>VZRX01004642.1:57574-132475 GCA_013398075.1 Notiomystis cincta | reverse complement strand
GAGGAGAGGAGAGGAGAGGATTTAGTGTTCAGCTATATCTAACAGTTTACACTATATGTACAAATACCCTAATTTAGGAGTTATACCCTCAAAAAACTGTGAGCTTATACAGAGAGTGGATATTCCATGTGTTCACTAACATTAATCCCTATGTACAGGGTTGCTCTCTACTGACTGTGCTACTGTATGAGATTACAGTGCATTACTGGGTTCAATATTAGAGGTTGCAGAAAATGATTGGTCTGTGAGATATGAACTGAAGAAATTTTAGAAGTGTCTGCTTTGGGCTGTCATCATTGCTTAAGAAATTTCATAAAGACTTTGCACTGGTGTCCTAATTTTAAAAGTTTTGGGGTGTTTTTGGGTCAATGACACTAATGAAATTTCTGCAAATAAAATGATAACTGTTGTCATATTTTTTTCCATTTTTTTGGCAGTTGACATCTTGCATATTATAAGCCAAATGAATTTGAAGAATTAGAGTCTGTACCTGTGTGTGCAACATCTTACATGTCTTCAAACTATGAAGAAGAAAATCAACCAAACCTCTGTTTTCTGTCAAACACATACTTGAGATTTTTGAGTGATCTTGTATTTTGAACATCAAAATTCACTGAGAATGAGGAATAATTTACCAGAGGGAATAAGGACTGTAGCTGTTTGTGCTAAGTGTTCACAAGATACAGATGAAGCCTCTAACCCCACAGTTTTTCAGGTGTGGCTATTACTATGTTCTTCCTCAAAATAGTGATAAAAAACCAGTTTGTGTTATTATATTAAATTGATTAACTTATAGAACATACTGGGATGAATTTTATCTTTAGGAGTTCAGTTGTACACCTTTCTAAACCTTTCAGCCTGGAAACAACCCCCACACTGCCAGGCAGTGTATGTGGTGTTACTGTCTGGAAACTTCAAAGTAGCCTTGGTCTCTGATTTATAGAAAATAAACAAACATCCTTTTAAGTAGAATGCTGATCAGCTGCAGAAATTATTTACTACAGCCTGTTTAGGGTCAGAATTTAGGAAATTCCTTATGAAGATAAGAGATCTTCTTTTGAAGTGTCATCTCTCCAATTATTTTTTAGCTATGATGCAGAGACTACCTTTTCCTAGGTAGGATTATTTTAATTTTTCTCCTCAAGTCCTGTCAGTATTTATTTGGCTTCTCCAAATCCTCATTCACTTTGTTCTTTTCATTGATTTTATTTTTCTAGGCCTATGACACTGTGTTTTCACCTTATTTTTCACTTTTCCAAGTAAGTTGTTTCAGTATTTTGAGGATATGTAAAAAAAAAATCTGGCTTTCTTTAAAAAAAAAAATTACTGGTCTGAATTTTATTTTATATTCACATATATATTTTTTCACATCTGTTTCTTTTTTTGCAAGTATTCTGAGGGAACCACTTTACTTGAATTTTTTTCCCCAGTATTAAAGACCTCACATTCTGTTCCTATGGATTTTAAATACGTTCATGTTCAGTTATCTGCAAAATAAAATTAGTCTTCAACCCAATATTGTTTGAAAATAAAAAAGACTATGGTTTTGGGAGGCAGACAGGAAGTTATGCCCTTTTGACCCAAAGAACTAAGAGGAAGGTTGGGAGGAAGATGATAAAGAAAAAGCAAAGGAGAATACAATTTGTATGCATTGGTCATAGATGTTAAAAGTTTTAAATTATCCAGTAGGAGGTAACTGGGGAGCAACCTCAGGCAGAATGTGGAAACATGTTGTAGTTGTAGTGCACCACACTGTATTGACTTTTTCTCCCTGTTCCCTGGAACTGTAACTTGGATACAGCTATTCCCAGACATCTCACAGAAGACTTGTTTTTTGTGGTCCTTTCAACTGGTTATGTGTGAAATTAGTGTTTATGAGGACAAAATAATCCTGCACATTCTATACCTTTGGGTTTTTTCCCTTTCTTATTTAATAATTTTTTTCCCTTTTTTTTTTCCTGTACTCTTCTCTGGCTTGCAGGTTTTTATCTTTTATTTCTAATCTGTTTTTCCTAAACTATTTATATTTATGCTTTTTAACATCCCCCAGCCCTCCTCACAATCTTTCAGTGCCTGCGGGAAAGGAAAATGGGGCAAAGCTTATCTTTTTCCATTCTGCAGATGAAAATCCAGAGGCTGCACACACAGAGAGATTCAGAGAGATAGGAGAAGGAGTGCTGTTGCTATGGGAGTCTTCTTTGCTTCCTTCTCTTCTGCAAGAGCTTATCCTTAGAGAGTCCAGGCAACCTGGGACAGGAAGGGGCTCTGAAATTCTTGCCAGAAATAGAAAACAGGTAACTTGATCCTCCTTTTATCCCACAGAAACCTGAGGATGAATGGGTGTGCCCACTAAGTGTGACAGGCAGGCAAGAAATGAGAAACAGTCCTGTGGATGAGGAGGCTAAAAGAGAAGAATGGACAGAGATGCCAGGACTGCACATTTTACAGCTCTTTGGCATCTCAAAGGACAGAGAAAGGCAAAGAATTGCACTGAGCCCCTGTTGCAACAGCCAAAATGTTCAGCTGGGTGATGAGATAAATTACTGCCACAGCCAAGCAGATGAGTCTCACTGTCAGTGTGTCCCAGTGCTCCTCCTGGCCTGGGGCAGCTGAAAGCAGAGTCCTCCTGAGAGCTCAGGCAGAAGGGTCTAGCTAGTAAAGCAAAGTGGCAAATGAACATGGACATTTCTGGTAAACCTAGCAATATTTCAAAGTCTGTCGTGACATTTTATGCCATAGATATGTATCAAATACCTTGTACAAGCAAATTGTTAGCTGCTGCAGAGTGCAAAACTAGTCTTTAATTAAAATGTATTCCACACATATTGAACATTTGAATCTGTGACCCTTGCATTTATTTAAATAAACTTCTTACATCTGTTGTGTTGAAGTATTATTGGAGCTTATCTTTTCAGGCACTTATACCAGGCAAATCTGAACTTAATAAATGTCTGAAGACTGATGAAATTGTGATAGAAAAGAATTTGGTCCAGTCTTCTCAAAATCAGGAGATCTATATATGGGTGTAATAGCCCTACTTCAAATTTGCCTGGAGAGAGGCACATGAGTTTCTCTTGAATTTAATTACTTCATTGTCTTTTTAATATTTGGCAACTTTTACATACATTTGTCCTCTTAATATCTTTCCAGTACATCTAAAAATGAATGAGATATGAACCTGCTGATAAGCTGAATTGCATGTTTCCACTTAAATCTGCATTCCTTGTTGGGGTCTTTTGTTATTTTTCTTCAGAAATGTCCCAGTATTCTGCCTACCACTTCCAGTATACCTGTACTTAATGCTCTTTCATTTCCTTTGTCTAGCACAAGATGCTGTTATTCCACAAAATCCCAGGGAGAGTAGGAAAAAAAAAAAGAGAAAAATGTTAATTTAGGAAGTAAATCTGCTCGGTGTTTTATCCCAGCATCCTGTCCTCCTACTGCTTTTCATATGACCTTTTGCACTGCATAGAATTCATTACTATTGTAAAAACCGTGGTTATGTTTCTTAAAAAAAAATCAAGAAATCCATGCCCTGTTTTAAAGTGGATGGGATTCACAAATGACAAACCATGCTCTCTTTGAAATCCTTTTCAGTCAGGAGCAACTCTGGAAGTTTGCTAATTAGACCCACTAAACCAAAGCATCACAGCAATAACGCTGTGCAGTGGAAAGGAGAAGACATCATTATCACTCTTTTATTTACCATTTTGCTGCAGGACAGCACAGGAACACTAATCAGCTCACAACTACATTGTGTCAGGTGCTGTACACAATAAATAGTAGTTCCTGCTTCAGGAAACATGAAATTTGTGAATATAGCCAGGTTTGTGGCCCCCTGGTAACTCCTTTCATGATTACCTGTACAAACACTAGTGTAGGAATCCAGAAGTGTTGGCTGCAGGATACAAACACCTCTGGTTTTCTCCAGGCTCAAGCCCAGTAGACTTTCACCTCCATGGAAGAGTAAGAGCACCTTAGTGTAAATGGAGTGGAACAAGACCCAAGATACTTTGTGTTCTTTAAATTGAAGATGATTTATACATAGATATGTTTACTGAAAGGCCTTCCAAAGAGGCATAATTACGTAGGCATCTTTGTAATAGACCTGGGTCAATGCTAATGTCAGAAAGCATTTATTCTGTGGGTCAGATGTACTGCTGCTGCCTCTGACCTGTCAGTCTCTAATGAATCAATCTACAGAAGAGTTAGACTATCTTGTATCTGTCTCAGCTTTCTTAATTGCACACCACAAACACTGATAGCACCTAAAATGTTTGCTCTGTCTAGACTGAGCAGAGAAATGAAGGAACAAATTGAATGGCCCCTTTGGGGAGCCCCTTCAGCTCCTTTTAAGGTGGCAAAGTCCCTGTGGCACCAGAAATTCAGACTGTATACAAAAGCAACACATGCTAATAAATGACTCCTTTAAAATACTTTAAATTAATACAAAATAATCAGGTTTGTGTGTGTTAAAGTTTGGGAGTGCATTTAGCCTCTCTGGAAAGTGCTGGCTAGACTGTCCACCACAAATACAAACAGCAGGTGGGACACTGCCACCTGCCTCGTCCCGTCCTAGATGGGACAGATGCTTTGCTTGCTGAAATGACCCCAGAGCTGCAAGGCTGGAATCAGAGACACACCAAGTCATCCTGTCCCCAGTGTCCCTTCCTGCACCTCCAGCTCCTGCAAGGAGAGGTGTGCAGGAAGAGCCATCCCAGATGACTGGCCAACAGAGGTGAACCTGTGACCTGGACCAGCAGCCTATGGTCCCATCACTGCCATGAGGTGTCTTTGTGCAGACAGGCAGGAATGTGATCCCACTCCTCCACAGAACAGGGAGGGAAGAGCCCTGTGGGCTGTGGTGGGACAGGGCTGTTGCTTCTCTCTGCTGGGAAGCTGGGCACTGCATTTTACTGGAGCTATATTAAAAATGGCAGCCAAGGCCAAATGCTGGGATATTTACAGTCCAAAAGCCTCACAGCACCCAAGAGCACTTGGCTTTGGGTGCCAGGAAGGGGCATGCTTGGCTGGGAGTCAGCCTTGCTCTCCTTGGCCAGCCCCTGGCCACTGTTTGAGGGAGACAGTCCCCAGCACTGAACCCCAGAGCAGGTGGCCTGGTCTCACCCTTTCACTGTCTGCCTGCAGCTGGTGTGCTCTCTCAGCTCCTCTTGGTGCAAATGGCACCTTCCCCTGGAAGTAAAAAGTCTCTTTCTAGCTCTGATGGAGCCAGAGAAAAGCCCACTGTGACTAAAGAGCTCAGGAGCCAGCAGCAAGTCCAGCTGCCGCTGTTACTTTGGGTTTTTATAAGAGCTCTCCATCCCAAGGAAGGCACACCCATGGATTCCCCAAGGGAGGGTTGGCTGTAGAATGAGGCATCAAGGCCTTCATCTTCCCTGGGCTGAAATGCTGAAATGCTGCTGACAGAGAGGCAGGCAGTGGAAGGTGTGCTGCCTTGTGGGGAATGAGGCGTGCCTGGAGCTGAGGTTGCTCATGGTTTTGTCTGGCATCCAACCTGGGCACACGCTGTGGGCATGGAGACACACCTCTGGTCACCTGTCCTTTTCCTGTGATTTCCACATGGGGGACCTTGAAGGCCTTTCTGAGAGTCCTCAGAGCAGTTGTTTAAGGGCAGTGCCAGCAGCTGTGGGAAAGCACCTGGGTGGGAGCACCTGCACCCAAAGCAGGATGCCCAGAACAGGATCCTTGCATCCCTGATGCTCCCAGCTGTGCAAGCCACCAGCACTAGCCACTGTGGGGGCCCCTCATACTGCAGCAAAGCTGGAAGCCAAAGGCAGGAATTCCTGACTTGGCTGTCCTGAATCCAAAAATTAAGAAAAAAAAAAAAAAAGCAGTTAGCTCTACTCATTTGAGTTAATAATTGATGCATTTCCCAGGCTTGTCTCGTCTGTCAGAGAACAGGAAGCAATGCCCCTGAAAAACTTCAATTTTCACATGTTACCTTGGTCCATGAGGGTCAAAGAAACAGCCTTCCACCTGGGATAACCCAGAGCTGCTCATCCTGTGAAAACATGAGCAGGCAGCTCCCCTGTGTCTCTCTCCAGTGCCTGGGGTCGAGAGGCATCACTCTGGAGAAGGCTTTAAAGGGTTACCAGGCTGTGAGAGGGAAGGGTGGGGAGCGGAAGGAGCAGGAAGGCGCGGGGGAACCGCAGTTTTCTTACAATCATCAGATCAAGTCACAGGGTGGAGGAGGATTTTCCAGATCCTCTGACCTTAAGGTTGGGGAGTGAAAGGAAGAGGAAGCACATTTGCACAGATCCTCTGTCAGAGCTTCCTCAGGGAGGGGCTCGGCCCTTCTGGCCCTTTGCTACATGCAGGGCCATGCACACACATATGCACAGCTAAATAAACACAGGGATGAAGTTCAAAGTAGACCCATGAGAGAAAACATAATCTATGGGAACCTGTAATTAACCCTTGTGCTCACCAGCCCCTCATATCTTAAACACTAAGAGTGTAACCAGACATAAAAGAAGATTTTTCCTGGGTAGCAGGAATACCCTGCAGTCCTTTAGCACTTCCTAAGATCTTGCAATTACCTTATGAGCCATTAAGCCTGATTATGCCTTTGGGCAGGAACTTTAGCAACTCAGAAAAGTAGGGAAACTGAGGCATAAACTATAAATAAATTGCTGGGATCACTTGGAAATCCTGTGGTAGAGCTGGACAGGTGGCAGAGACCTCATAGTTCACTTTGTGCCTATTGAAAACACCAGGAGATTTTTTATTGACTTTAATATGTTTTGGCTTAACCTCTTCTGCCACAAAGACATCATCATTTGTATTTTATTGGGCACCTGTCCTGCAGAACACATATGTGAATCCTCAGCATGGGTTTCTGAGGCAGTACGACATACTAGAAATAGACCTGAGAAAATCTTTTTTTCTCAAAAAGTGATCACCAAAAATAGTAATTCAAAGGTTTGTTAATAATACAACCAAATCTCTCCTATGCTTTTCTCCTTTTTCTCCTCTTGGTCATGTTTTTTTCTTTTCCCCTCTTCATTTTGTTTTCAAGCTACAGGAAGTTTTAGTGTGGACCATTTTAGATTAGATACAGGATTCAATGGGTGAGACCTTCCCTTCAGCAGATTTCAAAGAATGTTATCACTGTGAAGAGGCACTCAGAGCTGCAAAATTGACCAGTAGTTTTTATTTCCTAATCCTGAATAATTCCATTCCTGAACAACATTAAAAATAATAACCTAACATGCAAGAAATTAATCTTCTTAGAGTGGCATATGAACTGCCCAAGATGTCAAATTCAGTAATCTCTTTTCAACAAGCATTGTGTTTCTGTTACACACATCATAGTTGTGTGTGAGTATCTGCAGCAGTGTGGTCTGCTGGCAAGTGAGCCAGCTGAAGGAAGCTGAAATGTTTTCTGGAGTCACCAAGCTAATTTGCCAAGGGTGGCAGCCGTGTTGGCATCTCCACTGACTCTGTGGCTGGATTTCTGTCTCAGGTGGGAAGGCAGTTCAGTGTCCCTCACTGTTGGTCTGATCACTTCTCAGCATTTGCTCACTGTTTGTCAGCCTTTTTTTTGACACATCTAAGGCATTTTTTCTTCTGTCCACCTCTACTCCTATGTTTCTGTCTTATTTTTCCTATGATGCTGGTACCAGGAAATAATAAAACTCTTCTAGTGACCACATGTTTTAATCTTTTGGCACTGAGTGATGTTTACATAGCATTCTGTTCACCATAAAAGGGAAGAAACAGTGATTTACAAACCCTTCAATCTGTCATTTTCATATCCAAGAATCACTGGCTCTGACAAATGAGCTAACACATTAGTACATTCTGTATTTTTGATGTTTCTTTTCTTCCAATCATGAGCTTTGATTTAGGCTATGTATTTCTTCCTTTTTCTTTTGAATACTTTACTCCTGTGGAAAGGATATTGATATTTATTGACTATTACCTTCTGGGAGTCTAAATTTTATTCCAACAAGCTAACAAAGACAGCAATAGACCACTTGTGATGATGTATCCTCTCTGCCCATTAGAAAAAAAATGCACAATTGGCACAGATAAAGGGACTTAGACAGCAGGAGAGCATTGAATGCTGGCTCCTTCAGAGACAGCTAAAATCTCTTGCCTTTCTGCTCTACCACTGAAAGGGCTTTACCATCAGGAGGTCTGCTGGTACCAAAACCCAGGTGCCAGCACATCCTGCTCACTGCTGGATTTCTGTGAGCCATGGTGTAGATGCAGCACTTGAAAGGCCTCTTCCAGGCCATCCCCATCCAGCCCCATCCTGCAGAAAGTCTCCAGGGTGTTCAGTGTGAGTCGTCTTCAGGAGGCTCCAGAGTAAGGAAAAATGGCAGGATTTGGCTATCTTAGACTGAATTCAATGCATGAATAGTGACATTCACACAATCTTTCTGGAATATGCTGCACAAAAATTCAGCATCATCTCCCAATTCTTGATAATGCCTGTAATCACTTGATGCCATCTTGATAAATGTTGTACATATGACCTAAGTATCTATTATTGATTGTTGACCTATTTAGACTCCTGGATAGACTTCTGAATAAACCCAATACTCAAGACAGCTAAAACTTCATGCTCACTTTGTAGCTGCTGAGAAAGTTGCAACTCTGTCATAACCTGCCAGTTGGACTTCTGGACACAGTGTCAGAGCATTTTTAGTACCAGCAATTCACCCAGTAGCTGCAATTCTTTGTAGGTGTACCTGTACACTGGGAAAAAAGCTCCCTTCAGTCCCTCCTGACCAGGTCATTCATTTCTGTCTGTGACAGCACCTGGCTTTAACTTTTGCATCCTCTTGGAGCACCAACATTATTTCCAATAGGAGGAAACAGCCAGGACTAGATTAAACCCCTTACTACACCACAGACAGGACGAACTGCAGGGTTTGCAGGAGGAAACCAATTTTTTCAACTCAGCATTCCTTTAGTAGCATTTTAGGCATATAACAGGGAATTTCAAGCAGTGATACCTCAATGCATATTCCAAAGCTCCTGGGTCCTCTGGGTGAGAGGAGGAGGAGGACAGAGAGTCTTTACTTCTGGAGGCTGGTATTCCTCCTGCCTTATCTTGGAGAGGTTTCCTGAGCCTGTTGTCACAGGCTCTCCCATCAGCAGCCTCTGCAATGATACTGGTGACAGCACCCCACCTCCAGCCCCTCCTGGAATGGGGCACAGCTGGATGGAGTTCCCACAGGAGGACTTTGTGATGTGAACAATCTGTTGTGAAAACTGAAAACCTAAGTTTTTAAATGCAAAGCTAGAAGGAGTTTGGTGCTTTCTCTGCAAGGTCAAGAAGAAAAGCTTCCAACTTGTCAGTCGCGTGTTTTCGCTCTGCCTTGTGCAGACAGAGTGGTCACATTTGTCTTGCTCCAGGGCTGCCAAGAGAGGCCAAAACTAAGTTACAACAGATTTTTGCATGTCAGGAAGGGCATGTGGTCTTTCAAGGAAAAGAATAAACAGTGCTGCTGTTCACATCTTGAGCTGCCACTGGAGCAACATGGCAATATTTTTTCATAACCTGGCCTCTCTTTATTTACTAACTGGACTGGTGCTCTCACAGGAAATCAGAGAGCTTGTGCACTGGGCTCTCTGAAGCTTGCACAACTATCCCATCTTGTCACCTGCAAAAAGTACTCCACCGGATTGGGTCAGGGTTCCTCTGCACGGGGTCCTTTACTTTCTGCCAGTTCATGAGGCTTTTAATGCTATGCAGGCAGAGATTTGAGACAAAATTCCATATCATGTTTTAAAAATTATTTGTTTGCAACTTCAGGATCAGATGTCTGCTGCAAGCTGAGCATTTTGAGTTACAAAAAATTGATGGACATGGCTAAGAGGCCTTGTGTTCTTAAATAATCTTCAAAAACCCTATTATGGTATTGAATATTTTTTGCAATGCTTTCTGTTTTCCACTTGATTCTTATATGACCTATCTCAGAAGGGTACAGAGCAATCCTCTAATAGTGAGGTCAAAATACAATAGTATGGTCAAATCTTCTAGTAGCTTCAAGCTCTGTCATAGTGGTGTACAATCAATTCTAGCTATCAATCTTAAAATCAGCCTTAAAATTTATCTGGGCACAATTTCTGAGAGGAAGAGGGAAGTGTCTGGGGAAATCCATCTGTGTGAATCTTCATTGCTACTAAATTTTCTACTCTTCTTGTGAAAACATATTGTGGCTCAGACTTGGCTACAATTTTTATTTTCAAATTTCCATTCCTAGTAGAACACCTGGCTAGCTGCTGCCTTCTCAGGAGTGGCTTGAAGCATGTGAAGCTGCTCCTGATGAAGTAGCAGTGCCTGGCACTCATGTCAGAGGGCAGAAGTGGCTGGAGAGGTGCCAGCAGGGATGCAAAGGAGGGACACAGATCAGCACCACTGCTCGGGGACACTGCTGAGTGCACCAAGGCAGGAGAAAGCCCCAAGCTGGGAATGTGCTGGCAGGCTGCCTGCCTCCTCAGCTCCTGGAAAGCTGGATATGATGAGAAGAACTGTCCTGCCCATTAAACCCACTGGTGCAGCAATTGCAGAGTGAAGATCAGCCTGAGCCACAGCTTTGGGACACTGGATGTCATGGATTTATTTACCTCATCACAGGAGTGGCTGCTAGTGTTAAAATTTGAAGTGCACTGGTCTCTGCAAACATTATGGTTCTCAGCTTGTGAGTTCCATTAAAAATATCTTTCATCCTCTTATTGTTTGGTTGTTGGCTGATTTGGTTTTATTTTTTTTAACAGGTGGGAACACCTGCATCCTGGCATTGGAAATGAGAGGGAATTATCCTGTAGCAGGAGCCAATCATGAATGAATTGATAATTTTTTCTTTTGGAGAGGAGGGAACAGAGGGTAGGGAGACATGGGAGAAAGTGCTATGTGTTCAATTAATCAAATGAACTAGCAGGTTCGACTTTGGGGAGTGCTTTATATGATATATTCCCATGCAATTAAATGGCAGTATGGTGTGTTTTGGGTTACATCAAATTCAATTTAACCTCCTGTCAGCTGTCATGATGAAAATGAAGGCAAAAGCTGATTCTGTTGATCTCTTTTGCTCTAACCTACTGGACAGCTCCTCAGTGGACAAATGACTGTTTTCCTTAGGTTAGTTATGTATGAACATCATCTAAACTTAAATGCTGTGAGGTAATGACTTTCTTGAGTAAATGACTTCTCTGCATGCCTTTAGGACATATTTAGGATGTCATCTGAGTGAATGCACAGTGTGTATAGCCTACTGTGTGATGCTAAATTTTTGTTGCTCTTTGTTTTTGTTCTTCTTTTCTTTCAGTATTGCCAAAATCCATGACTATGACTAATATTTTTCCAAATGCAGAAGCGAGTCACTTTTTAAAGTGGTTGAAAACTAAAGATGGGGTGTGGGAGGGTGGGTGAGAAATCAGTACTGCAGGCTTAAACAGGTTCATTTTGCCACTCTGTATCAGTCTTCAGTCACTAACACGCCCTTCATCTAAGGACTGAATTTTACAATCACATTCCCCTAAAGCATAAACAATTAATACGGTTGAGTGAATGAGAGGACTTGAACTAACATAGGAATGCACTGCAAAGTAGGGATGTAGCTAAGTTAATTCTTAAATGCTCACAGCTTTAATGAAATTCTCGATTGTTGGGCAGTCAATAATGCTGAAGTATTATTATTATTTCATATTCCTCTCATTGTAAGAATCTCATGTGGGTTAGCTTGCCTTAAATTACACAGAGTGAGTAACTGTTCAGTTCTCGTGGCATCTGCAGTTTCTGTAGTGCAGCACCACTGTCAGTCTGGAAAGGAGCATCACCTGGGGAAGGGAAGGAGCACAGCACCTCGGGGCTGAGCTGAGAAGAAGAGCTCGGACAAAGACTGCTCGAGAAACACTGAGAGCGTGTCAGCTCCTGCTTACTGATGGTAATTTGTAATTTTCATGAGCACTATGATCAAATAAATTTATGAAAACATAATCCAGATTGCTGGGGCAGAGGAACACTGAACACAGGGCTGTTCAAACATCCTGTGTATTACTGGCCCAGAGCCATTGCCAGCTGTAACATTTTTCTCTTAGAGAGATGAAATTGCTGCTCCTGAATGCACACAAATATTTAAACAACCAACACAATATAAAGCAATGAATATAGGGATGTAGAGGTAAATCAACATTTTGGCAATATATCTTGACAGTAGAGCAACAACCTAGTAAATCCCATTTAACTTTTGGCAGAGCCTTAGCTCTAACACCGGCCTCTAAAAATACATTTGTGTATAGATTTATTAGCAATTCCAACATCTTGGGTCTTGGTTTTCCTTTCACCAAGTTATTACTAACACAGTACATTTTATATGACTGTTCCACTTCATCTGAGACCTGCAAAATAAATATTCTCTTTCATTTACGTTGAGTAATAACCATAAATAATTTGCATTTACAGCACCTTCTTTGAAAACTGAAAGCACTTCCCAAGTAGGAGGATCAGAGCCCTTTAATACTTCTGAGAGGCAGTGTATTATTTTCCCTATTCAAAACTACAGAAGCTATTGCAGAGAAAATGTCACATTTGGTGTTACAGCTGAAAGAGAAAGGCAGAGCCTTGAGGAGACGTGGAGCCCCTCGAGTGCTTTTGCCACAAAACCAGCCAGCAGTAAATGAGAAAACTGCATGCACCATAAAAAGGGTAGTCACACTGAATGGAGTCAGTAGCAGTACCTCTGAAATTCTAAGCCATTTTAGAGTCAAAGGATTTTTAGGAAACCTGCTCATTTGAAGTACTTCCCATCAGGCATTTTGAGTCAGATGCAGCCTGCTAAATAGAGGGGGAAAGCGCTAACTCACATTAAGGGAAAACTGCACTGAGTAGCAAATGTGGGCAATAACCAGGCTGTCTACAGCTCGACCCAAGGAATGCTGATAACTGGAGACCTCAGCCCTCCCACCCCGTGTGCCTCAGCAGACTCCTGCTGACTTGATGCTCCTCACGGCAGCAAAGATCTCTCACAAAGGCACTTTATGGCCCTGAAGTGTTCACAAGGCTCCCCCTTCTGCACCGTGAGGGAGGAGGAGCTGGGCTGGTTCGCAGCGGGTTTGTGCCGTCTCAGTGCCTTGTGACGGGAACTACAGCAATATGTTGCCTAGTAATGATCTTTCCAGGGACTCAAAAGGCTTTATACATTTTTAATGCTCCAAATTCGTTTTCTGATAGCCTTAATACAGGTTTATGATTTCAGTCTGTGAAACAACATCTGATGCATGTTCCCAGTTATTAAGGCCCTACAATTTTTTGTTTAATTTTAAGTAGTATCTCAGTTTTCTATGAAGTTGCATTTTTAGCAAGAGACTTGGTAAGTTTTATCAATCTCAGCTCACTTTTCTGTGCTGGCCACACCACAGGGCGATTCAGGTCTGGTGCAAATGAGTTTTGGAGTGGCTTTAACTTCTGAGCTCCCTGTGGAGTGGCTCCTCCTTTACACCATGATAAGTAGCATAAGGATCAAGCTATTGATATTTACAACTTATCTTCCCTAGGAACTGTGCACCAGAGTCTACCTCTGGGTAGTGAATATATCCATTCTGCTCCGCTTACAGGCATTCATTTACTGTAATACAATTTTTAAGGCAGTTCAATGAAACAAGACTTTTTTCTTTTCTTTTTGATCTCTCTTAAAGCCCTATTCCTACTTTTAGATACCGTTGTTTAATTTTTAAAGACAGAAGGCAGACTCGTTGAGCTGCTTAAGTGTCTTATTAATCACTCCAAGTTAGCACGGTTTGTGTCAGCTGCAAGTCTAATGCAGAAGAGGGCAGCAGAGGCAGGGACCATGCACCTACCCACATGTGTCTCTGCAGCATGCTTGTACCTCTTCTTCCCTGGTTTTTTGTCATTTTAGTCCTGCTCCAATTGCATGATGGACATATTGGCACCATGAGGTCTGCAGAATCAAGAGCCTTTGCCTCTGCCCGTGGCATGTCCAGACCCCAGGCCCCCAGCATGACCAGCATGGGTCAAGTGAGCAAAGTTAGATACAAAGTGCCAGAGAACAGAGTACACAGTGGGGAAAAAAGGGCTTGTCTTCACCCTGCCCGGCTGCAGCAAGCTGTGAAGCAGGTAAGGACACGGGGAGAGCATTGGTGCTGCAACACAGCAGCTTTGCTCCTGCCTCCTACACAAATCACGTGTGGTGACAGTTTGCCCTCTGTCACCAACAACCTCTGGTCATCATGGCTAAAAACTCCTTTTGTTCCTCAAGGAGGGGCAGTTTGGATGCTCTGCTATGGGCAATGAAATGTTCATGGAGATGGTTGGTCTTCTCCTATCTGAAGGACATAGATAGGAGTGCCCTATCTGCAGCTTTCCCCTTCCTTTACACTTCTTTCCTTACAGCTTTTCCTTTCTCCTGATAAGAAAACTTCACAGAGGGAAATGTATGTGTTAGCAACTGCTCTCTTCCATCAGTGCTTCTGTAAGAGCTCATGATTCCTCATTATTTATCTGGTTTGTATCAATGAGAATGTGGCATTTGTGTTTGAATGGAGAGAACAAAATAAGTAATGGTATGATGTGTTAGGCAGTTTTTTCTCTTAAAGACATAATGAGGCTGTTTACTGCTGGGTCATTGTTTCTTCCTGCAAGCTCTGTTGTAAAATCTCTTGCTGCCACCATCAGGACATCAAAATTTAATTTTTTTTTTTTAATTTTACATTACACAGCATAAAATAAGTCAGTAGAACCGATAAAAATGTCACTAAGACATAAATATTCAGCAATATGTATTGGATTGTTGTCTCTCCAGGGAGATGTCCATAAGGAAAATTGTGTGTGTGTCAGGGGATATGTCTATAATTTGTGCAACAGTCATCTGGTAAATAAATATCTAATTAAAATAACTTGCCTTGCACATATTCATGGACATGAATTAAAGGGACATTTAATTATAACATTGTAAAAATACTAAGAATATTTTTGCCTGTACTTCAGTACATGATGTATGGCTCATTGAATACTGCCTTCTTTCCATGTTGATGCATTCACAAATTCTAAGAGAGCTTTTGCACATAAACTGCAAACCTAAATTCTTAAAACATTCTTTCCGCCACTTTGCAAATTTAGTCACAATTTTCTATGAAATATTCAACTCTCTGACACCAAATAATAGCCAGGAAGTGCCACATCTACATGGTATCACTTGGCTATTATCATCAGAAAGCGTTGGTGGAGGCTGACTGGGCAGGGTGTCAGGAGATGGAAAAGGTCTCCTTCTGACATGATGTATATTAGCAGAGAATGTGGTATTCTCTGTTTGTGTGGTAGCTTTGTGTAGCCCAAACAAAGACTCATTAATACAACAATAAATAATGAAGGCATTTCAGAGTACATTGCAGTGCAACACACCAGACAGCTTTTGCAGCCAAGCATGTGGAAGAGCATGTGCTCTACTGCCCTGTCTGCGTTAAATTTTTGTTTACTCCTATTCACTAATAAATTATATCCCAATCCAGGTGAATATGGTTTGGATGTTTTCAATTAAAATTATGTTAAATCAAACTGTCTTTCCTGAAGAAGTTAAGCTACCCTCCTTCAATGTCAGTAGCTCTCTACCTACCATGCAGTTGCTCCAGTCCACTGCTGTGCTCTTGCTGCTGTGGCTAAGGACCCCAGCAGCCCCAGGGGTGTGCAAGCCAAGCAAACACATAAAGAATTTACAGGCACACTAAAGGTAAGTAGATATCTATTGTCAGCAGTTATGTGCATACCTGCATCCTCACTGTCTGATGACATCACAGATGTTCTAAGGAAAGCCCTCATGACTTCGCTGCTTTAAGGTGTGTAACAGAGCATGGAAAACTTTGTAGGAAGGACCTTTGCTTTCCTGAATGAAGAGGGCTCAGTCTTCGATAGGGAGTTGTTTTGGGAGAAGTTTGTTCTTTGATGGCTGTCTCCAAAAGAACTTCCTGTAATTCCCAGTAATTCCTTTAAAAGGAGAGGCACGTTCAAGTGGAAAGCAGTGGGAGTACCAGGGGAATGAAGAGCCATTGGTTTTGGTCATTTATGGAAACAGTTTTGAGAACACATAGGGGTTTCTCCACAGCTCAGTAAAGGGAAGCATTTGGCCCTGATCAGCTTATGGAAGACATCACAGGGAAGTCCATGGAGGAAGAGGTCATGGAAATGAAAAGAGGTGCAGAGTGAGGACAAGCAGCCTGCAGTCTTGCACATCACAGCTGACAATCTCTTGTGGGGTGGATGGGGATTCCTTCTGGACTACCTTCCTTGAAGCGCTGGGGAAACACTCTGGATCATCAAGGAGGCTGGAAGAGCAGGACAATACAAGCTACAGGAGAGCTGGCAGGTTTGAGATCTAGGTCTGAGACTGGCAGAGGTCTTCGAGTCTTAGGAATGGAGCAGGAAGCTTCCTGGGTAGGGGACTCCTATAGCTGAATTTTAACTTTGGGAGAACTTTATACTAAAGGAGCACAAAGCACAACAGAAACTTCCCAACCTGCTTAGGGCAGCTGATTCAAATGTGGAATGAAGGCATGATATCAGCTAGGTATGTGTTACTGCAGGCCAGCAAGGACTGTCAGGCTGCTGGGAGGGTGGTGTTGCACAGCTGCAGTCGTGCTGAAAATTACTTGTGTTCTGGATGAACATTTACAGACTTGCAGGAAAAACACTTCCAGTTATTTGAGTTTCCATGGAGGTCTGTGGAGGAAGACGTGGTCCTTCAAGAGCAGCCTCTAAAGCACTTACCATCCATCCAGTTTTATACAGTGCTCACAGGTCAGATTACATCCAGATGGGGAAATGGTGTGGCTGTGCCATTCCTTCAGCCAGTTCTCCCCACTGTGGAAACAGGCTCTGCTCATGCTCTGCTGCTGGAACAGGTGACTGGCTTTGCTGTGTTGTCCCTTGCACTTGCACCAGACATGGTCTGCTAAGTAACTAAATGCAGGAGGAGTAGTTTTGTGTGAGGTGGAACTATGAAGGTCTGGTTCTGTCTCATGTTTGAATTATCTGGAATCTAAGGAGAGATTAACTCCAGCACATGATTTTCCTTTACTCGAGAAGAAATGGTTCATAATGTTTCTCCTCTATGATGCCTAAACAGGGCAAAATGTCACAGTTTTCTGCTCAACAGAGGCACTAGTAGGATTTTTCTTCCCTTCCCAGTTATTTAATTTTATTTAATTATACTAAGCTTCATTTTTTCAACTCACAGTAGCTGGACTAAGCATACTTGGTTGTTACTCCCCTGCTTGTGACCAGTCTCAGACACACTGAGAGTGGTTTCATCTTGTAGGTGCTCACCTCCAAAACAAACAAATAAATCTGTGTGCCTGCACCAGCATAGCATCTGCCAGCCTTCCAGCAAAGAGCTAGAAGAAGTCAAAATTAGAAGAAGGCTGTATTCCTGATATAGCTAAGTAACAAGAGCTGTAGGCAGGTGTTTGTGACCCTCTAAGGGTGCTTTTTGCAGGAAAGAAGAAATCAGAGTACTAGGAGTCCTGCTCTCAGCTCTGGAGAACACACTGGGGGAGTACCAAAAGCAAGGCTGTGGAAAGCTGCTATTCTGCACTGAGAGCAATACAGGACAATCTGAAATAAAATTTTAGTGGAAATAACCACTCTCGTTTTGTGCTTTCCAGAACCAGAGGCAAAAATGCCTCCTTCTTTTATTAATGCACTGGGTATGTGAATGGTTCCCTTTTCTCCTTCCACAGTTTGCGTATGTTTGCATATTGTATTATAATTACCTGCAAATGGATTTGATAGGGACAGATTCCAGCCCTGAATATTTAAGTAGCCAGACTGGATTGATGCATCTCTTTGTGCAAAGATGAGATTCTCTTTTTTTCCCAGGCAAAGGCACAGAAGGGCAGCAGGAGAAGTCAAAGGGGAATGTGGAAAAGGCATGAAAAATGAGGGAAAAGGCTCCTGGAAAGGGCAAAGGGAAATGGAAAGCGCTCCACATACAAGCCTTCCTTGGCTCATGAATTTAACATGTGTGTAATGTTTCTTATGAGAAGTCACGTGAGCAATTTAAACTAGCCCCTAGGCAAGTCTAATCTGAACAAGCTGCTCTGAAACAAGCTACAAATTGCAGGATTTAATAAAAAGGGTTAGTAGAACAGAGGATAACACAGGAGAGGAAAGACTAGTATAATATCAGATCTAGAAATAAAGTCTTTATGAACAGATTATAAAAATACGTTACACTGAGGTAGCCAAGGCTGAAAAGGAGATACTGCATCAAAATTCTGCACAGTTGAGGGTGTAAATTGCATAAAATATCCTGACATTGACTTGCTATCCCTGAAGAGTGACACAGTTCTTATATCTCCTTTGCACCCCTGCTGTGTCCTTGCCTTACATTGTGTCACTACCATTAGGTGTCACCACGCCACAGCAGCAGATTTCTGAGGAGGCACACTAGAAACTCTCATCTAACATGACAGAGACAGTCTTTCTTTCCTAAGGGCCCCTCTGTTCCCACAAGAGGATTTTCCTAGCTAACAAGCAGAGTTGCTGCAACAGACAGCAAGAGTGGCACTGGATGAGACTGAGCAGATCCTGAAAGTCCCTGGCATTGTTGGAACAGTTTGGTTTCAGGCTCTTAATGTTGAGGTTCGCCTTCTGTGTAGGTTCAGCCTCAACACTGCAAAGCAAGGCTCCCACCTGGCCTTCAGAATGCTTCACTTGCCTTGCTCAGGACTTGTTTGGCTGGAGGGAGCCGGGTCTGAGCCTTTGCCGCTGCACCTGCACGTGGTGCATCTTGGCTTCACATCATCAGTGCTTGTCCAACAGACCAAGAGCCTCCTGTGGGTTCACAGCAGCCAAGTGGCAATGGGGCTAACGTGGCTAATTGTGTTTCATGAGGAAAACAGAGCTGGAAATGTATCCTTTCCTCTCTGCCTCATGTACTGTTAAGGCTCAACACCTTCCCCACAAGAAGAGATTCGGCTACAGGGGATTGAACACTGGTACAACACTACTCGTGGGCCATACAAGTGTCATCTGCTTGGCAAAACAGGTTTTGGAAATAAAAAATTATTTGTTAACTGATCACCACCACAGGGATGGCCAGCAAACCTCACTGAAGTTTTCATGGAGTAAAACAACTCTTTACGTAGAAGTTTTCATAATAAACTGTTAACGATGGCTGAAATTTTTAGTTGAAGCAGTTTAGGTCTTCAAGCTTGGTTTCTAAGCAAATCCTCAAGCAAAGACAGTAAGTTTTTGGCTCCTAGAGCTGCTGCCTGGCCCCACTCTTTGAAGAGTGGGAGGGCTCCAGACCCCTGAGCACAGTGGCCAGGGCAGAGCATGAATTGCCCGACTGCAACCAACAACATCTTGCCAATTAATTCAATACCTTGGAAAACCAAGAATTTTTTTGAAATTCAAGGTTCAAATTTTCTCCTGTAACTGATACCTCCTTAGCAACATAAACAAGTGACTGAATGAGAGAACATGAGTCACAATGTGAAATTAATACTGCTTGTAATTTTTGCCGACAGGTGAGTGCTCTGTCACGCTGACTGCCGCCGCCACGCTCATTTTGGCTGGAGACTCTGCAGACCCATTTCTGGGATGTGTCAATCTCTTCTGTGCTGTTGAGAGAGTAACACCAAAGGAGCCAAGTGTGAGGGCCCCATGGTAATAATCTTTCACCCTTCTCCCATCAGGGGAAAAAGCCTTCTTTCCTTTCCATGATCTGTTGCTCCTTAATTAAGTTGTATCCAAAGAGGTTGCAGGGACTCTGTGATGGTAGGCCCTGCAACCACATGCCTTCCCCACAAAGCTTTGTAGTCAAAATCACAAGCAAGATAAAGGGGAAACTACCCTCATTTAGCAAAACTTTCGAGATTAGTCACACAGAGAGCCCGTGGCAGAGCCCAGACGAGCATGATGTTCTCTGAAATCTCAGTCAGTGTCTGCAACAAGATCCCCACTGAGCAGACCTGCGTCCTTCCAGTCAGACACTACAGTTCTGAGTGGGGTGTATGGCTTGCCAGGGACAAAACCAATATATCTAATTAGGAATACAATCGATTAAGAGAGTTCAGAAGCAGGCTGAGCCAAGGGCTCACTTCACTCAGTACCTTCATCCTGTTTAAGGAGAGCAGCATAAGATGAAGTATGGAGCGATTTTTACCCCTGGTATAATGTCCCAGGTTATGGAAACCTGCACTTTATAGATTTCAGGAGCTGGAAGCTGCATCCACTCAGAAGTGTTTTAAGGCACACTGTTAGATCTAAACTTCACAACTGTTTAACTCTTTTGAATCTGTTTATAGTCCCAGTGTCCACAACATCCTGTGACAATTGAGTCTCATAGCTTAAATGCTGCATTTAACTCAACTGCGTGAAAAACTGCTTTCTTTTTCATACCTGCTTGCCAAAAATTTCATTGTATGCCTCCTAGTTCTCCTTTTATGAGGAACAATAAATAATCATTCCCAGTTCATCTTCCCCAGACCACTTGTGATTTTATAGACATCTATTTTAAAAAATGTTTAAAAATACATTCCCTGAGCTTTCACCAATGTCTTCACGGAAATATAAAACCTGTTTCATATTACTTGGGTTGAAGCTTGCTGTGGCTGTTGTCCAGCTACATATTTTAGCAGCAAAAGTAAATATGTTCAGCTCAGCCTCTTGCATCATTTTGTGTATTTGTCTGGCAATATTGCTTCCTCCCTTTTAGGATTTGGTGGGATGCATTTATTTAAAAGCAAGACTGGATGAAAACTTCCCTCATTGGAATGTCTCAGACACTCAAGGGTACTCCAGAGATCAACTGGAGGAAAACTGGGGAGCAGGGGGAACCCTGCTGTATACTGGCAGTGGAAGAAGGGCAAGCACTGCACTTCCCATGAGCTAGACTGATGACTGAAAAATATTACCTGGCAGTGGGCACAAGTCCCCAAAGGGTGATTTAACTTCCAGCACCTCTTTATGTGCATGAGGATCCATCCCACAGTTTTAGGTTTGCTGTCAGCTGGGAATAGGAATGGGGTGCAGTTATACATTAAATACAAGCAGAAATCAAAACCGGATGTAGCTGCTTATCTCTAACAAATTTTGGGACAGAGACTGTGCAGTATGAAAGGTCATATGGCAAGATTTCCTTTCCTTTCCTTTCCTTTCCTTTCCTTTCCTTTCCTTTCCTTTCCTTTCCTTTCCTTTCCTTTCCTTTCCTTTCCTTTCCTTTCCACATGTTATGCCCCAGTGGAATGAGAGACTGCCCAGAATGTCTGTGCTCACCTGTTTAGTCATTCCTTTGAGGTGCTTGGTGCACTTTTAGCCTCCTTCTGGCAGCCCATACAGGGGTGTAAAATTTACCCTGCCAGGAGATGCTGGTAAGCCAATGAGGGAAAGCAGACAGGAAAGCAAAGTTTAAAAAAGTAAATACCCCACAAGTGGAAAGAGCAATCTATTGATTTCTGGTAGAAATGGTGCATTTTCTATTCTGTGGGTGGGATGATGTTGAGAAGGCTTTATGTTGTGCTTTGTGAAAAGCAGGAGAAAGGATGTTGGGAAGATTTAAGCTGCTGTACCTGTACCAGACCACATGTTGTCTGTCTGCACTGCTTCTGAGAACCATCCCAGGGGGGATGGTCAAGGCTCAGTGGGTCCATGGGCTCCTTGGACAGTGGCTGGGTTATCCTATCAGTCTTGCATGGTGCTCCTTGCAGCCCAGCCCTGGCTAAGGAGGGGCAAGTGGGTGAAAAATGCCAGTCTGGGAAGCTGGGGTGCTGTATTCCTCACAAAATCACAAACCCTTCATCCCTAACTGTTGGCTCTCCTGGCTCACAGAGGGCATGGCTGAAGGAAGGTCTTACCCCTAGTCCTGGAAAATCCCAATTCCCAGAACTACAAAGGGGATGCAGCCCCATGGCCACCGTGGAGTGCCTGAAACCAGATCCCAGACAGCTAAATGTGCTCCCAGGGACTTCAGCCAGAAACCTGCAGAGGTCAGGCTCTTGAAAAATAAATGTATTTGAACGTTGTCTTCTGCTGAAGTCTTTCAGACTTATTATTTCCCCTTAATGAGATTATTTGAGCCAAAATTACTTCAGCTTCTGCTAAAGAGAGCTATCTATGCTAGTTCTTCAGCCCAGGCTGTGCAGTGTTTGCCCAAGCACCCTGGTGTGAGTTCAGGAAGAGAAGATCCCACTCCTCTGAGGAGTCCCAACAGTTACAAAAAGTATTTCTTGATATGCCTGAGGGATTGTCTGTATCTCAGTGCAGTTCTTGTTCAGTCAGAGTTTCCAGCTCCGGCCTCTTGGGCTTTCTTGAACCTTTGTCTCTGCTAAAGATGACCTTGGACAACTCAGCAAAGACTTTCCTTGAGGTCATGTGATGAGCACAGTGAAAAAGCATCTCAGTCCACCCCTGATTATCTGAACTCAATCAGACTCAGGGAGTAAGGATGCAGCCCCAAGGTCTTCCTTTGTGCCAGGGATGTCCCCCACCTGTTTCAGCAGGAAAACTAAGGGGGAAAAGTGGAAAGGTCTGCAGTTCGTGTCCCTGAACAAAATCTGTACTGGACCCCTTTCCTCTTGGTGGAGGCCTTTCCCAAGAAGGTCCTGTTTCCCAGGTCTGGAGCTCTCTGTGCACAGAAAGGGCAGGGCTGCAGGCATCGTGCTGAAGCAATGTCATGTGGCTGAGGTTATGCACAGTGGGCCAAGAAGAGGAGATCAGTGCCTCCACTGAGAGCACCACACGTGTAGAAACCTGTATAGATGGGATGCTCCATAGGTTTTCAGGGGAGAGACTTCCACCTGAACAGAATATTTAATCAGCTCATGTATTATGTTCCATGTTATGCTGTAAATTCTGGGAGGAGTGGGAAGACAATTCTGCCTTGTGAAATATCCATGTGAAAAACAGCTATGCAAGAAGTATGGAAATGACTTCCTGTGTTTTGAAAGGCTGGCTGTGCTATGTTAAGGGTCTCCAGCTGTTCTCAGACTTGGGGCATCCACATACAGACAAAGGGGGAAGTCTGCTAGTACATCTATTTAGGGACACTTCACTTTATGGCCAGAACACTGTGGGCTTTGTGGATAATTCTGCAAAGGAGCAGAGATATCTGGAGCAAAGAAAAAGCAGAGACAACTAATGGAGAGCATTGCAGGGAGCAGCTCATCGTGCAGAGTAAACAGTGGTACCTATTGACCAGCAGCTGAACCGAAGATAAGGAAAGGCTTGCCTGGGTTTGAGAAACAGAGGACAACAGACTGTGAACAAGCAGTTGTTCACACCCTTACAGCCCTTCACAGAGGAGTGATAAAGACTCACATTATCATTCAGTGACTTTGGAGAAAGCATTTGCCTTTGATTCTTTCAATTATTCTTTTGCTTCCTTTCTCTCTCTTTTTTCTTTCTCCTCCTCTATAATATTGTTTGATTAAACTTCTTTCGTGGTTTATTGTGAAAAAGCAGAGTTTGCTAAGTACTGGCATAGAATAACTCCATTTTTTTCAGCCTGAACTCTAGAAATAGCTGAGGGTGGTGTGACTGTAGTAAACCAGGCAGAAGAAGTAAGCAATGCTTCTGCAACATCAAAAGTTACAGGGATAATTGCCCTAACTGAAAAGAGGAAAGCACATGACTAAGCTTTTCTTACAAAATTATAATAGAAGCTTTTGCTGTTTAGTAAATATTTCTTCTCTGCTCCCACTCTTGAATAAGGACATCTTTAATTGAGATGTATAGGACTTCTGCTTTTTGATTAGGTCTTTGAGTAATAAAGTATTTCTTCTGCACAATTATTTTGATTCTACCTGTGTTTTTGCTCTGGTTTGCAATCCTGCTCTCAATATGGATATGAGGCACAAATATCCAGATAATTACTTGTACCATTTCCCTGAAGATTCAAAGAAAATTTCCAAGAAGTCAACCTAAAGGCAAAAAAGAAATCAAGGCTAGTTAAGGGAAGTCCAAGCTATTGATCTAGAGAAGTAGGCCTGACAATGAGCTCCAAAGCAGCCCAATTGCTGCATGTTACAGTGACCAGATGACATGGCCTGGTGCAGGAGCAGGAGGTGATGGATACCCTTCTGTGCACCTGCTGGTGAAAGTCAGCAGCACATATAGACATTCTAAAGCATTCTAAAAAAAAACCATAAATGGAAAATAAACTACTACTAAGATATTGCTTTAAAACATTATCCATCTGTATGTCCCAGGAAACTGGATCCATTAGTGGTCATTCATGTACAAAATGGAACAGTTCCTTGTACATCATTATGCTCAAGTATTAAGTGCTCAAGATGTTAAGAGCTACTGGAGAAAAAGTGGACCTCTAATTTATCCTTCTTATACAAGCTAATGTGGAAAGGTGCCAGGCTAGTCTGGAGGAACCATAAACCCACAATCCCTTGGAGTTGAATGCCTGATGGTGGCCTGGGTATGTTTTAATTGGCAGCTAGGTCAGCATCCCATTGTTGTTCCAGTGACCCACGTGGAGCTGCGGGAACATGCAGCACCTGAGTGCCCAGACCTGTGTAAGGACATTGGAAATGCTCAGTGAAAGGACTCAGTTGCCATTCCTCAGTGGCATTCAGTGTTCACAGCCCCACATCCTGCTCTGTGACTGCCTGTGTGCAGGAGTGGCTGCTCCCTGGGGGCACTGGCACTGGCCCAGCCCACAGCAGCTGCAGTGCTGAGTGGGGCAGGGATGGTGGCAGAGACTGGGCACAGCCGTGGCCCAGCTGGCATCCCCACACAGCCCTTGTGCCAGGGGCTGATCCAAGGCTGGCACCATCACAGAGCTGGCCAGGGCTGCTGGCAGCCAGACTCCTCAGCGGAGAGAGGAGTGCAGAGCAAACTGCGTCCTTGGGTTCAAAAGTTTGTGGATACTAATGATGGCAAGCCAAAACTTCTCCAATGAAGATTAAATTCTTTTACATTTCTTTTTTTATTGGTATGATCGTCTGGTTCACCCTGTGCAGGGGTCTGAAGAGTACAGCAGCTACTGTTGGAAATTGTTTTAGCACCTTCCCAGGGGCCAAGATTCCCCTCTTCTCTTAGCAGCCAAAAGGTTTAGGACTGGGAGCCTCTGTAGAAGAATTAAGGTGGACTAAAAGGCTTGTATCCTCCTAAACTGTCAGGTCATCATGTTTACATTGGATGTCCTGACCTGCAAGAAAGCTTGTGAACAATTTGTCATAGTCTATTCTTGATATTACCCCTTGATGTGCATTTATAGTGGCATTTTTTAATGTACTCTACCTGATCTCCCCACTTACTGATTAGTTTACTTCCAAGTCATATGCAATTAACATAAGTTACTAAGTTTGAGAAGGGAGTCCTATCTTCTTTCTCTCGTCCTTAGAGTAACACCAATATAAAACTTCCAAGATACTCAGTTCTCCTAAGTTTGTGTTTCATCATTACTGATGGCATAAAGTGGTTTTTAACATTTGCAAGCAATATTTTGCTTTTCAAAAATCTCCTTGACAAAGGTTAATTAAAATGTTTGGCAGAGTTAAGTGTACATAAAACACACTTAGTTAAATACACATATGAATACAACCCTCAGAGGACAGAATATTTGAAATTATGCAGTCCCCAAGGCTTGAACACACTTAACACAGATGCTTTAGCAAGATACCATTGATATGGTTATGCTGACACTCCCGGCCACACCTCCCCTCAGTGCTCCTTTGCTATGAACTCAGCAAGACTGGAACTGGTAATTTATTCTCCAACCTGCTCTTGTCTTACTGTTTTGGCCACAAACCAGCCATAATACTGGCTCTCCAGCAGCTCTGGATAAATTGAGAGTAATAAAACACACACATGATGGCAAGCCAAGTGGGAGGACGAGAAGCATCAAGAGATGAAGGTTAAAGCTGTGTGTGGACAATTAAAGAGGCATTTGAGGAAGAAATCTGGGCAACAATTCTGCTATCAACACTGAATTGTTTGCTCCTCCAGATTAGTGCTCATTCAAATTTCCCTTCTGCAAACAACTGTGGAAGCCTTCAGATCCCTCACCTTGTGTCTCCTTCGGACTTTGCCCATGAAGAAGCCATCCTGAGCTGCACTAGAATTCTCAGAGAGGTCTGAAACGTGTGGGGAGCTGTGTCTGGGCTCGCTGGCATTCCAGCTGTCCCGGCTCCACACTGCCAGCTGGGGAGCCACAGCACCGTGGGGTGCGTGGGAGGGATTTGGAAGCACAGGAGAAGGGGAGGAGGTTGAGCTGACCCAGATGACTTAGGTGAGAACAAAGTACCCTGCAGGTGCAGAGAGGCTGACCTTGTAAAACCCTGCTCAGTGTCCTGAGCTCCTCGTTCCTCTTCCTTTCACCTTTGCCCATACACAAATGAGAATGCCTTTCTGGGACTTTAGAAGCTGCATGTTTAAAGCAAACTTTGCCTCTTGGGTAGTGGCTTGTGCACTGTGAAAGCTAAATCTGAAAACAAGAACCACGACTAAGCAGGTATGAAAGTGCTTACAAGACTCTTTTTTATGACTAAAAACACTGTCAGCAGAGTTCTGTTTTGAATTAACTGCTTTTCTAATCCCTTATTGGTTTATGACAGCTGAAATTGCTTGACTGGATGCCAACACATATGAACTACTAAATGAATCTTGCATCTTATTTTATGGCCTGACCTCTGTTTTGAAATAAACTGCCTACTAAACAAAATAAGTTCCCTTGATTTTCTGGTGACATATATATGTGGATTTAGAGGAAGGGAAGTGAGCATGGCAGGAAATTCAGAAATCACGAAAGGGAAAATGTTATGGTTATTTTTTCTTCCTTCTATAATACAGCAATAGACCTACTGAAACTCCTTCACTGTCCTGACCTAGTTTGTCTGGGTATGTGGCTCTAGTCTAGGAGTTTATACAGAGCTCCAGGGTGTCACTGTGGATGGTGCTCACATCCCCTCTCCTTCATGTGCTTCTCACATTGCCATCTCAGATTCACATCCAGATGGAACAGCTGGGGTGGTGGGATGCTCTTGAGAGGTCCATGGGCTTTGCCATCAGCTGATGAGCACACAGAAAGCACTTCTTGGTCTTGCTCAGCACTTCAAGCCTAGCATTCCTCCTGTGCCCTCAGCTCCCCACAGCTCCTGGTGTGCTGCTCCTGTGGCTGTTCTGCTCACTTGGGCTGAAGTTGTGCTGCTTCAGGGACCAACTTCTAAGGGTGACAGGGGTTAGACTCTGCATTTGGCATTATATGTCCATGGTTTCCAGCAATGTTGTCTCAAGAGTAATTGCCCTTTGTTGCCAAACTTTGCCATCAAGTTGCCTCTTAGCTCTTATTACACAGAGAAAACTTCTCTTGTGCATATTCTCACTTGAGTGCTTGCTGCAAGGTTGCTCATGGTACTGAACAATTTGCTTTCAGTGTGCAGTTCAGGGCACCAAATTGGTTTTACTGAAGCTGTCTGAGTGCACACAGCCAGGGCCAGAGCAGGGCTCCCCAGCCTCCTGCTCTGAGCACCAGGCACAAGATCCTGCGCCCCTCACAGCTGGGTGTCCTGGCCTTTTGCCTCGGGTCCTAATTCCTTACTCCTTTTATGTGCAATTGGCCATGGAGCTACTTCCTGACTTGGAAAAGGAGACATTTGGGCAATCATATTTACTGCTCAGCATCTGCTGACCTCCCATAGACAGGAGGGGATCTCTTTAGTATCTTTGTGCTGAACTGTCTAATAAATAAATAAATAGATAAATAAATAAATCTGTGGCAGAAGGACTAAAAGAGAGGGGGTGCCTAAACCAGCATTTTCAGGGATACTAAGTAAAGGTGAGCAGGGATGCTGGAGTCTCCCAGCTGTTCTGCAAGCTACCTTTAGCTAGTGCACATAGAGGCTGCAGCCAGGATCCAGGGAAGCCTCGGGGCTTTCTGATCGCTGAAGTTCTCACTCTGAGGAGAAAAATGTCAGGCTGTGTTACCACAAGCCAGGACATGGCCTCTGGCCTTCCACCTTCCCTCTTCTGCTGTGCCTGTGTGACCTGCCACCCTTCCCATTGTTTCTAACCCAGGCCAGACCAGGTTAGGTTTTTTCCACCTTGGTTTAAGAAAAAGGGTGAATGTTTTTGACAGGTTTAACCCCTTCGTTCAGCTGTTTGAGCCATTAAAATATGAAAATACTTTCCCTGCTCCTGCTCTCAGTTCTGCAGCTGATTTTGTGAGACATTGTGAGACCTTGCAGTTGCCCCAGACCTGGAGCAGGAAGGCAGCCAGACCCGAATGGGTTTTGCTGTGTTCTATCTGTTTCAGAGTTGCAATGCTTTTCCTACGGCTCTCTGGGAACAGCTTTGATTTCCCAAAAACTTGACTTTACCTCTGGGGTAGAGGCAGCTGCAAGAAAGATTAGTACCTCCCCGTCGGGNCGGAGCGCGAGGCGCTGCGCTGCCTGGTAACGGCGCGGGGGGGGCTGCGCGCGGGGGGCGCGAGGGGACCCCGCGCACCGTGAGGGGCGAGCCCGCAGCCCGCGATGGTGCCGCCTTCCCTCTCCCACGTCCTTCCCTCGGCCGTCGTCCCGGTNCTTCCCATTGTTTCTAACCCAGGCCAGACCAGGTTAGGTTTTTTCCACCTTGGTTTAAGAAAAAGGGTGAATGTTTTTGACAGGTTTAACCCCTTCGTTCAGCTGTTTGAGCCATTAAAATATGAAAATACTTTCCCTGCTCCTGCTCTCAGTTCTGCAGCTGATTTTGTGAGACATTGTGAGACCTTGCAGTTGCCCCAGACCTGGAGCAGGAAGGCAGCCAGACCCGAATGGGTTTTGCTGTGTTCTATCTGTTTCAGAGTTGCAATGCTTTTCCTACGGCTCTCTGGGAACAGCTTTGATTTCCCAAAAACTTGACTTTACCTCTGGGGTAGAGGCAGCTGCAAGAAAGATTAGTACCTCCCCGTCGGGGAATCGAACCCCGGTCTCCCGCGTGACAGGCGGGGATACTTACCACTATACTAACGAGGAACTGTACAGTAACTGCTTCTGCAGTACAGCCCACATTCTATTTGGTGGCGCTCAACCTGGTGACTGCCAGCTCGGGCCAATCACGCTTCTCGGTGCACCGCCCCCGTCTCTCGCAATGCACCATGGTTCTTGTAGTTCTTGCTCCACTCCCCCGCCCTCTCCGCGCGGAGGGCGGCACTACACCTCCCAGGGGCCTCCCCTCCCCTCCCCTCTCCGCGGCGGGCTCGGCGCTGCCCGCGGTGGCACGGCCGGGCAGGGCGGACAGACGGCGGGCGAGCGATGGCGGACCCGAGCTCCTTCGCGTNTCCTTCCTTCTTCCTTCCTTCCCTCCCTGCCGCCGCTTGGCCCTGCCCGGACCCGCCGCCCCTGCCTGCGGCCGGAGACTGGCCGCGCATCGCAGCCCCCGGCTCCCCTTAGCCCCCAGGGCGGGCGCGGTGTGCCAGGGAAGGGCAGGACGGCGCCTCTTCCCTTTGAAGCGGCGAAGAGCAATGCTGCCGAAAAGATGGAAATAAACCACTAAAAATCTAGATTTAGGGCTTTTTCACTGCTTTCTCTTTTATCTCTACAAATAAGCATATGAGCCTCTTAAGCTTCGCATTATATGCGAACTTAGGGGGTTGTGGGCTTTTCTTGTGATGACTTCATAAAATTCTTTTCTGGTTGACACTTATTTTTTAGGAAAAAAGCCCAGTCCTGTTAGTAATAAAGAGTAACGCCTCGTTCATGCTAAAAATGAGTCTTGTGCTGTTTAATTTATCTTCCATTGCATGAAGGTCTGGATTCACAGTGGTGTGTTCCAGGATGGGAGCCTCAGCAGGGGCTTTTATACCGTTCTCCTCACCGTTTTTCTTAGTAAACTCACTTCTATCGTCAGAAGTTGGTTTTCTTCCTCTCTCCCCTCCAGCTTTCCCAGTTTAGTGCTGCTCTCTTAAAATGCTGGTTCCCGGTGGTTAACACAGTTAGTCAGCTTTTCCTGGTTTTACTTAGTAAATACTTTTTCCTTCAGAAAGACTTGTGTTTCAGATTTCGTAGTGCTGCATTTATTATTACACTGTTTAACCGGTGTGCAATATGTTCTTTATCACAGGTCCTGGATACAAGAGACGTACAGGTATTTAAAGTGACTGTAAATGGACAGGATGCACAATTTGCTTTTGGAGAAAAGCATAGTTTCAAGGGGACCCCTCTAGAAATCACATTTCCTAATGAACTAAGAAGGTACACACTTTTGCCTGTTCCTTTAGGTGGTTTTCAAAATGCACTGTATAAGCTGCTTGTCTGCCTGTAGGGTTGTTGAGTAAAGCTTGCAAAGGGACTTATAAATTAGAATTTGGGTATTGCATTATTTGGTATGATCTTGTAGATTAATGTTGGATTTGTCCTTCATTAGTCAAAACTTCGGGAGTCTTTGTACCTGTCCCCAGATCTTGTATCACGTTCAAAATTACTTTCTAAACTGAGTAGCAAAATGATTTGTAATGTATCACAATTTTTCCAGTGCTTCTCATTAGTAATATTGTTTCTGCTTTAACTACCTGGTTTGGAATTGTTACAGTGTAGTGCACATGGAGCTACAGCCCCTGTTGGATCTGCTTTTAAACAAAGGCTGGTTCTGCATTTCTGTAGAACGGCAGGTTACCACTATGATTAGATAGAAGCATGTTTTCAAATAACACAAGTTTTATTTTGTTTACTATGCTAAGTCCAAGTCCTTGAAAACTGGAACTTTAGTTCCAGCAGCATGATGGAGAGTGAACTGACCATAGTCTACCTGTTAAGCTGCATGAATTAAAAAGCTGTTGTGAAATTATAATGTTTTTTGGCACTTTGCTTTGTATGTTGCAACTCGATGGTATCTCAGTCCTCTGTGAAGCTGAAAGCTGTGAATGTATAAGGAAGTTCCCTTGTTTGAATACAGTGGAATATTAAGTTGCTTCTTACTTCTTATTGTTTGGGTTTTAGAACTTATTGCTACCTCTAAACCTCCTTCAGTTTAGTCTGGTTTCCAAGTAGATACTTTTTAATGTTGTACTCTGAATTAGTGCAATTAAGAAACGCAAATAACGAGGAAGATAAAGGAATGTCATGAAATAGCTTCTGGAGAAACACTTATGGTCTGTTATGAAATTGAACAAATGAAGTACTGGAGCAAACAGACCACAGCAGAAATGTAGGCCTGTTTCTTTTGTTTGACTTTCACCTGCCTTTTTTTTTTTTCTCTTAAGTGCTGAATTTCCTGGTAAGAAAAAAAAAAGAGGGAGGTATGAGTTGTGACTGTAAGAATTCATAACCTTGTGTGAGACATAGTCCCCCATGTAACTATCAATAAAACAGTGATAGGAAAGGGTAGGAGTTACAACTGAAAGTCTGAGTGTTCAGAAAGCAATGTGTCTTATGGTAAAACCAATTATTTTCTCTTTTCTTGTCTAATATGTACTTTGGAATACTGGTTATAAACTAGATGTGTACCCCATGTCAGCCTATCTAGTGTCCAATTCTTCAATTAGCTGAAGTTTGCTCTGATTTATGGCTGGATTGTTTATTCCAAGAGTTGCATGTATAATCTGGAGTTTTCTGAGAACAGAAGCAAGTACTTCCCTGTGCTTTTGGTGTCAGTGATAGTTAAGATATGTTTTTAATAAATAAGAATATGAATGTGTCAGGTTTGTGTGTGTTTTCTTGCTAGCAAACTGATACCTGTCTTACACATAACTCTTAGTTTTTACTTGACACCAGTTCTGAAACGCTGAATAAAATCTGAACATTATTTATTTATCTTGTTAACTCCTACTGATAATAGGAATTTTCTGTAATTATTGATAATGTTCAAGGTGTTTTTTTCTTCTTAAGGATAATAATTGCAGAACATTAACATCAGATGCAAAATCTAATTTTTTTATCTACAGAATATTTATTTATATTTATGTTATTCCTATGTGTCTTCCTTTGTAAGGTTTTGCACTTTTTTGTTTGTGTATTGCAGAGGGTTTTTTACACTTACATATACAAGGTTACTTAGCTGTGACAAAACTATATACATATAGCTGCTCCAAATAGTTTAAAGAAAAGGTCTGTGCTCTCCTTGAAGAGAGAAAAGTTTCTGGTTAGTAAAAAAAATAAGAAATGTGCCTTGGGATGTAAAAATTGAAACTAGCCATTTTTTAATTTCATAATTGAAAGGGAATCATTGCTTTTAATATGATACTTATTCTCATTTTTAATGCTTTTGAGACCATGCTGCAGACCTATTTTTTAGACATCTTTGCAGAGAAATTCCAGTGTGATCCGGATTTGTGTGAAAACAATCTGACTGTGTTCTTTATTATACAGGGGACAAGAAGCAATTGTTGAAATCTCTTTTGAAAGCTCTCCACAATCTTCAGCTCTCCAGTGGTTTACTCCAGAGCAAACTTCTGGAAAGAAACACCCATTTCTCTTCAGCCAGTGCCAGGTTGAGTTCATTTTTTCCAAACTTCTTGACATACCACTGTAATTTCCCTTGGTTTCTAAAGAACTGGAGAGGAAGGCTAGAAAGGGGAAGAGCATAGTCTGTAACTTCTAGCTGAGTGTCTCAAAGGACCTAAATGAAAACACTTCATGTCAGGATGTTGTTGAGATTTTATTATATGTTTGCAGTTTGGCAATTCTGGAACTGCTTTACCCTCTCCAGTGTTCTTGTTGAAGAACATAGGGTCCCTTACAACCAGTACATTGATCTGCCTTACCTACTATCATTCCTTTTACAAAGGCCTGTAAGCTCTAAGTGATAGAAGTATTGGTTTATAGATAATGAATTCTCTGGAGGAGCTGTGTAGATTTCCACTATAGTGTATCAGTTGATTTATTTGTACTCCTCTGCATTAGAAAGACTGTTTTGTTTTATCTTTTTTCTTTTCCTTTCTCCCTCTCTAGGCTACCCACTGCAGAGCCATTTTTCCATGCCAAGACACACCTGCTGTGAAACTAACCTACTATGCAGAGGTAGATGAACCTAAGTCACATGTCTTAACTAAAGACAACTGCTACACTGGGTGAATTTATATAGGTCAGGGGTTTTGGTAGCTGCCAGCATGTGGCCTAATATAAAACCAGAATATTGACTTTTAGCTTAATGTGAGAGGAAAGAACTGCTGATCTTCCCTGTGGCAGTTCTCTAATGTCACCACTTCCTTTTTGTATACATCAACTCTTTTGTCATTGATATATATCTATTTCTGAAAGGAAATAAAAGGGCAGTAGTAAGAAAGTGATATGCTCTAAAATCAGGAAAAGCTGACAGTAAGACAGCAAAGAGTGCTGTAAAGCAACAAATACCTGAAATGGCTCTCATGTATGCCTTAAGTAATATATTCTGGTACACAGGGGATCTTTGCAGTCCTGGCATAAATAGTTTTAAGGACGCAAAAAGCAAGATGTGCACTGCAACATTACAATTCAGTCATCTGAAGAACGTGAGCCTTTCAGCTTCTGTCAGAGGTTGATTAATTAACTCCTCTGATTAATTCAGTATTGCCAGTCTTCAAGACAGCCCTTTCTGTGTGCCTTATGTTCTGCTTGCCAGAGATGACCTAACAGAACAAATCTGGGCTACTCTGTGTTACCAACTGCCTGTAGTGGTGTAATGCTGGGTGCCCTTTCAGATATCGGTCCCGAAGGAGCTGGTGGCTCTGATGAGCGCGAATCGCGACGGGGACGCGCCCGACCCAGAGGACAGCGCTCGCAAGGTTTACCGCTTCAGCCAGAACGTAAGTGCTCGCTGCTAGCACGGGGCTGCACGAGGGCTTACTCCTGCCTCTGCAGCTCTCAGCCCCCTCAGCTGTGCTTTTGATGTCACTGGTGAATCGTGTCATTTGCCACTCTAGAAATGTGAGGCATTGTGGAACTCCGGCTCTGAGACAGCCACTAAGTGGTGCTGGTGCTGGTGCTGTTTACTGGTCTTTTTTGGCATTCCCAGAAAAGCCAAATTCAAGTTTTGAAAACATTTCATATACTCAAAAATAGTCCTGTCAAAACCCTTTCTGTCTGCACTGATTCTTGGAAAATAGTGCAGATGCAAATAATATGGGAGCAAGTTTTGGAAAACAGACCGTGCAAATTTTAAGCTCACCAAGATCTAAGCAGTGGAACTCAGCATTGGAACCAATTTTTAGCTTGAAGTTAGGCAAATTTCGACAACAGATCTTTAAACTTTTTTTTGAATGTGAAAACTTTGGTTTCTATACAAAGTATCTCCAGCCAATTAAAGACTACTGTTCTCTGGAAGTTTTATTAAGTGATGCAGCTGGTCTAATAATTCCACTGCTCATAAAGCAGCAGCCTTGATTTACTCTTCTGGCATTTTCCTTCTTACAGATTTTTGGGTTACTGTTCTGGTGTTTATGGGGTCTTCTGGTGACCCCAGTTCATTTTGCTGAACAAGCAGATAAAATTAACATAAGATCTGGGCTATTGAGACTGAATGACTGCAGGGAGGGATGGGATGATGTGATTGGAGGAGAGAAGGGGAGCCTACTCTGAACTGCAGCAGCTGTCAGGTTTGATTTGGCTGCTTCCTGAAACCTGAGAGAGGGGAAAAAACAGTTGCCTTATCTGTGAGCTCATCAGTAGGCAGTGCTCTGCCCTCTCTGTGGAGCCAAAACATTTGCCACTCTCAGTCTAGTAGAGAAGACTTCTATGTTGTGTGTAATACAAACTGAATGTTATCTAGAAATACACTGTTGATAAGCATGGTGGACCTGGACTAGAAATAACATGTAGTGTAATTGAAGTTATACTACACTTTGTGATATAGAAAACCATTAGTTTTTTAGAGAAGACATGTTCTTCTTTAAATATAAATGCATTAAACACAAGATACATGAATGAAAAAAGACAAATGTGTGAAAAACAACACACACGTTATCTTGACATACAAAACCATGCCACTGATTTGTCAGGTGTCTGTTTCCTTAGATGAAAAAGGCATCAAACCCTTAGATCTGTATGTGTGCTGAGCTTAACTAAAACTACTTTTCTTGCTCCTGCATAGTCAGGCTGGAAAGAAGGGTAGTGGAAAGCAACCTCTGTATAAATGAGTTTACAACCCAACAGTCATTGACATTTCAATTTCAAAATGTCAAATTAGCAAAAGTTGATGAGGGGGTGTATTGATAGTCTTTTAATAACTTGTCTATAACATAAGTCTGGACTTTGTTCTTTTCAAGAACATGTTCTCAGGGTTAATAGGTAAAATTAAAACACACGTGGTGATATGGGTATTTTAATGAACAATATTTACATGGTTTGTGGATAATGGTGGAATAAAATTTTCTGAAATTTTGTCTCCAACTAAGTATTATGTAAAGTCTTACTTATTTAACATTGTTTAGTCAGATAAAGTGATAAAAACTTTACAGGGATGGCTGTATTATCCCCTTTTCTTTCCAGAGCACTTGGAGAAAGCAGTTCTCTATAAAGATACTTCATTTAGGAGTTTTTTCATTAAAATAACAAATATTTAGAGTTTATTTTAATTCCAAACATAGAAATCAAATATATATATTGATTTTTCCTGAATCTTTTGTCTTTAATGTTTTTATATCCATAAATATTCTTGTTTACTTCATTAAAGCTCTTCCTGTATCTTTCTGTGTGATAAAACTGCTCATTATCTGAGCAGTATCTCTTAACTTCTCCTTCCATAAAATTTAATGGAACTGAAATGAACATGGAAAACTGACTGTCTTTTGAAGAGAAACCAAACCAGCAGGAATTTTGTATGCAGATTTTTTTCAAACAGGGATGATACTTACGGTTTTGTGGGTTTTGCCTGAAACATCTGTGAAGCAAGTACATCCTGTAGATAAAGGAGTATCACTTGGGGAGAAAGAACAAACAATGTTTTTGAAAAAACAGTGCCTGCCTTTAAGGCAGGAAACTGTGGAGGAAAACTTCTTTATTTACATACCTTTGTTATTCTCTGAGCCAGTAGTCTGATAGCTGACATTACAAATAAGATTTCTTTATTTTTCTCATGTTCTCCACTAGGTTCCCATACCTTGCTACTTGTTTGCTTTAGTGATTGGAGCTTTAGAAAGTAGGTGAGTGAATCTGTACAATGTATAAATATTAATAGCCATAATGAATCTTCAGAGTTCTTTTAAAATTTGCTTCTTGGTCATATTTCTAGTTTTAAAGGGTCTTAGTGGTTCGATTAACCTCTTTATTCGTATCAAACTGCATGAATCTTGATTTGTGCTTGAACAATTTTTTTACTTTTGCTGTAAATTAGAGAAACAGCATAAAGAATTTGGACCTGCAAGAGCCCAGGGAATAGATCTTTTTCTTAGGTAACAGATCAGCCTCGTCATGTACAAAAGGCAGAAAAGTATTGCTGCAGCTTCATTTCTCATCCGCACAAGATTGTCTTAATCTAGGCCACAATAATGCTTTTATATTAGGGCTTGATAGCATTTAAAAAACTGAGTGGTTTTCCTGTTCTTTTCTTCTGAACAATGCATGCATGTTGTTTGGTTTGTTTTCTAAGGCTTTGCCTCAGCAATGGAGAGGAAAAGCAGATAAAGATTCTCTAATGAGTTTCCTCTGCAACATGGGTTACTCAAGAGCAGAGTTAAACTGTCCCATAGAATTACTCCTGGTTCATACTGTCTTATTGGCATTTATTTTTACTTTCAACAGAAAGATTGGCCCAAGGACACTGGTGTGGGCTGAAAAGGAACTAGTCGATAAATCAGCCTATGAATTTTCTGAGGTGAGTAATTAACAACAACAAAAATCAGTGTTGTAAGATAACTATTTCACATAATATTGGAAAAGAAACAGGCTGCAGTTCACTGTTTTGTTCATCTTTAGTTCTCCTTTCTCTACCTCCCATCCCCCAAAATGCTGCTATTCTACTGCACTACAAACTTAGTACTGGAAATACATATAGGTACAGTCCCATACTTGTTTTACATGTGGGACTTGCCAAGATGAAAGAGAATGAAATATGGGATCAATAGCTTATTATTTGTTCAGTGGTTGTAGTCAGAAGTCATCTTAGAAACTGATGTGAATTCTTGTTTCAGGCTGAAGCTATGCTGAAAACAGCCGAAGATTTGGCAGGACCTTATGTGTGGGGACAGTATGATTTGTTAGTGTTGCCACCTTCTTTTCCTTATGGTGGTATGGAGAATCCTTGTCTCACTTTTGTAACTCCCACACTACTGGTGAGTATAGCAGGGATAAAAGTCAGCTTTTCCTTAGGGCTGATCAGGTGATGGATATTAATGCATAAATTGGATTAGTCTCCTTCCTAGAAAGACCTGTAAATGTTCCTGCCCCCTTTGGAGTTAGGGATCCTACAACAAACTGCATGAAGTGGTCTGTTTTGAGGTTGACTTGAACTGACAATTAACATGTCTTTCCCTTTTCTTTTTAGGCAGGTGATCGATCTCTATCAAATGTAAGTCAAAAATATATTCATCTCTACAAGTAGAACACCATTTGAAGTTGTGTCTTAATTCTTTTATAAAAAATACCTGAAAACTCGGTCTCTCTTCCTTGGGGAAATTAAAAGTTAAGGCAGTAGCTCAAGAACTCTTACAAAAGTGAGTGTTAGTTTTAAATAAACTCTATAAAACTGGAGATATATCTATTTTGTATAATGGACAGATGGAAATAACATGGGTGCCTGTATACATGGGGGCAGACTGAGGTTAGCTGCTCCATAGCTCTTTTCCTGTCCCGTTAAACCACAACACCTGTGTATAGATATGTTTACAAATCACAACTGAATTGGCCTTATTGAAGTTGTTAGTAGATAACTTCTTATATGTGTGTGTCTGTGCACTAGAACTCTTATTATAGACAGTATTCTTTAAAGTGGAAATAGTGAGTACACTTTGAGTAAATTAATTTTTTTTCTGCAAAGTTGAGTACTCTGAATGCAGTTTAATTGCCTACATCTTTCTACTAGACTGTTGTACTGCTAAATTAAAAAAAAAATTGTCTTAATCTTAAACCAAGAACAGTGAAATATTTGACATGGATACTTTTTAGCATATCATGCATCATTACCATTCCCACTGCAGAAATTGCTTAGGTGGAAAAGCAGTACTAGTCCATCACTTGGTATTCAGTATTCTGAAATGTGATTTCATAAACAAGTTACCTACACCAAGCTGCCAGAGGAATTACTTTTGTTGATCAGTGTGACTATGGCTTGCAGGCTGGACATTGAAAATTATTTCTGTCTGTTTGGTGCTCTGCCTAAAACTTATATGGATAGGTCTTCAGAACTGTGAATGCTAACTGGCTTTGTGAATATAACATAGTAAATGAGATCCCATCAGGATTTTATTCTTTCTGTTGGGATTTAATTTTTTTTTCCCCTAGGAGTCTAAATGATAGATCTGGTTTTTTGTGTTTTAGGTTATTGCTCATGAAATCTCTCATAGCTGGACAGGAAACTTGGTAACCAACAACACATGGGAGCATTTTTGGTGTGTATGATGTTCAATGCAATGCAAATCATATTTTAAATTTAATCTGTACAGAGACTGACTAAATTCATTGCCATCCTACCAGTGCTGAGTTTCTCCCTGTCTTTCCAGGCTGAATGAGGGTCATACTGTGTACCTGGAGCGCAGGATTGGGGGTCGGCTCTTTGGTGAGCAGTTCAGGCACTTTCAGGCCCTGGGAGGCTGGCGAGAACTGCAGAACACGGTAAACAGTTTTAATGTTATCATAGGTCTTCCCACAAATAAAATTTGTCTAGTCAGCTTTCCTAATGCTTTCTTTGTAGAGGAGGAACATCTTTGAGTCCAAGGTGTTTGATTGCCTCCCAAGATAGTAGCTTAACATACCCAGATTAGATAAAGCTTTTTGAATTGTTTTAAGCTTTTCTGTGAGGATGAACTTCTTTACACAGAAACTCTTCTGGTTTTCTGGGCATGGCTAAATTGCAGTATTACCTGTTAGCATACTGGCAAGCAGCTGAAAGCCTATCAAAATCATCTGCAGCCATGACCATCAGAATTTCCAGTGCCTCATGCAAGCCAATGATTACTGTCTAAGAGGGTGGCTTGGTTTTGTGTTTTGGTAGCACAGTCAAACTTTAGTTCTCAGATTTCTAGTCTGTGATATCTTACATGTTCCCTGAGCAGCCTGAAGTCCATTCTCCTCATATCCAGAGCTGAAGTTTTGCTGACACTTATCCTTCTGTCAGCAGAGGTTTGCAATTTGAAGGCTTAGTGATGTAGTTCAAATCGTTTATTAACAAAGGGATAAATATAGCCAGACTAATAGGTGCTCATGTTTATGACAGACATGATAGTAATTAAATACTTCAAGACAGCTGGAACACAGGGTGCTTGATTCTGAAGTTTAGTAAGCTAAGGTTTGTGCAGATTCAGAACTTCAGGAAAAAGGAGGAGAATGCTTTGAAATGAAGCTGTCTCTGTTTCAGATAGTTTATACCTTTATAAATATAATTACTACAGATCTGCGGGAGTGCCAGTTTTCCTAGATTAATATGTGTTCTTGTGTCTTTGACACAGATAAATACTCTTGGAGATAAAAATCCTGTGACTAACCTCGTCATTAATCTGGATGAAGTAGATCCTGATGTTGCCTATTCATCCGTGCCATATGAGAAAGGCTTTGCTTTGCTTTTTTACCTTGAACAGCTCCTTGGAGGACCAGGTAAGCATTAGTCAGATTTTATATGTTTTTGTTTTCCACCTTAATTTCAAACACTAAAACATTTCCTTTTTTGTTAGATGTCTTCATTGGCTTCTTGAAGGCGTATGTTCAGCAGTTTGCTTATAAGAGCATTGTGACAGAGGACTGGAAGAAGTTCTTGTACTCCTACTTCAAGGATAAGGTTGGGTAATATTTAAACTGATTGCTTGAAACCTTTTAATTATGTGAAATTATGACTTAGGTCAGAACTTACTTAAAAACCAGTTCTTTATATTTCTTTTCTTTATTTCAAGTAGTTAATATGACGTAATCTGGCATTTTATGAAGATGGGTTTGCATTATGATACCTTTTTTTTGTCTTTCCATAGAGGGAAATGCTTTGTTTTGAAGTAATCTGTGTAGGATTCTCCAGGGTAATTGAAGGAATCTTTTCAAAACAAATAAAAAGATTGAAACTAGATTTTGTTTTCTCAAAAAAAAAAAAAATCCTAAGATCACATTTAAAATTTAATAAGGCTTTGTGTTGCTTTGTAGGTAGATGTTCTGGATAAAGTTGACTGGAACTCGTGGTTTCATGCTCCAGGAATGCCACCAGTGAAGCCTACGTAAGCTGCATTCTTCTGTAGTTCATCTCTTCCTTCTCCATGGGATTTTCCTAACAGTCATGAAGCAATTTGTAAACAGGGTGAAAGTCTTACAAATGTTTTATTCAAAAATGCCCTAGTACTATGTAGGTGTATATAGGAGTAAAACTAGTTACTGTTAATGTTTTCAGTCTTTTATTCTGTGGTTATTTCATTATGTGAATCTTTGGTTTTGATGTTTGACAGGTATGATATGACACTATCAAATGCTTGTGTTGCCTTGAGCCAAAGATGGATCCAGGTGAGTGGTTAAAGAACGCTGAAGTGTCAGTCTTGAAAATCTGATTCTCTTTGTTCCACATAGTGAGCCATTCTTTTCTGAAATCTCTCATTTGCTGAGAATGTGTTTATTTATAGTCACAGGATGGCTGCCAGGAATTTTGCATTTCCTAGGCTAGACCTTCATCATAGTCCGGGGATTAGCTGTGACTTCTGTCTGTGAAGTGCAGCCCATATTTTAACAGGACACAGACCAGCTTCTTGTTATACTTATGTGGTAACCAAACAGTAAATATTCTTTTTGAAACCTTGACATTATGGCTTGATTTAAAAACAAATGCCAAGGTACTTCTACATTACTGATCATATTGTATTAGCAGTAGTTCCTCTGTGGTATACTGGAGGTAGTATGCATATCCCATCAAAAACTAGTACATAAAGTATATTAATTAATACCACATAATTTCTCCTAGTTTGAAGCATAAAAGTCATACAACTAATAGAGAATTCAGCATACCTTCCTTTTTTTTTACTTCTGTGGCTTTTCACTGTACTTGCATGCTATCTTTTAACCTTCTCCTTCTAAATGTTACTTTTTGTAAAAAAGTATTTGATTTTTCACTTAAATAACAGAAAGACAGTGGAGATAAAAAGATCAGTGGAGAGAAAATAAGTGAAGAATCAGACAGCAGCTTAAATCCCTCCCTTCCCCTTATTGTAACCTCCTGCACAGACACAAATCAGTATCTTCTTTATGTGAAATGGCTCAACAGTAAGTGTGGATGCCAAAACAGAAAATTACACCTGATGGTACTTGGAAATACCTGTTAAAAATTAAGTAACTGTTCTCTTTTAGGCAAAAGACAGTGATTTGGGCTCATTCAGCTCAGCAGACCTGAAGGAAATGTCGTCTCATCAGTTAATTGAGTTCCTGGCACTGTTGCTTCTGGAGGTAAATGCACACCTGGGATGACTTGATTCTGATATAACAAAAGGAGACATAGAAGCTCTACTGTGCTTTGAAATTAAGTTATTCTTTTAAAATTATCTGCTCTCACCATACAAAGTTATTGAAACCTTCAGCCTTGCCTCCCTTAATATGTCTGGCTCTTCAGCTAATGACCAACATACAGAGTATTTTCAATTGAAAGCTAAAAACAAAACCATGAGGTGCTTGAATCAGTCTGTATTGGATGTTATAGCAATTATGCTATAAATAAAATTGAACAGAAATACTTTGTTTTAAATGTTTTGAGAGTACTGAATGTGGAAATTAGGTAATATTTATTCCTTGCCCCTTTCCATACACTGAAAAGATGAAAGGAACAAATAAACTATTTCTCATGGTAAGATTTCAATTTCTTTGTAGCATCAGTCTTTTTGAACTACTCTGTTTATTTTTGAAGTGTGTGGTTTGAAGTCTTCCTCTGGCTTATTCTGACTGTGCAATTTCTTTTTCAGGCACCTCTTCCATTGTCACATGTCCAGCGCATGCAGGAAGTGTATAACTTCAATGCTGTAAACAACTCTGAAATAAGATTCAGGTTTGTTCTAGTATGGGCACTTCTCAAATCTTATATGCTTTCATAAAACAAGGTGTCCTGCTTTGTCTGAGACATCCTGTTTTACAGAACTGGGTATATTTCAGTTCTGAGTGATGCAACTGGACACTATTGTAATATTAAAAAATACATAGCTGCAGAAAATAGTCCTTCATTTTGGAGGCACTTGGCTGCAATCTTCTCTTGTTTTTCAAAAAAGTTGATGTTTGTAATGTGCTAGTCAAACACTAAATATTTTATGTTGAACTTAGCTAGAGTCTCATTCCCATGATGACACAGCAGTGCTCAAAGCATTTATGGGAACAGTCATTAGATAATCAACCACCACTCTACCACAAATGAAATTAAAAGTGCAAATCTTTTCTTCACCCTCAGGTGGCTGCGCCTCTGTATCAGGTCCAAGTGGGAAGAAGCTATTCCTCTGGCTTTAAAAATGGCAACAGATCAGGGCAGGATGAAGTTTACTCGACCATTGTACAGGTAAAAGTAATCTCCAAATTGTAGAAGCTCATGCTGCTGGCATTTCTGGTGTAAGGAAATGTATAATACTTGAAATGCATTGAAGTGGCAAAATACAGAATTCTCTGTGTACTGTGAACAAGCTCGTCTTCAGAGGCGCTTTCCAACTGCTAACAAGTTTACATAGAAGGCTTAGTCCCAGTATGCACCTTAAGGCAAAGCTTTTGAGGGAAAAGTAAAACCTTACAAAATTCTCAATTGTATAATTTTCCTGGATTTTTGTAATGGTGCCTCCCCCCACTCCTTCTTTTACAGGGATCTTTACAGTTTTGACAAGAGTCGAGATCTGGCTGTCAAGACATTTCTGGAGCATAGAGCCTCTATGCACCCTGTCACTTCAATGCTTGTGGGCAAAGACTTGAAGCAGGACCAGTGACAAATGTACTGATTTCTTTGAAATTTTCATGTTGCTGAAAGAAGAGGCTGATTGCCCAAACTGTTGATATGTGTGCTTGATTATGCTATAAAATGCTCTGCTGCTTTGGTACTAATGTAACTTAAAATTAATTTTCCAAATCAAGTTCAGCATTTTCTATTTTGCATTTACAACTAAAGCAGCAAAATTGCTACATCTCTTGAAGGGAGAGAATGTTTTTGTTACAAGCAGTTTTTAGAATACACAAAAACTGTTCTGAAATGTGGTCATTTGTCAGTGATAGAATTGAAGAACTTGGAAAATTAATTGGTGGATGGTATGGCTCTTTGTGCACAGCATTCTTTTCCATAGCACAGTGGTTGAAACTTCAAGTATCTAAAGACTGAAAAATAAATCTTTCATTCCCTACTTGTCTGTGTATTGATCTGTACAAAAAGTTTTGATTTAATAGTTTTGTTTTATTTATTCTGCTTTGTTGTGGGAGAAATTTTTATTAGGAGTCCAAGAGGACAATGAAGACCAAAATGATTTTTCAACCCTCTATATATTTTCAAAACTTGTTATTGCAGGGGCAGCTAAAGCCCAAGTCTTTCCTTACCCAGTTGGATTTTTTAAAGATTTGCATTTTTTAACCAGTTCTGGGCACTATCCCTTATGCTAATATAACGACTTAGAGATAAATTTAAAAACAGTGGGAGAGCTGTTTTTCCTCTATTTGTTACAGCACTTCCAGCTAAAGGTTTAGATGATGCTGTGGTGAATGCTGCCATCTCTAGGCTGGGTCTTGCAGCGATAAGAACTGCTTTTCCTGGAAATGATCCGTTTGCATAAATTAAACCTGTTGACCTAGGGATAACCCCATATCGAGGAGTGACAAAACCCAAAAGTGCTGGTTTAGGGGAGGAGGGTGGCAATGTAGGTCATGGCAAAAGGCTTGGTTTAATACTAGCACTTAGGATGAGAGCGGAGGGCCTGTCAGCTGATTTACTTCTGAGTACTTTTGATCCATATAAACTTGTGGCTTAAACCCAGGCAGTAACTAATCCCCAGGCAGGATGGGGGAGAGAACTGGAAGAGTAAAAGTGAGGAAACTCATGGGTTGAGATAAAGAAAGACAGTATAACAGATAAAGCAAAAGCTTCACACACAAGCAAAGCCAAACAAGGAATTCATTCACTGCTTCCCATGGGCAGGCAGGTGTCAGCCATTCCAGTAGAGCAGAGTTACTCGGGGAGACAAATGCCATCACTCCAAACATTGCCCTACTTCTTCCTTCTTACCCCAGCTGTGTATGTGAGCATGAGCTCTGGTCAGAGGAGGGGATATCTGACATTAACAGGTTCTGGTTTGAGTTACCAGATTGCAATGAAAACTGTCCTTTGTTTATAAATGCCTTATGTCACTAGTTTTGGGGTAACTTGCATTTTGTTGTAAAAGCCCATGCACATATATGGTGCTTTGGCAGTTAGAGTTCCTGCTGCCAGATAATCCTGGTTTCTTGCTGTCAGAGTCAGAAAAAACAAAATTGTGTCAGGCATGGCTTTCTCTAACATGATCCTAGGTAGCTTTCCTTGGGACAGTGTCTCCCACCAATGGATCCCAAGTTAACATTCCCTAGGTAGTCCCTTTGTTTAGGAACACAGTGTGGGAAGCATGGACTGTGAGGGGTGGTATCATTTTGCCTTTAAAACCAGAGGAATTTTCAGATTCTGTATGTTATTACTAATTTTTTTTGGCACCATCTTAACAGGTATCTCCATATCTTTTGCTCTTAGCATCTTCTTTCTGCAAAGGAAGCATGACACAGCAGCACCAGGCTTGATAGTGTGCAGGGGTGGCCTAGTATTTGTTGATATGTTCTACTAACATCTTCCAGACCATAAGGGAAAAGGTTATAGGAATTAATTAATCTTTTTCTTACCTACAATAAAAAATTGTGTGTTCAAACTTGAGCATGGGACTCATCAAGGCAGGCTTGCTCCTCTGCTGCCTGCTTTTATCCTGCTCTGGACAGAGCTTTAAAAGCATAAGACAATCTTCTTTCAGTCCTAGCAGCCATGAGCAGCCCATATTCCCAAGGTGCCTCTCTTGCAGCCCTGTCCCTCATGGAGGTTTTTTAGTGTGATTTACTGCCAGGCAATAGCTGTTAACTCTTGTTAAACCCTTACATTTTTAGAACAGTTGCACTGCTTCTTAGTCTGATTTATCTATTCCTGGCACATAAGCTTCAGCTCCTGGATTTTCCTTTCTATATTCCTGATGTGATCTTTGGAATAAAATTCCTGTGGCAATAGCTGAGGGGGATGTGCCTTTCTGTGAAAAGGGTGTGTTCCCTGGGTTTGGTTTGATTGGATGAAGTCAGCCAAACGCGTTGATCTCGTTTATTTACAAAGGTGAGGATTTTGAGGGCAGATTTTTGCCTCTGTCTGATTGCAACACTGGGCTCCAGATAGGCACAGCTCTCCAGGTAAATGTGAGGCTGCTGCACTCTGCAGCCCTCCTTGGTCAAGGAACAGTTTTTGAAGAGGAAGCATGCCGAGATACACGGTGCACGTCCGAGGGGAATGGCTGGCAGTGCCGTGCCTGAGCTCCACCAACACCATTGAGTGGCTGGGAAAGGAAGCTGTGAGACGGTACATGAAAAACAAACCTGACAATGGGGGGTTTGCCTCAGTGGATGAAGTGAAGTTTTACATTCGAAGGTGCAAGGGACTTGGCTTGCTGGATCTTGATGATACTGTGGAGGATGCTCTAGAGGACAATGAATTTGTTGAAGTTGGTAAGCAAAACCTTAAGCATTGCATTGTAGAGTGACTGTGTTGTCATCTGAGTCAGCAAAACGTGACTTTATCTAGATTCATCTAAAATTGCACCTGAGATATTGCCTATGGTTTTTATGGAAAAATGCCCAATAATTTAAGAATATTTCATTTTTAGGAACAGAACTAGATAAAAATTAGAAGGTACAGGATTCTGTACACATCTGTATCTGCTGTCATATATAGCATAAGCTGTTCTGCCTTACCCTTTGGAGTAGCTTGAATAAATACATACTTCCTTGTTATTTTCCTAGAAGCATACAAGTATGTTCAAGGACTGACAACTGGAAATTAGAATTCTTACTGCTGTGAATTGTAATAAATAAATTAACTTATATGAAGAATGCAATTTAATCCTGTATGTGTTTATTCTGCATATTTCTTCTAGTTATAGAAGGAGATATAATGTCTCCAGATTTCATACCATCTCAGCCAGAAGGAGTTCATTTGTATCCTTTTTGAGGGCTTTGAAAAGTTTTTACAATTACAGACTTATAATTTTCTAGATTGCCAGGTTTTTTTAGAGTTCCTTCATACTTAAAACACATTGCTAGCTGTAATTGAGTGGTCACTTCTTGTGAAATCCTTTTTCCTTTACAAAACTTTCAGATACAGCAAATACCGAGAACCAGAACAGGTAGGAATCACCAATCATTTTACAACTTGCTGTCAAATCCTTCTACTCACCAGAAAATGCTGAGAGTTCAGCCAGTGCAGCCTTCACAAAACCAGGGGCTATTCGATTGGCTGGGGTTAGGAAACTAAACTACAATGTGCTTATAATGTTTTTGTTCCCTGGGTTCCTGTTTTATAAATAAGCATAAAGAAGCTTCCTGTCATTACTGAGTTTTGACTGTGTTTTTTATTTACACTGATTATTAAGCAACTTTGTATGTATCCATATCCCAAACTAAAAGGTGGTTCTTTGGTGTAGTATATTTCTTTAGATGGCAACAGCTTAACAACAGAGGACTTGGTCAATTTAGGAAAAGGACTCTACAAGATAAAGGTAAAAACTCTGAACAAATTAAGCTAAAAATTATATATTTATTTTTCTAAGACTAAATAATGACAAATAAGCTAATATTTAAACTACTTATATTTTAGCTCACACTCGAAGCTAAAGCTAAAGTCAAACAATCACGAGAAGTGATTGAAAGGATTGTAAAAGATCAGACAGGTAAATATTTTTGCTTTTAACTATTAATTGTTTAGAAAACTTCATCAGGCTCCCTCCTTAACCACCAGTGTACATTTCTTGCAGTTGTTTATGGAATCACCACGGGTTTTGGAAGGTTTGCCAGGACTGTCATCCCAAACAGTAATCTGAGGTATGTTGTGTGTGCAGCCTTCTCCATCCTTTCTTTTCAGGAAGGGAAGAAGAGGGAGCAGTTTGACCCTGTAGTTGTATAGTCTGGGGTTAAACGAGAGAGCTGCTTCAGGAATTCCTTCTGTTCTGTGCAAAATAAAACCTGATGAGACTTGTTTGTGTTTAACTTTCTTTTTTTCTGTAGGGAGCTTCAAGTGAACTTGGTTCGTTCACATTCTGCAGGTAACAAGAGGCTGCTTGGTGTTTCCCTTTTCTGCCCTTGTTGGTAGCAGGTGAGTAACCAAGAGGGTTCCATTCCTGTTTCAGGTGTGGGGAAACCTTTGACCCCAGAGAGAACTCGTATGCTGTTGGCACTGAGAATCAATGTCCTAGCCAAAGGATACAGTGGAATATCCCTAGAAACCCTCGAGCAAGTTATCGAAGTCTTTAATGGTAAAAAGATGTTTAAAGAAAATCTTCCTTTCCTTTTTTTTTTTCTTCCCTTTTAACTGTTTTGTTAAAGGGTGTAGCTCAAGATACAGATGTTGGTCTTTCAACTTGGTAGTTGTGAGATATCAAGACTACAGCCTGGCTGTAAGAGCTCACAACTGGAGACCATTGTTCCGTTGAAGGATGTGGGTATGAGCTTAACTGACAAGAAAGGCTGAGACAAAAGATGCCAATGATTGTAGGTTGTTCCTGTGACCACACTTATGAGCTGGCTTCTCTGTTTTCCAAGGAGTGTATCAAGGGAAGGCTCTATAAGGAGTGATTTTTGTTTTCTTCCTAGCATCCTGCCTTCCTTATATCCCAGAGAAAGGGACAGTTGGAGCCAGCGGAGACTTGGCCCCCCTCTCTCATCTTGCTCTGGGATTAATTGGAGAGGGAAAAATGTGGTCCCCGAAGAGTGGCTGGGCTGATGCTAAATATGTAAGATTCATGCAGCTGATTCAGTTTTTTTCTTCTTGCTGATTCATTTTTCAATTTTCATGTAGTTTTGAAAGAGAGCTTTTGCTCAGATTAATAATATGTAAAAATCTTTGGATTTTCTATACCAGTTTGAATTGGGTTGCCTTTAGCTATTCATGCTCTAATTTGAGGAAGGTGGATCCATGGAGAATGCAATAACTGACCCACATGTCACTGCAGCAGACATAAATAATCAGCATCCTATTGAGCCCTAAAGAAATATCATGCCATAGTATTGCTATACAAGATACCACAGTGACATCATTTATGAATTGGAGAAATATGATATGATACCAACTATGAAAGGATTATTACTATATCTTCAGCTCCATAAGCATCAATGCTTTTCTAACAAATCCAAGATCACCTCTCAAATGCTGAGGGTACCTGGAGATTTATTGCAGCCACAAACTTCACAGTAGAATTTCTACTGATTTTATAAGGGCTTTAAGTAAATACACATGTTTGGATATTTTATTTTTGATAAATTAATTAGGGTTACAAGGAGCCTTAGTATTATTCTCCTTCACAAGATGGAAGCGTTACAATGGAACTAATTTTTAGTCCATTGTTAGTCTGCTACTAACATAACAGCAGATTGATCTTGTGTTAAGTGTCTCCAAGTCTGGCCCCTCCAAAGTCTTTCATGGTAGTTTGTTCTGCTACACCTATTACTCCTATCCATGAATATTTGAATACCAGACTTGTTCATGCATTGATAGATGTACATTACTACAGACTGCAGAAGGATTGAGGACTACACAGGGAGAGGAGTAGGGAGCAAGCAAACCAGTGTGTCCTGGACCTTCAAGGCCAGAAGTTATAGCTGTACCCTTCTGAGGTGCATTACCTCTTCTACTGGAAAGGGTGAGAGGATTAAATCAGAAATAGGTTATGCTGTTTTTCCATTTCCCACAAGAGCAATTGCCCTATAAAATAGATATGTACAGCATAAACTGGATAGGACTCCTCCTGTCACTAGAGATTTTCTGTAGAAAGATTAGGGATCATTTAAAAAGAAATAATTGATGCCAAGATAAAATGCTGTGAGGCAGGGTGTAGGCAGAACTGCCTTCCCAAGAGTTTTCCAGCCTTCTTTCCTATTGCTCTCTCCCATCATCCAGAATACAGTAGATGTTAATGATCTGTGACAGTGACATATATCTTGCTCCTGGTACCTTCTTGTATTGGCACTAGGAAATGAGGTGCTAGTTTGGAAGCCCTTTATTTGGCCCAACAGAAAAAAACATGTTATATGTTTGTGATATAAAGCTTAAGAAATCTGTTAATATTTCTGTTCATGGAAACATTTAAGTTTTAGTGACTTAGTTACTGAAAAGTATTTTTCACTAATTAGCTTGCATTAAACTCCTTCACAGGTCCTGGAAGCCCATGGACTGAAACCAATTACCTTGAAACCAAAAGAGGTAATAAAGTATAATGATGCTAGCTGATGAAAACGAGCATAGTCAATCACTATTTGCTTTATATGTACAAGAAAAGCATGACATGAATTAATTTTAAATCAAGCTTCAGAAGGATAATGATGAAATGTTGTCAGGAGTGGGATTCACCACTCCTAGTGTCACCCTCCTTGACTTGAAATGTCAGATGCAAGCTCGGTGTTCAGATTGGCTCTGTGGTCAGTGGAGACAGACAGACCTCTTCAGAAAGCACTCTATACCATCCTGAAACAGCTGTCTGAGAGGCACCTTCAAGGTACCTATCTGCCCTTTGGCCATAGCAGGAGGTCAGATGACTGACTTGAAGCAGGTATCTGACTTGTTTGGAACTCTTGGTGCTGCAAGGGTGTCTGCAGTGACTTAGTGAGGTCATGAGCATTGGCTCTTTATGTAGCAAAGATGCTCAGTCAAGCTGTGCCTTTTATCATTTCAGCATGGTCCAAAAAGCTAGGCAAAGGTCTTTAACTCCTTCATGTGAGAAGGAGAATTGTCATAGGTACAGGGAATTGTCACAGTGTGTGGAATAGCTGGAATGAATTTAACATCTGCTCTCCCTTTGAAGGGTCTGGCCCTCATTAACGGGACACAAATGATCACCTCGCTGGGGTGCGAGGCGGTTGAGAGAGCAGCGGCTGTCGCGAGGCAAGCTGACATCATCGCTGCCCTGACACTCGAGGTCCTGAAGGGTACAACGAGAGCCTTTGACACTGGTGGGTACTGGGCCCTCCCTCTCTGTTTGCTCAACAGCTCCAGACAAGAGAGGCAAAGCCTGACAGTCTGACTTGTCTCACTAGATATCCACGCAGTGCGCCCACATCGCGGGCAGGCTGAAGTGGCCTTTCGATTCAGGTCCCTTCTAGATTCTGACCATCATCCATCAGAAATAGCAGGTGAACAATCCTAACCTTCACCCTCTCAGGCTACCAGGACAGGCTGGGTCCCTCCACAGGACACAGTGCTTTTGTGTAAGGAATATTTGGGGTTTGCCCCCCTTGTGTCTTCTAGAGAGCCATAGATTCTGTGACCGAGTTCAGGACGCGTACACAATGCGCTGCTGCCCTCAGGTAAAGGCTGACTTTTATATCCTTACAAAACAGTAGATAAATGATGGTGAAGTCTCCACCTCAGAAATACTGTCAGTTATGTGCTGTCTGACTGTTAGAGGAAGTGGCTTTATTTTCCTCCTTCTTCACTTCAAAGTAGTATTAATGGAGACATGTAATTTGTTGATTGTGTGCATGCACACATCAGGCAGCATCTAACTAAGCTGTGTCCAGATCTGGAAGAGGCCTGGAATCAGAAACAGAGGGAAAGTGCTGGTTTCCATGCTTGCAGATTTTGTAAGGATTTTCTTCTGTGTTGGTGTTAAGAACATGAACTGGGTATTTCCAGAAGCCAACAGAGTGTAGTACCTCAAACATACTGGAAGAACTCAATCCTATGTTTTAACAGGAGCAAAGCTATTAAATCAGTGGAATTAATGGAAGTTAGTTTAATTAACAAAAGATTTTGTTTTCTGTGAGTTTTTGTGAGCCTTTGTAAGGCAACTTCTTCCCTCATAACACTTCTGCCACTGAATAAGTATCTTCCATTACCCAAATAAGTAAAGAATGTAATTTTCAGATTACTTTTTTGGCAAACTGCCATAATAATAGTAAATACATCTTTCAAGTGTCTAGGATTGGCAGTGATGCTCCTCATATTAGAAGCAAATCCAAGACCATCTTCCATATGTGAAAGTTGAGTGGGATGATGGGAAAGAGGGTCCCTGCAGCTCAGTCAGCATCCTGAAGGTGAACTAAGTGCAAATACCAGGGTCAGGCATTAATGTCTTTTGTTCTAGGTCCATGGAATTGCAAATGATACAATTGCTTTTGTGAAGGACATAATAACAACGGAAATCAACAGTGCCACGGACAACCCTGTATCTTTTCGATTACTTTATTAATATGTTAAACCCTGCTTGGTCTTTTTTATTCTTCTCCTCTGTATAATTACTTGCACAGGAGACAAAAAAGGTCACAACTGGCTTTAGTCAATAACTGCCATTGTTTGCAACAGCAACCTCTCTTCCTTTCCCTATGACTGCATTGGAGGATTTCTGTCAGCACTGTAATGCAAGGCTGCACTTCTGTCAGCACTGCAAGGATGCTGTACATGCATCATATCAATTGCTGATAAGCATTATTGCTTCTAATCTGTGCAAAATGTAACTTTCACAGAGAGAATCTATCAAGGAACTGAAAATCTATGCTAGGATCTGAACAGATGTGTTTCTTTGCACCCTTGACCAAAGACCTCCCTTTATGTAGCTTATTTGAAAAAAATACATGCCAAAATTTTACCTAGAATTTTGAAGAAATGAGATTGTGTCTTCATTTCCTGAAAAGTGGAAGTGTGAATGCAATATAATGTGTTTGCAAATAAAATCCTATTGGCACAAACACTCCTTCAGTTAAGATATCCCGATTCCTGGCAGGTATCACTCATGTAAACAGTGGGCCTTAACTTCTCCTTAAAGATGGTGTTTGCTGAAAGACAAGAGACCATTTCTGGAGGAAATTTTCATGGTGAATATCCTGCAAAGGTAAGCCAGCATTTGAAGAAGAGAAAAAAATTATTTCTGTTTTGGTTTTTTTGCTTGTTTGTTTCTGTCATCTGGTTTAATCTTCTTTTGTAGGCTCTGGACTATTTGGCAATCGGTGTGCATGAACTTGCTGCAATTAGTGAAAGAAGAATTGAGAGGCTCTGCAACCCTTCACTCAGTGAACTGCCTGCATTTTTAGTCACTGAAGGAGGTCTGAACTCAGGCTTCATGATTGCACACTGCACAGCAGCTGCCTTGGGTGAGTGCTTGAGCAATACTATAGAGAGAGCAAGCTAGAAAGACTGATTTCTTTCAAGACAGCTGTAATCTAATAGTAGACACAAAGGTATCTGGCTCCTGTTTTCTGTCTCTTCTCCATGTGTTTTGTGCTGTCTTGCAAAGTATGAGCGTTGAGTGCATCTGCAATTATTTCAGTTCAGGCTTTCTTATTCTGCACTGACCCTTGGGCATGTTCAGTGCTCTGAGCATGCAAACTCCTAAGTGGACTTTGGTGGGAAGTCTTGTCTCAAAGGTGGCCTGATGCCCTCAGCTCTGGGTGTCTCCATCTGACAGCCTGGTCTGTACATCAGTACCAGACCCCACAGTCCTCAGAAGACTGGAGTTCACAGGGCTGGCTGGTGGGGGAGCATGCTGAGATTGAGCAGCAGTTCAGTTTTTCCTCTAGTACTCATGGCTAAAGCAACAAGAAGCCTGCTGGCTGCTGGGATACTGCAGTTCATGGGGTCAGGGAAGCATGAGCCAATATAAAGGTAAACACACTATGAGAAGAGAGTGAATTGTAAAAGACACAAGCACAGGAACAGAGGACATCAGATAAATGTGTAGATAAATATTCTGCAGAAAAACAAGTGAATGAACTAAATCGATGTGCTAAAGGGATCCTGTCTAGAGGCTGGTTTGGGAAGTGGGTCTGGAGGAGGAGCTGAAGTGCTTGTCCTCTTGTTTAAGGGCTGGAAGCTTTACCTTTTGGCTGGGGAGAGTTTAGGATAGCTCCAGGCCTCAGCTGGTTGCAAGGCATCGAGTTTCATTGCACACTTCTGCAATCTAGAGTGACAGATTCTGGGGTGTTTGTGATTCTGCTGTGGGAAATGAAAATTACAGCCCTGCCTCTGCTGACACTAGGAGTCCATGGGTCAAAATCATCTCATCTTGATCAAAATAGTCAGGATTTTATCTGAATTGAAGTTTGAGTTCCTTTTTTTTAAACTTTTTTTTAATCACTAATATTTTTTAAATCAGTCTGACAGTTTCTGGGTTGTTTGTGTACCAGCCAATGTTTTTTGCTCCTGGGGTTAATAGATAAATCTGAAAAAAATTTGCAAACATTTTGCAACACTGCTGGATGTGTCTGTCTGCCCCTGCTCTAGCAGCTCTGTGCCTGCCAGACCAAGCAGTTTGCAGTGGCCACATGCAGCCTCTCTGGGACCTGCTGTCACCTGCCTGAATGTGCCAGCTGGGCTCTGGTCCTAGACTGTGTCACTGCAGCCTATTTGCAATTGGTGTCACCACCTCTCTGTCACTCTTGTTGCTTTTCTGAAGCCACTAATTTGGTGAGGGCATTACACAGCATCCTGCTGGACTTCAGAAAGAAAAGGCTGAGTGCAGCCAGAGGGTTGTGAAAGTAGACTTAATTTTTTCTTTTAAAGAGCAACTCTCAACCTCAAATTGTCATTGAATGGTGCCTAAGGCCTTTCCTGCAGCCAAATTCTGTCTTTTGGATGCAGAATGAGAATTTGCTCCAGAGCTCACACTTGGCTTTCAAAGCTGGAGTGGTGTCATCTTCAGGGACATGGGCAGCCTTGTAGTGAGATGAGGGTGGAAGAGGATTTGTATTGCACGTCCCCCATCTCTCTAGAGGAAGTTCTGAAAGTGCCTCAGATGCAGTAAGCAGACCAGATGCTGATTTCTAGCTGTATTCTAGAAAGCAGGAGAGGGGTGATATTAATGAACAAAACCAGAGGGATCCAATGCTCTTTACAGAGTTGCCCTAGAGCAACAGGCAGGACCAGGCTTGTGCTTCAGTTATGCTGTCTGCTGCTCTTCTTCAGTTTCCTCCAGGCCTTTGAGCCACAGCAACTCAAACTGGAGATGAGGGAGTGAAGAGTGAGCCATCATTCCATATTTGGTTAATATTTACATCTAAAGACTGATGTTGGTTACTGTTTTCAGAGGCAATGGTAGTTTTCAAGGTGGTTATTACAAATTACTCAGTCCAGGTAAAATACTGATGCATCCTCGAAAGAGGAGCAATAGTTGGACCCAAGGTGGTGGACAGGCTTTTATCTCCTTGTTGTCCATTGCTTCTGCTGTCTCATGCTCATTCTGTCCTACATTCATTGTGCTGGATTCTTGCAGTGTCTGAGAACAAAGCCTTGTGCCACCCCTCTTCTGTGGATTCTCTCTCAACCAGTGCTGCTACAGAGGATCACGTGTCCATGGGAGGATGGGCTGCAAGAAAAGCTTTGAGAGTTGTTGAACACGTGGAACAAGGTAAAATTAAAATCCAGATTTCTAGACAGACTTTGACTCATGAAAATGAGGAACTAATACCAATAAATGGTTGGGTGTGAGGTAGGCAGATAGAATGAAAACTTCTCCAGACAGAAGACTCTTCCAAAACACTGACATTTTACTGGTGTTCTCATGTGGGCTCTTGCAAGCTTCAGAGAACTTTCATTTTTAGCCCAGGCTCCTCTTTTCTCAGTGCTAAAGAAGTTTTCTGATTTATGATGAACAATCATTTGAGTATTCAAGTAAACCTGGAAGAGATTAAATTCCTAGGGATTTAAGACTCTGGTAATCAGGAGTTCCTGGGTTCACTTGAAAGGTCTGTACAACAGAGCACCCAAAATCTGCTTGCTGAAATGCTGGGTACTGCCCCCAGCATCACCCATGAAGTGATCCTGCCCCTGGGCTCGCTCTCTGGGAGGTGTGGATCCACTGGTTTTTCGCATTGCCTGAACCATACCCTGTCAGTGAGAACAAAGGCCAGGACAGCTTTACACAGGCAGCCTCACCTGGGGCTGTGCCTGCCCGACATCCCCGTCACTGCTCTGGTTTCCTAGTTCTGGCTATCGAGCTGCTCGCCGCCTGCCAGGGCATCGAATTCCTACGCCCTCTGAGAACCACGACCCCACTGGAGAAGGTCTACGACCTTGTGCGCTCTGTGGTGAGGTAAGAGCACATAAACTCCTCCCCAGAGGCTGCCTGCCTGGGAGCAGCTGCTGGCACTGGGGGTTCATGTTTGCCCATGTCTCCTTCCAGGCCCTGGATAAAGGATCGCTTCATGGCCCCAGACATTGAAGCAGCTCACAGGCTGCTCGTGGAGCAGAAGGCGAGTGCTGGCTCTTGGCTTGTGCTGCCCAATCCTCTTCATGGTCGAGTGGTTTTGTAGCAAGTGGCAGTGATTCTCTCCCAACAACTGCACACAGAGCATTAACCTGGTGACAAGACAAGACAAAGTATTTTTGTCTTGAATCCTTTTCACCTTGTCCCCTTGGAGCTGTATCCTTTCCCAGCCCTTGTCAACTCTCTCTGCGTGCTCTTCCCTAAACCTTGTTCTATCTGCCCCTCTGGTTCTGCTCTCCCCATACAACATATCCCACCCAGTAACTTTTCTTCAGGCTTTCCTGAATTCATATGTTGATGTCGTAGCTGATCTTTTACTTTGCCTCTGACTCTGCTGTTTCACGTTCTTGTTTTACAGGTGTGGGAAGTGGCTAAACCTTACATTGAAAAGTACAGGAGGGAACACATCCCTGAATCAAGACCCATTTCACCTACAGCTTTCTCCCTGGGGTCGCTGAGGATGAGTGCAGATGATAGCCATGACCACAGGCATCAGGAGTCGTGATCCTTTGGAAGAGAACAGAGCCTTTCCAGAACTTTGCCTGAGCATGGCTCTTCTACTCACACTCAATGTGGTTTTTCCAGGTGACCCAGAGGACCTGTCCAGCTCAGGAGCACAAATAGATAGTCAAGAAAAGTGTCACTGCTTTCCTCACCTGTGAAAGACAACTTTGTGAAGATAGTGTCATTTTGGCTGAATTTCATGAACTTCTGAACACAAATCGTTCAGACTCCTGCTGAAACCAGTATTTGTTTCGTCAATTCTTTGTTTTCTCTTCCTCTGTGCCAATGATACCAAACAGCCTAAGTTTGATATTCTTGCCTTTTTTTTTTCCCCTTTGGGTAACTGCTGTGATTCCCTTCATTTTGCTGCAAGCAAAATTTTACACTTAATTCTTCTCTCTTTTGCAGATCTTATCTGAGGTACAGGTTATTGTATAACAGGAGCATTTTTAGAGCAGGTGCTTCAGCAATGAGAAAAGCTGTATGCATAAGAATGTGCTATGGAGATCATTGCTCCAAAACAAATATATTATATTCTGTTGATGGACTACACTACTGCAGCTTTCCAAGGGCTCACACCTGCAGTCAATAAACTGAGGCTTCACATATGGCTGTAGCAATCTATTTTCCTATTGTGCATGAGGATGAAAACATAAAGCAAAAGCTTAATTTGGGAACAGGTAGGACAGGTGACACAAGGGCCAGAAAACGGGGAAGAGGAGGTGTAGGAATGGTGAATGTGAACCAGTGCTGAGGCAGCAACACCAAGACCCACACACCCATGGCTCACCAGGTCTCTGCCTGTCTGCCAAGGGCCCTGTCCTCACAGACAGGCTCGTGACTGAGTGTGCTCTGTGTTACAACACTGACCTCTGGCACAGGCTTTATTTTGCAAGGGAAGAGTCAGGACAGGGATTTCACATCATGGTGCAGTGATGACATGGCAGTACTGATCTGGCCAAGAAAGTCCCTTTTCCTTCAGCCTGAGGCACGCTGTAGCAGGCAGCTCGCAATCTCACCCTGAAGCTCTTTCACTTTGTATAAAATCAGGTATTAATTAAAAATTAAAACCCTGTCCTGCTCCCCATGCTGTGGGAACCAGCTCTGTGGATGTCATCACTGAAGTGAGCCATGCTAAAACCAAAGAAACTTCCTGCATTCTGGAGCAGTGTGCCTTCCCTGGCAACTGCACAGCTGTGGGGTAACAGTGCCACAAACTGCAATGCCACATAGCTGGCTGTCAGGAACCACTCAAGCCAGCTGTGCCCCTGAAGTATAACTGCATGCTCTGACTGGAAACTGCCACTAATTACAGCCCTGGGCACATTCCCAAGAGGCTGCTGGATTCACCCGAGCTGGCCAGCAAACACGTGGCTTCAGGTTCCCATCAGAACTTGTGCATGAGAACAGAATCCCCTCACATCAGAAGTTCCAGGCCATGAATACCTATTCCTGTCCAGAAAGAGAATATTTGAGGCTTTCCTTATGCAGTCTTGGGCCCCAAATGCCTTAGGCATTCAGAGAAGAGATTCTGGGCCTTGCTTCCCACTCACCTCTGCTTTTGGCTGCCTGGCATCAGGGGACCCCAAGCACACACTGCAGCACGGTGGCCTCAGGTTTTGCACCGTGTCTGTGCAGAGCTGCAAGGCACCACTCTGCTGCATTCAAGAAGTGCCTGTGCTCCTTCCCTGACAGCCCTCCCAAATCCCCACATAAACATTATTTATGAAGGCTGTCTTGGGCAGAATGGACCGTGCAATTGCATACTTGAGCTGTTCTTTCAAGCTTTATAAAAACACAGTTCCACACCCACATCTGGTACAACATCTGCTCGCAGGAAAACACGTCAGGTGGCAGGAATGCTATTACATTGTTTTAAAAACTGATTTAGTTAGCTAGCCTGGATCAAATAAAGCATGAAGAAAGATACTATAGGGGATATTGCATATTTTGGTTGTTAACAGATGTGCCCAAGGCTCAGGGAGATCAGGTCATAATAATGCTCATACATGTTTGTGATGGCTTTCAAATATATGTTAAACAGAATGAGACCTTCCTTGAGGGTCTGGTTCACTAAAGCACTCTGTTCTGTAGCACAGGTTATGTCACTTGCTTACATCAGTAATTATTTTTGATGTGAAGTTCTTCAGGCTTGTTTTATGACTTCACCTCCAGAGAATAAATCCCTGTTGCTTCTGCAGCCACCATCCATTTGAAAATTTGAAGAATGACTTAGTCCATGGGTATTCAGGACCCTCCTACCCCAGACCTTCTGCTTAAATACTGCAAAAGCTTAAATTCTCCAGAGCTATATCATCCTTTTTTCTACATACTGCATTCCTAAATGATGGTACAAGCTCTGGGAAAAAAGGCTTTAAAAAAATTAGGCTCCTAAGTTTCAATATGGCTTTGAGTAGAAGTTATCATACTTAACTTACCAGAATCACATTCAAACTTCCACAAACAAATGTCTCATGTTATTTCAGATTCAGCCTAGAATAAATAAAATTAGGTCTTTTTTGGAACATCTGTATGACACTGCATGTGATCCTCTCCCAACACAGCCAAGGGCCATCCCAAATGTGCATGCCTGAGCCCCTGGCCCTCTGTCACAGGTTACTTAACATCACATTCCTCAATAAAATTTACCTGGATCAAAACCCTTTTTATCCATTGCCAGTTTGCTTGGCAATGGATAAATATCATTATATATTTAATTATATAAACATATAAATATAAATATAAAAATATCATTATATAAATATCCATAATATAATAATATTATAGATTAATTGTATAGAAAAACATTTTTGGAAACTTTAAGATAGATACAATTAGAAATTATTTTATTGTGCTGGAGAGAAGGATAATGGACATGGAGATGCACCAAATGGGTAATGCTTAGTAAGGTTTATTTGAAGAAGAGTAAGGTAAGCAGGCAAACAATTTACTGGTAAATACAAATCTGATTTGTCTGTTGCTTTGAAATACTCTATGCTAATTTGATTTTAGTAGCTCACTAAATTACTGTCTTCTCTCAGTAACTGCTCATTGTCTCACACCTCTCATTTTCATAGACTACTTTCCCTTTAACTATGACATAGTTGATCAATCCTTCATGTCCACCAAACTGGTAAATCAGGTGCTCCCACCTAAAAAGACAAGATGTTTAGGAATATATAAATTTGCATAAGAGCAGATCACATGCCCAGCATACCTGGCAATTTTATAACATGTGCTTGAAAATGGGAGAACACTATTCCACGTCTATGTGCTGTCTCTTGCTGCATGATTACATTAAGTCTACCAATAGAGAATTTCTCACACAAAATAAACACATATTATCTCTAGGTAATTTGTAATTAGGCCTGGATTATTTGTAATAACAGCCCCAAAAGTCTCAGGCTTTATTCTCCACTGGAGTGATTGAGGAAAATGAAAGTGGGTCTGAACTGCTCCCAGTGTTCAGCGAGGGTCACTAGTGTTAGAGCACATTGCAAATGCCAGTGGAAGAACAAACCTTGATGAATTTATGATAAGAAGATCCCCCTGCTTGCCAACCTCCAAGGAGCCATGTGTGTCTGACTTGCCCAGAGCATAAGCTGCATTAATGGTGGCAGCTGCCAGTGCTTCATTCATCGACATCTTCATGTTTACACAGGCCAGATGCATCACCATAGGCTAGGAGGCAAGGAAGGGGAAAATGGGAATTACCAGGAACACAAAGCTGTTTGTGCTTCAAATCCCTAAGCACCCTCCTTCTTCCTTGTACAACAGAAGGAGCTGTTTTCCACAACATAAATCTTGACAACTCCAAAACAAGAACTCTAAAATCACCAGCTTTGGGAGCATTTTGAATAGGCCTCTCAGAGCATATGAAGGATGGAACCCATTCTGATTTCAAGAATTTCTGTCAAAAACTACCAGTACACACAAACAAATACAGGCAGCTGTCTGTGTGGGGGCACACAGCTCTCCTTGTGCCCATGAAAACAGTTTTAAGGGTGCAAGACCTATACACAAGTTGTACTAGTAAGAAATTTCATAACTTTATGGTTTCAGTATTAGGTTTATCTTACCATTGAAAAACAGTATGCATTAGGATTAAAGTCACTGCCAAGAGCAACTATAACACCTTCTTCCAACATTTTTCTAGCTCGAGGTTGCTTCAGTCTAGTGGGAAAAAGAAACTTATCAGAACAATTTGCTTAATTATCATACAATGATTTCCAAGGGCAAAAGTCATCTCTCTGTTTGGCTACATTCATGCATTCAGTTACCCTGATCCTTCTGGAGATGAAAGCCCAAATTCTCCTCTTGCATCCCTACCTATCACCCTATGGACAACATAAATGGGAAGTGTGAGCCACAGCTTTTGCAGTAACAGCATGTGGCAGCACCCAGTATCAAGCATCAGGCTACAGGCCACTGAAATTCTGGTATTTATCCAGACCTCTGCCATTTGAGAATTTACAAGTTGAAAATCTTAGTTTCTCAAAAAAACTAATTTTCTAGTTCTTACAGCTTCAAAGACAGGCTCCCAAATATGAGCAGTGGCACATGCAATGCAATAGTCCCTTCCCAATGTTTGAGTCTGTGAGTTTAGTCTGCGTACATTAGAGGTCTTTTCACTTAGCAATTATAATGCAAAAGATGTTTTCAATAACTTCAGTATCTGGAATAGCCATTTCAAAATTGTTCAGCCCCTGGATGAACCTGTGTAGGTATTTGCAGGGTGGGCACTTGGAAATACACTCTCTAGGAAGTTTTAGCCACAGTTGCTGTAAAGCCACTCCAAACCTGCTGTGAGACTGCTCAGTAATCTCCCAGATTTCTGAGGGCTTCCAGCAGAAATAAGACATAAAAGGAGGGAGGCTCATTCAGTTCTCTGTATGTGTGATTGTCTTCACTGATCCTTAAGGCACAGATACACTCAGGCTTATGCTTTTACATTAAAAGACCCTCAAACCACGGATTTACAGTTACAAAAGTTTCCCTTCAATCCAGTGGCTTACCTTAGCATGTAGGCTGTTGTTGGCAGAAGGACAGCAGCACACTTAGCTCTTGCCATGGCCACAATACCTTCATCACTGACTTCTTCCAAGTGGCTGATGGCCCGGGCTCCGAGCTCAGCTCCAAGCTAAGCAAATTTTCAAGCCAATTACTCACCATTCTCAATTAATTCAGTTTAAAAAGTTGTTTCTAAACAACTGGAGGAGACAATTCACTATTAATGCAAAATTTACCAGGAGAAAAATAGTAAAGAATGTTTAAAAGAACAATCAGAATACAGAGACAAAATATTTGTTAATTTACCACTGGAAAAGTTGATTACTTTATCCACCCACAGAGCAGAAGCACACCCTCAGTGCTGTTTTTAACAGCCTAACACATAAACTATGTGAGAGACATGGATGAAAACATTATCAACTCCTGTTCATAAAAGATCCATCTGAAAATAGTTCACAAAACTGAATGCTGCCTTCAGTGGGGAAGCCAAAAAGACTTTTATGATCAAACAAATTTTTGGTTTGGTTTGTTTGGGTTTTTTTAAATACAGCAGAGAATAACTTGAGCAGACCCCACAGGGAGGAAGCAATGTTTAAATGATGGTGAAACATGGTATCAAAATGACTTTCTTTATCAAGATATTTGGGAACCTAGTCTTGACTAAATCACCTCTCTCAGTGTGTTCAGATATACTGATATCTGAGTAGTGAGACCTCTGAGTGTGCTCACTGGAATTTGACTTGTTGCTTCTAACAGGACTTTTAATGCAAAAAAATATTTTTCAAGTTGCATAGAAACCATTTTGTCATTGTTTCTGTCATTCTTGGGTTCATGGATATCCACCTTCCTGATCTGTATCCCGTGTGGAAGATAAGCAAAGTCAATGTTTGATTAGCATGTTAGTCCCAGAGGTCAAGGCTTCCTCCCATGTCCTTAACTGCAGAGCTGCACACGGACTGCTCTCCCTGTCACCTGGTAGAAACAGACGCCTATGAATGATCTATTTCATAAAGTCTTAGAAGAGACAACCTCAGTTTTGAAAACTGCAATTCTTTCACAGATTGGGCTCCCACAGGAGCAGAAATGAATGTTGAGAAAGACATACCTCAGCAGATTTCATCGGATGGAGTTCATCACCATGGAAGTTAATCTGTAACCCTATATCTTTGCCAGCTTGAAGTATTCTCCTTGTAGACTCCAGATCAAAGACTCCCTTCTCACAGAACACATCTATATTGTTAACATGTATTTCACCACTTAGGTTGAGTTCTTTCAGTTTAGGAAGGTGGTTATTGATAATGTCATCTGCAGCTTCAGTAGCAGTTTTCCCTCTAATGAAAAGAAAATGTTACAGAGCCATATAAGTAACATCCTTGAAGTCTGGCACACATTCAAGCCATACATGCAATTACTAAATCACTTAGGAAAGGATGTAAATATGAATCCCTCTAAAAAACTTTGAATTAAAAAATTAAACCCCATTGTAATTCATGTACTCTCCAACATGAGTTAGTTTCCATTCAAAGAATATTAGATTGTATTACTGAATGTTTTTAATAAGGTTGGCAACTTGGATGCTAACAAAGATGTAGGATACTTTAAAACAAATTCTTCTGCTTTCCTATTCACATATTCTGACCTCCTTATACTGTATTCTAAAATATAACTAATTAAAATATGTCAATGAGCATTTAAATATGTTAAACAGTATTTACGCAGTATTTTTATGCAAGTATCAAAGCTCAAAGGGGACATGCAGTATAAAGTCATTATTTTTAATTGACCTCTCCTCCTTTTATATCATTCAGAGTGATGGACAGATAACTCTTTCTAATCAGAGGAGTTTCCCAAGATTTGATTTGCCAAAGTCAGACTCATTTATGAATCCTCTATTACATAAAGATAACCCAGGAGAGGTCACTAAATGCCTTAGAAAGAGCAAATAATCCCAAAACATGCAGTTGAGTCAGCATTTTCCAATTTTAGTATCTAAGGTCAAGGGATGTAGAGCAGCCAAATGTCTGAGGCTCTGAATGCTCATTTCAGGCACCATGAGGCACTGGCATTATGGAATGATGTGCCACACGTGGCTGAGCTGGGAGTCAGGCACTGGCAATAAATTCAAGCAGCCAAATTCTGCCTGAATTTATAAACAAGGTTATAAAGAGAGCCCTTCCTCCATTTGCTTCTCACTGAACCAGTCACTGGGGTTGCTCAGCCTATGACCATGCCAAGGCTGCTCCCTTTTCTCTTTCTACTCAGCAGCCTTTGGAGGAATTTGGGCTGAAAGATTAGGGCCAGAGCCAAGACAAAACAGAGGGAAACCCTTAGTACTGGTTTCACTTTTTGAGGGACATAATACCCCAAAACACAAAACAAAGCTGCTTTTGTTTTAATGCAGAAGACTTCTGCTCAGGAAACCTCTTTGAAAATTTCTTGATAAAGTTGAAAAGGGCCAAATAAACACTTGCCAATAAGAAATAATAATAATTGTTAAAAATGAGACATTCCCCAAATCATGAGTTTGATTCAAAATGATAACTGGAGGGACCAAGGAAGAACTGAAAATCTCCTCCTGGTCCCAAGCCAGAGTCTAAGTTTGAGGGGTAGCATAAAATTCAAGCAAAATATTCTAGACACAAACACTTCTCTTTTAAAAGAGAAGGAAGGATTTTAAAAGACCCAAACTAGAAAATACAGATAACTCAGTATTTCCTTCAGGAAATTTCCTCAAATCCCCAACAACCTTTTCTCCTTACTTAAAATAAATATCCTCACTTACTACTACATTTTGTTTTGTTTGATGTGCATCAGTGGGGACAGAAGTGTGCAGAGAATGAGAAGGCACACCTGTCTTTCTAACACATGGGAGTTGATATGTCTGTAAAAACACTGGAATTTATTTCACTGGTTTATAGAAATGCTCAAAACATTTTAGTGGGAAAGACTATTTATCGGGATTTTGACTGAGATCCTGCCAAGGCTTTTTAGGGGAGGGAGAAAGGAAGGACTAAGAAATACATCTACAGTTTGGGGTGAAAGCTCCATTTCACTTTCTCTTGAAAGCAGGCAGTTAGTGCTTTCAGCTGATTTTAGTTACTTTATTCTTAACCATCTTCCAGTGACTGAAGATGATAACAGGATTCATTTTCCATAGTTAAATTGGCAAAAGATAATTTATCATCCTGTTCCAAATACACAAGAATTAGACGGCAAAAAATATTTTATAGGTCATGTTTTCTTGAATGTCAGGAAAGGTTAGGGAGGTTTTTTTTGGAGCATGCTTTTCTTCTTTTAATGAACATATCTTATATATTGCCACATAATAAGCCTGCCTCCATCTCATGTGCCTTGTCTTGCAGCAGCCTACCACTCAGTATGTCAAAATACCCAGCTAAAACTCCTCATTAATTCCTTCATACACTGAAATCTGGTAACATGAGGATGTCATTTTCATCATAGCAACAGAAAAACCAAACATGAGAAAGGATTTTTATGATATGTCTACTTGAGCCATCAGAATAATTGATTAAATATATTTAGTTTAATCTTCTACTCATCCCACAGCTGTAAGATATATGCAAGCCTTCATCGCATGGAAGCATAAATAAACTTTGTTTATGGAGGTATATAAGGATTAAATATGGTAATTTTTGTTGCTAGCTATTCAAAATTAAATCTCATGGCAGAGACTGAGGTTGAAGGATAGCAGCAAACACAAGCAGAAGAACTTTCTGAACAGGAGCCCTCTAATCCGTGTTATGCTCAGTGTGAGCATCAGCTGGAGGCAGGGGTTTGGGAATTTAGGAGGCTGGCATTCAGGAATCATTAAGCAGCGGTCCCCTGCCTTCCTCCAAACTAAAATTCAGGAGAGCTTCCTGTAAATACTGCCTGTAGTGTCTCAGGAGAGAGCAGGAGAAACCTTCCTGGAAAGGACAGCCAGCCCTCAGCGCGGGGCCGCAGGAGCCCCAAGAGAAGAGGGCTCAGGTGCCGAACCTGGGCACGGCGTGAGCGCCGCAGAAGGTCGAGGAAACGCCGATGTCCGTGGATTTCCGCGCGCGCTCGATCGCCCTGAGCATTTTGAGCTCGGTTTCCAGGTCCAAGCCGTACCCACTCTTGCACTCCACCAGCGTGGATCCCGCCCTGAGCATGCGGCCCAGGCGCTGCCGCAGCGCGGCCAAGAGCTCGTCCTCGGGGGCCTCCCGCGTGCGCTGCACCGTGAAGTGTATCCCTCCTCCCGCCGCGTGGATCTCCATGTAGGACACACCTGCCAGCTGGGGTTGAGAAAGGACACCAAACACACCCACCCCCACACAGTCACCTATGAGCTGTGCCTTTGCCATCCAGGAGATACTGAGAATCCCCATTAATTCTTCCCCACTCCCCGTTTTCTTCTCTTTCCAATCCACTTTAGTGAAGAAATGATTTAAGAACTGGAGCAGAGAGAATTACGCTAAAGATTTGCTTTCCCCTGAGTCCAAGGGCAAAATTGATCTCTGGTTCAAAATTCATTTATGTGGAAAAGAAAAAGGGAGGAAAAAAATCAAGATTTAGAGGGTAGTAGAAGGCAGCTCCTATATGGCTTCAATTGATGCAAAAACATATCAAGGCTGGCTGCAAGGGATGTGGGTACACTCCTCTCTCAGCCTACCAGCATTCAAAAATCATCCCTCCTCCCTCAGGTAGATTATCTGACAGAAATGGCATATTTTTCTATAAAAGAAAGATAAGAGTCACTAGGAAGTAGAACCAGTTCTAAATTAAAAAAAAAAATAAAGAAAAAGAAAAAGGAGGAAGAAAAATCCATCTGTGCAATTTTATGCTGTTACCTTCATTGCAAACTCATGAACCCTATCACCAGCCCACACTGGATGTGTATGTGCATCTACCAGGCCTAAAGAAAACAAAGTAAATGTACACTTCAGTTACTTCACTGTGTAAGAGAAAAGATTATGAACATGCAAGCAAATTAAATAGACAGCAGAAGTTCCCCTAAAAAGTCTCTGTTGGTTAGAGGAAAATTAAAATCCAACCAGCCAAATAACTAGGATTTTCTTCAGAGGCTATTAATTTTCTTTTAATTTTTTTTAGGCCTGATACTTTATGCAAAATGTCTCCAGGTAAATGCATCAGTTGCTGAGTTTGTCATGTTATTTTGATAAAGTTTTGGAACTGTGGAAGAAAGGATAAATAACAAACTTTGAAAGAGTTCATAAGACTTTAAGCCTGTGCTCTTTACAAAAAGGCAAAGTGCTTAGGCTGGGCTTAGCACCCTAGAGTTCCTCCAGCAACACAGAGTGAGCCTTTTCTACAGGCTCTGAAACTGACACTGCTGAATGGCAAGGACACTCAAAAGAGAAAGAGAGGTCTGACAGCTCATGTGCTAACTCCACTTGGACAATTTAACATGCAATAACTTGCCCATCTTTTGGGGCTTTTTATCAGGCAAAGTTGCAGAATATGTGACTTAAAATCCCTTCTGCCTCCCAACAGCTGAGGGCAGGATGGACAGACTGAGCTCTGTGGCTGAAAGGCTGATGGGCTGAGAGAGTACAGAAAAGAGCAGTGAATCTGAAGAGTCACTCTGTGGGCCAGCTACATTCCTGTTGTGATCTATGATACAGAGGAACAGATGTAAAGACAAAACAAGGGGAGACAGAGCTCCACTATGAAGCCTAAAAGAACCCTTGAATATCTCCAGGGAAGGAGACTCCACAGCCTCTCTGGGCAGCCTGCTGCAGTGCTCAGTCACATGAACAGTGAAGAAGTTCTTCCTCCTGTTCAAATAGAACTCCCTGTGCATCAGTTCCTGCCCACTCCTCTTGTCCTATTGCTTGGCACCAGAGCAGAGCCTGGTCCATCCTCTGGGCACCCTCCCTTCAGACACTCACAGACAATGATGAGGTCCCCTCTCAGTCATCTCTTCTTGAGGCTGAACAGACCAAACTCCCTCAGTCCAAACTCCCTCAGTCTCTCTGCACAAGAGAGATGCTTCAAACCCTTCATAATATTTGTAGCCCTCCACTGGACCCTCTCCAGAAGCTCCATGTCTCTCTTGTCCTGAGTAGCCCAGAACTGGACACAGCCCTCCAGATGTGCCTCACCAGGGCTGAGCAGAGGGGCAGGATCACCTCCCTCAACCTGCTGGCAGTGCTCTTCCTTTGTATCACTATAAACATACCTGGTAACACACACTTCCCAGAGCAGTCAATTATCCTTTCAAACGTTGCTTCTGAAAACTGACTGCGAATGACATCTGCCTGGCCCACAGCTTTGATACAACCATCCCTGCAAAACACAGACGATGAACAAAGAACCTGTGAGCCTGTTTAGAAGCCAAGTGCTCAGCGACTGAGCTCCTGTACCAACAGGGGCAGGACCTGCAGCAGCGCTGTGATGCACATGTGGAGGTGGTTTGCTCTTTTACAGTCGCACAGCAGACACGGGGTAATGCCATGCGTTTCAAGCTGTTTGCCATTAGCTGCTCCTCTGCTTAGGTCCCTCTGGATGACACTTTGGTACTCTTCTGTTGTAGGTAACGCTGTTTTGCTCCTGTGGATCAGCGAGCACACAGCATCGCCCCAGCAGGTGTCTATCTGCAGGGCGCTCTCCCCTCACTCAAACCGAACTCCTGGACCTGGATCACGCCCCGTGCCCTGCGAAGCCACAGCCTCTTTGGGACTGCTCTCCCAGCGGAGTCTGAGGATGGTACCGGGACCCTGGACTGCGCTTGGGGGATGCCTTCCACCCTGGCGCGGAGCTCCTGCTGGCGGAGCCCCGCGGGCTGAGGCACCAGCCGGCCCGAAGCAGAGCCCGCTCCGCTCCCGCTCCGCTCCCGCTCCGCTCCCGCTCCCGCCCGCCGGCCCCGCACTCACAGCCCCACCACCAGGCTGGCGCCCCGCAGCACGCCCAGGCTGGCAGCNCCCCTCCCGCCCCCAGCCCTGCCCCGCCTCGCCCGGCGCCGGCACCAGCCCGAGCCCGAGCCCGAGCCCGGTCCGGACCCGGCCTTGGCCCTGCCCGGCTCGGTCTGTCCTAACTTCCCGGCAGGATGCTGCGCTGGATGCGCTCCAGGATAACGTGACAACATCCCTGCTTCGCGCTGCTTCATGATCGGCTCCGAAGCACCGGGTTTTCCAGCTGGGGCTTCTCAGAGCTCTCAGTCCTCACAGCACCACCTGGAGATTTCCCTTTGCCAGTAAATAGGAGCCTCTGATTTGGGAGCGTTTGTTTGCCCACGTGCCCGCTCCCCGGTGTCCGTCGCCTCTCCAGCATCCATCATTTTGCCAGCGCCAACCACCCCGCCCGCATCCAGCAACAACGCCCGAGTGACCACCACACCTCCCACCCGCCGCGCCAGACGTTAAGGCAGACATTCATTTATCCAGGCAGATATTAATTTATCCGAGTCCAACAACGACACGTTTGTGCGATTCTGCTGCCCCCTACAGAACAGGAGATGGGAGAATCCGGGAGCAAACACTCCCAACACGGATTTTTTGGTTTTCTTCTCTCTTCACATATTCACAGCGTCTGTAGGACTCCAGTACTTCCCAGCTGGACAGCTGAGTGTCTTTCTAAGCAAGTGGTCCCTCAAACACTTTTCCCGGGGTGGCAATCTTCTTTAGACACCTTTTCTTTTAGAAAGAGAATGGATTTAAAATGCTGCTAACACATCTATGTGCATATACATACTCCTGTAGAGCAGAAACAGCTGGATATGTTGGCTCTTTGAATGAGCCTTTCTAGTGAAGTCTTGTTTGCAAATGAGGCAAGATTTGCATCTAAAGCCCATTAATTTGTATTCAACATCAAACCTGAAAAGTGAGTAAAACTATAAGAGTGCTGGGTGTTCTCTTGTGATGCTGTTCCACTGGCTTAATGCTGCACCACGACATAAGCTTTGTCTTCCTCCTAAACTCTCACTAGGCATGCAGAAGATGGACAGGAGAGCAGTTAGAGGCTGCTTTTCCACTTCCAGGAGTTTCTGCTGCTGACTTTGGTGCTCCTCAGCAGTATCACAGTATGTGAGAGCAGAAATCAAAGAGGAACCTGGCAACAGCATCATGACAAGCACAGAAGGACACCCCGTTGTGGGGGATGCTTAAGCAGTGGTGGTGGGCTGAGAGCTGTTGTGTCAGGAGTGTTGCAGTGCAGGGGGAAAAATGAAAGATCAACACACCTGTGAGCTGTGTTGTTACACTCCTAAAGAAAAAAGTCAGTTTTGTGCTCTAGGCTTCTCCAAGAATCAAGGTCAGATGCTGATTCAAATCCTGAGAATTAGTGAAGATTTTATGCTTAGTAAGCTAGGAGTGTATTTTGTTCTAAGACTTATATTCTGTTTGCAGAAAACTTACAGATGTGCTTCTGTATTTCTGTATGACCCAGTGGTTTTCTGGCTAAGAATTTTCTCTGTAATAGATCAGCATATGAAAAAAAAGTCAATCCACTGCAGTTGTGTTTCTGACATGCTGTGCCTGCTCTATTTTTAAGAATGCTGCCCAGAAAGGTAAGTGCAGGAATGGTTTCTTGCTTGCATCCTCAGGAAATTCTAGAGTTTGATTCAAAAAGTAGATTCTAAATACTCTGCTGTATTTTTAAAATGCTGGCAGAATTCACTGGATGTAAACAGAGGACTGGAGGGTGCTAGAGGAACTCTGCCTAAATTTCTTAAACCTGGAGCTTTTAAATCACCTTAATGTTCCAGTGAAAGTTCTTTTTGAAGGTAATTTTTAAATGTGATGTTTTCAATAATAATGAGAGAAAAAAAATCCCAGGAAAAGTAGAGATAAAAAGTTAAATATCAGGTTATTGATTTAAGGGGTTTCATCTTGCTGGTGCTTTACATGAGAATATGATACACTTATTCTTCAAGGACCCCTTTTCAAATACACAGTCAGAGCTACATTAGAATGTCTGCTCTTGTAAATTACTTGCAATTAAAAACAAAAGGCCCAAAGGTAGAGATGAATCTGAGATCAAATACTGGCTAAATTTTCCTTAAATTTGTGTATTAGTTTTTTTCATCTGCTAAACAGACCTTTCCAATAATACACATAGCATGATGAAATGTCCTGAAAGGGGACCCTGTGCATGCCTAAACACAAGTTACCACGAGTGAAATTTGCTGAATGCCATTTCCCTGTTTACAAAAGCAGCAGAGGTCACTGACCCTCAGGATCAAACACAGAAATTGCATCACATAGACAAAAGTGATTTGCAAACGTGGAATAGATCCAAACTAAATTGCAAATCTGTTGTGTACCTTTGGCTTCTCTCATGTTGGATTGAGCTTAACACCACATTTACAAATACCTTTTTTTTATAGTTTTGCAAAAGTGAAAGTGAATTCTGCATTTGAATTTTTTCTGTGTAGAAGAACCTGACAGCTCTCAAACATGGAAACATTGCATTTGCTCAGATGAGTGTTCTGAATCCTCTGTCCCCAGATCTGCATTTGGTGAATTCCCTCAAGGCCTGGGGAGGGGGAGACCTTTTGGGGGAACACCACGATTTGCCCCAGGGGACACACTGGTTCTCTCTGAGCACAGTGCAACCTTGCCAACCTATGTGCCTTGGTTTCCACTTCACAAAAACCACAGCTAAGGGAAAGGAGATCTTGTGTGCCCCTGTGTCCTGTCAGGAGTGGGATGTGGGCACCTCCAGGCACAGACACTGGTACAGTTCCAGCCCCTGGGCTTATGGCCAAAGCTTGCTGTTCTTTGCAGTCTGTGAGCTGCACAATACACAACTGGAGTTTGCAGCAGTTTTTCCCTTAGCAATGATAAGGATTTAGGGTCTTCTCAGGTAGGTTGTGTACTCTGTTTTGTGTACTCCTAGCAATGGGAAGGTTTCCAAGTAAAACATAAACAGCAAACAACCTGTAGTCAAATGAGAAACACACAAAAATAAGCTCTAAACTGCATGTGGTATGTGTCCTGCCTTACCATTTCAAGGCTCTTTTGACCACCTTTTCACCATATTTAATAAGTGGGTTTGCAGGGCATTCCTCTGATAGAGTGCCCTGCTACTTTGTCTCCAATTTCCTTTATCCTATAAACAGTTGGAGCAACTCTATTACGTGAAAGCATTTTTTCTTTTTAGTTACTTTATGTACCTTATATTTAACATGTAAAATCACAAGTCCTTTTATTCATGTCTTTAATACACATGGAAATGTATATTTGCAGTTCTTTGGTCTTCTGGATTTGCTCCAAAGAGATGAAAAAGTCTGTATTCATGGGATTTACTCCATACCAACTAAGAAGCAGCTCCATTTACTTTGATATATTCAGAGTACCTTATCTTCACTTCCACTGCAATTCTTTCTACACCATTTAGGACCAAGATCTGAGTTAACCACAGGTTTAAGTTGTTGTCTGACTTATCTGTGTGGGTTCTTCCATGGAAATGACTGGAACACTTGATGGTAGCAAAGAGAAACACATGCCTCCATTTCTGCAGCATAACTAAACTAAGATTAGTTATCAAGTTATACACCAAGGCATTATTTAGTTAAAATGTTTGATGCCTGGTGTTATGCAAAAGTAAAATGGTCTGAGCTTGAAGTCTAAGGAATGTAATTGTCAAAAAAAAAATGTATAATAAAAAAATCTCAGAAGAATGTGAAGTTATGTGAAATGACCACACTTTTGTTGAGGATGAAAACTCAAAACTCTACAAAGCAGCTTATCTGTCTGAAAGAGGGAAATAGATTACATGAAAAAAATATCTGTTTTCTTAGTTCTGAGTTCTTGCTTTTCCAAAATATAAGTCCACTTGTCTCTCCTATTATACATCTTACTGTAGATTTACAGTTTGCTTTTTTATAACTTTTTTCTAGATAGTGGTTTCATCTAGATATTCACCAGCTCTGTGTCTACTTTGATTCACTTCTCACCAGCCCCCTGCAAAACCAGATGTGGCTGCTTTCCTGATGATGGGTACAGGCTGTCTGTCCTGGAATATCCACAGCCCATTTTTAAGTTAGGAAGTATCTGCCACATTAAGGACATTATGCACAAAATGTTCCCCTGCTTCTTTTGTGCTTTGGCTTGTTTTCTTTGAAAAAAAGGTTTCTACTAATTTTAAACTGCTACAGGACTTTGCTTGTGTGAAGATTTTTCCTGGCACAAAAATCAGCGTTTCACCAACAACCACCAGTGTTCTCCATTGATGAATTCTCCCCCTGTAGGAAAGGAATCAGAGGAAGTGCTATGAATTACAGGAGGTAGCTCCCTCTGCAAGGCAAAACCATTTTCTTTACCCTCATTAAAGGAATTAAGTGTTGTGGCTGTACAGCACAACTCCAGACATCCTTCTACAGGTATGCCAGGTATGTTTAGTTGAGGAACAGTCACATTCATCTATGCACACAGAAGGGTTCAGCATAAGCTTGGTCATGCCAGTTACTCTGAAAAGTTGAAGCTTGGTGAGCTGCCACAGTGATGGCCCTATCTGCTGATCCAGCACTCAGACAATACACGACAAACTCACCTCCTCCTCACGAGGAAGAGCAGCTTTCAGCTCAGTGCCAGCCCACTGCAGACAAGGAACTGATTTAGATACTGAGGTGACAGCCACAGCCTCTCCTCCTCCAGCACTGGCAGCACTGTGGCCTTCAGTGGCAGCACAAGGCACAATTCTGCATCATGAAGTTGTTATCAGGACGTGCTGCATCACAAACTGTGACGCTTTTCTGCCTCTCATTCCTGCCACCACTAAGAACACATCTGGCTGTTCTGAGGCTTCCTAAGCTCATTGCCAATTTTAAAGTACTCATTTTATCCTTGTGGAAAGACTGATTTTGGTTCAAACAGCTCTTTTCCCTTTCCTGATGGGACTGTAGGTACTTCAGCAGAGCTGAAAGCTTCCACACGGCCAAAAAGAAGGGCCTGGTTTAAGCAATGAAAGACCTCCACAAGTACATCCAAAATGGTTTTTCACTCTTTATGGAAACTTACATGTGTAAATATCAAAGTAACACATGGACAGCTACAATGACTTCCAACGTGAGAAGCAGGGAGTATTTCCCTGCAGGATCTATCCTCCCCCAGCTCACACAACCAGTGCTCTGTCCGAACGCTGCCTGAGCACCCAGCACTCCGGCTGTCTCCAAAAGGATGAGTGACCCCAGCCCACAGCCCTGGAGATCTGCACTCCACAAGCACCCACAGCAGCCACAGCCTGTGCAGCCTTTATCCAGAGCACCCTCTCTTCACAGCAGGCTGAGGAGGACCACAGCACCCTTCCCACTCTTCAGCAGACTCACAAGGCACACTCCCGTCCTGCAGTCTCTTCTCCCAGCTGTTAACTCCACTCTGCAGATCTCTACAGCTGCCAGGAGGCTTCTGACCCTGTGGCTGCTGGCTACTGAGGTGATACAAACTTGTTTTGTACAGCCACACTTCCAGCAGCAGAATATTTCTGAGAGACACACTGGGGTATAAGAGATCTCCACAGCTCACCTGCAGTGAAGTCTCCCCAGCTAACTCCAAATGGTTTACAAACAGGTTTAAAGATAAAAAATAGTCTCTACATACACACTGTGAAATATAGAGACTGCCACATTTTCCTGTGTTTCAAGTGGAAAAATAACTGGTATTTTTTTAAATACTCACTTTTAATATTTTCAGCTTTAAATTGAAACAATTACTTTTTCCTCCTCCAGCATTAGTTTTTTGGACACCATTAAAAGACTAAAGACCTTTTAAAGGGTTAACTTCCCCCATACTACAACACAATGGAAAAAAGTAAACACTTTACTACAAAAGTATGAAAAACAAAAAAACAAAAAAAAAGTTTATTTCCAGAAATACAAAACACTTATTCTCTCATTTCTCCATCTTCTTCCTCTTCTTCCACACCCCTGATGTACAAAACATTATTGCACCTGTAAACAGAACCAAGAGTTCCCTTAGCTATAAATGTTATCATTTTCCCCACATAAAACATGCTTTAAACGTTTTCCTTGAATGTAGCCTGGCAACAGCCAAATTCTACAAAACAAGATGCTGCTGTTGACCTTGTACACCTTTCCCATACCATTGCTGAATTGTGCAACTTTATAAATGTAATAACTGGTTGAAAATGCTAAAATGCTGTACCAAAAAAATTTACTTTTGGGTGAGCAGTTACGGCCAAGTTTAACTTCCAAGCATGAGAAATGTTTCCAGTTGTAATGCACGAGTACACAATGCCAAAGGATTCACAGATATGCAGTAATGTGGAAAATTTAAGTATTTAGTCATCAAAAAAGGGATAGTAAATGTTTCTTTAATTATATTCGAAAATTTATTGTTTCTTCTCTGGGAAGGGACTTCAGTGTAAGACACATTCACAGCCTTCCTGTAAGAACTACACTTGGCATCTTGTTTAGACAAGGAACACAGCACCCACCAGTCTCAGCTCTAAAGCAAGTGGAGAGAGGATTTAGAAGGAGCCTTCCTCCGCCACAATAACCACCCCAATTACCTTATCAAAACTTCCCCCAGGTGTCCGGACAACGCGCCGTCTATGTACTCCTCTGTGTTTGCCAGCTTGAAAGGAAAAGGGGAAAAAATCGGAACGACAGCAATCGAAGCGGCTTCGCAGAGCGCACGGCGGGTCTGCCCCAGCCCAGGGCTCGGCCGAGCGGGCACCGCCCGTCACCCCTCACACGGGCGGGACAGGGCCCCCAGCGCCACCTCGCTCCGGCCCCGGCACGGGCAGAGACACCGCCCCTACACCGGGCTGCTCAGAGCCCCGCCAGCCCGGCCGCGGACACCTCCGGGACACCTCCGGGGACGCCTCCGGGGACGCCTCCGGGGACGCCTCCGGGGACACCTCCGGGACGCCTCCGGGACACCTCCGGGGACGCCTCCGGGGACGCCTCCGGGACACCTCCGGGGACGCCTCCGGGGACGCCTCCGGG
>VZRX01004642.1:20373-56021 GCA_013398075.1 Notiomystis cincta | reverse complement strand
GGAATAAAGGCGCGGCCCAGCCCGTTTTCGTGAGCCCGCAGGCGAGGACGGAAAATCCCAGCGTCTGTAAGACACACAAGCGCGAATTCCCTGTCAGTGTCACTTGACTCGCAGGCAAAGGTGCTCCGCAGGTTTTCGTGCGTGCGGTGAAGCGCCGGTCCCGCAGTAGCTGTAATTTGTGACTGAACCTGTGACAGCCGAGTGTGTTGAACCGGCGTCTGCACCGTTTGCCAGTCGGTCACATCCTCACTCATGTCTTCCACTACCCTTACGTATAAATTCATCAAACTCCCTCCATCTCCAGCGTATTGGGTGCTGAATGTGGGAAACAAACGTTGAGGAAACTTCACCTTTCAGTAAAGAACTACTACGGTTTGTGTGCACTTCACCTTCCACAGGTGAGTCCAGTGCCCTGGTACCGAAACCAAATCATTGTGGCCTCCTCAAACCAGCGCCCAAAGCTGCTGACACAAGGAGCCGTCCTCTCCAGCTCCAGACTGCCCTCGCACAAAGGTACTGTGAATGTGCAGGGGAGAAACGGATGGAGTCGTAATTCCTGTTAACTGGCACGTATCAAAAGTGCTCTTACGGAGTCACAGAAGTGGCAGGGCTGGAAAGGACCTCTGAAGATCATCCTGTCAGCCTCCCTGCCACGGCAGGGTCACCTGGAGCAGGTGACACAGGAACGTGTCCGGGTGCGTTGGGAATGTCTCCGGAGAGGGAGACTCCATGGGCAGCCTCTGCCACCCTCAGCATGAAGAAATCCTTCCTCATGCTGAGGTGGAACTTCTTGTGAAGATATTTAGATGTGCATTTCCACGACCATTAGAAATAAGTGTGATTTTCTTTTAGGGTGTAGTGGATGGGCAACAGAAACATCAAAATCGTGCTAATTATCTTTCTGGTAGCAGGACTCTCTATGGGCCAGCTGAAAGAGTAACTAAGATTTTTTTGTAAGGAAGTCTGTGTTTAGACTATGTAGGAAAAACATGACCACAGTGGGAAATGGTATAGATAGCAAAAATTTTAATGCCATTTGCAGTATAGAATAACTGATTTCACATGATAATGTGTATAATGTGGCAGAATGCAATGAGCTTAGAGTGAGTGTCTTGAATAAAATCATAGCATGAGAGCGATTTTTGCACTGTTCTGACAAGGATAAACATGTATGTCTGTGAGTGGCAATATAACAGGTTTGATATGTTATCTGTAAAAAGCACTACTTATTTTTACATATAAAACCAATTTTGACTACAGTGTCTCCTACTCATGTTGGGAAAACTTTTTGTGTACCAAGAAATAGGAGCATTTATATTCAGCTTTTAATCCACTCTGTTCCTCAGGTGAGTAAATATTCCAGCCCTGCCATAGGAATTGTTCTAAAAACCAAGCATTTCCCAGGGTCATCGATGGCAGTGTAGGAGTCAGAGAGTGAGAGTGCTTGACTTGTGGTTTCATAATTGGCACATGAACTCACGTGTCAGTAATCTCATCAGCTGCAGACTGGGGCTGCAGCACTTGTCTGTGGTGGCAGGGGAGGAAGGAGCACTGCAGGCACAGAATGCCTGACTACATCTGATGTAGTTAACTGAATAAGTCAGTTACTCAAGAGGCTAAATAGCTGCTGTTTTTCTTTCCCCCTTATGAGGAATGTGCTGTTTACCTTGTTGACTGACTCTTTCTGACTCAGAGACAGTCTTCTTACACTGATCTTTGGACCTGCAGCACAGGGGTGAAGTTCACCTTTTGTCCTCTTTGTATTTCCCATGTAATAGGGGAAGTAATAATTTGCATTCTTTTCTGCCTTTGGGTCAGGGTATTTAGGCTGTTGCTCAACAGGAAATGAACAGGAAAGGGTTGTTGTAATAGGTTAATCCAAACCTTAGCTCCTGGGTGGATGGATGGGATTTTCTCTTACATATCAGGGGTGGGAATTTAACACAAACGCTGTTCCTAGGAAACACATTAAGCAGCTGGACATTGAAGGGCAGCAGCATTTCTGGTGAGGGGACTGGTTAGATGGCGTTGTGTGAATGCAGATGCTCACAGACCTCACCAAGGCACTGTGTTGCCATAAAACCAGGCTGAGAGGGCCCCTGCACCATCACATTGCCGAGAGACACCTCGGCAGCCCAGACCTCCCTCCTGACTCAGCCGAGTTTGCTGGCACAGGAACTCCCTGCAGTGTCTGCCTGCCATAAACACGTTACTAAGGAGCCTTTCAGGCTGCCCCATGTTCCAGCTTCTGGGCTGTACACTGAGTGACCATGCCCTGCCTTTTCCTAGTGATATGCCAGTGTCAGGGGGGTTCCTCCACTGCACTCTTACTCCACATCAGGAGAGCACATCTGGTAGCATGCAGTCATGTCCACCAGAGCAGTTGGAGCAGGGACTTTGCCATCACATGGAGACACCATGCCATGGGCACCCACTGCAGTCAGAGAACCTAAGGCAGCCATGAAAGCACAGCCCTGCTTTACAAGTGGGCAGAGCTGAGGAACCACCAGGAAGGTCCATCAGGAGACAGCACCTGCAAAGGACAGGTTTGCATCCAAAAGGATCCAGTGTAGCAGCACGGGGTCAGCCCTGCTGTGTGGCAGATGGACCTTGGCCTCTGCTTCTCTTGGGTTCCTAACTGACAAAGCCATGTAAGAACCTGTTGTCTTCCCCATACAAACCTGTCCCAGGTGAAGACACAGCACCCTCCTTTCTCCCCCTTGCCAGACTCCCAGGCTAAGTCTGGCCCTTACAAATATTAGGTGATATGATACCTCGGCCTAAGGTTGACAGTTGTTAAGTAGGCTTGTGAGAGCAGTAGCTGATTTCTGACAAGCTTTCTGTTCTAACTTCTTGGGGGTGCAGTGGTTATGACTCTTGTAGACCTAGGAGGATTTTGAATCTTTGTGCACCCTTGGGGAGTTTTGCTGCTGAATCAATGCTATTAAAATGTGAAGAGGACCTAGGACTTAGGCCAAGTATTGACATGAAGTAAATCTATTTTTCCTTCAGGAATAGGCATAATGGAAGATTTGCCGTTAGGTATCATACTGGAATGGAAACTTGGATCTTGCCCACAATTTGTCTGTAGAAAATATCTTGTCTAAAAGTTTTTTTCAATAAATAGCACAAATTTTTTGTATGTGCAGAAAATCTGTACAATTTATCAGCTCTTCGTGACTTGAGAACTACTGTAGCAGTATTGTGTGGACTATCACATGCCTGGCAGTGGCTAGCAACAGCAATGTGAGGGGACACAAACAAAATGCAAGAGTCTGTTTGGGATGGCCTTGCCCAGTAAGCAGGAGACCTTGCTGTGAACAACTCCCAGGGCAGGAGGTGGAGGTAAGCCTGGGAAGATAGAAATGAAAGGTTTTCTTCTTGGGTAGAGAATTTATGTGCAGTTTCAGATCAGTACAATGTCTTTTTTCTGCATTGATATCAGTATAAAATGAGGCTGAGGGTGCAGGTGGGGGGGCAGGTATATGCTAACAAAAGCCCAGGTCTTTTGTCCACACCTTCAAAGATCTGCCAGAGTGGCTCATCTGTGAGCCTGTCACAAGGCCAGGCTGTGCCAACAAGAAGGGGCATGGGATGGGCATTGTAGAGAAATTATGGGAAGATTAAAGTCTCCTTTTATCTACATTGAAAACCTTTATTTTTCTGTGCAGAGAGTCTTCATGCAAATAATCCAGCTAAACTAAAGAGAGGCCCTTTAAGGATGTGTCTCTGAAAACACAGGCTCCTTTGCCAAGAAATAATGGGACTTCCTTAATTATCAGCTGTTATCTTCTGGGTTTGGCAAACTTTTGTTGCTTTATGTGCGGTTGCTTCTTTTATGCTTTGACATTAATGAATTGGAATTGAAATCATGTACTGAGCAAAACAAAGTGATCTGCACAAATAAGAAAATGGTGTACTTGTGTGTTTCAAAAAGAAGGAGATCAAGTATTTTGCAGATGGAATTTGGAAATTATACTTTCACACAAACATCTTAATAGATACTGACTCCAAATCACAGAAGTTGTGTAAGGGTTGGTGTTTTTGAGAAGTTCTGATCAGAGCTCAGAAAGGCTGGCTGGTGTTGGAGGCTCTCTGTATTAGGTGGCAAGCTCTGCTGTAACAGAGGAGCTCCTCTGCTGCCATTTTTAACAGTGAATCTTGTAGGGAGGGAGGAGAGAAAGGCGTTATTAGGCAATGGGTCAACAGGGTGCTGCTGGTTGAGAGAGACTGGATACTGTACAGATTCCCTCACTATTTCAGAGAGAGAAGGAAACTAGCTGGATGGAAGAAAGTTACAGAGATAAATGGTGGTGGCTTAGAAGAAGGAGCTAAATCTAGAAATCCTGAAATTCTTAGAAAACTCTGTCTGAGCCCAAGCAATATTCTGGAGAGATGAGGCAGAGAAATAGGAGCCCAGGTCCCAAAGAAACCTGAGTCATCAAGGCTGACTGGCAGCTGCAGGGACAAGTATGTCTTGAACTCCCTCCATTGCACAGTGAGGCTTTAATGTGTTGTGGTTCTATTCATTTGGCCAGATACATCTACTCTTGTGATAGGCAGAGGGAAGAGGAATTTGAGGTTGGAGCCTCTGCAAAGTCTACTAGGTTATTTGCACCCCTCCCAGGAAAGCCAGTGCTGGTTCTCAGGCAGCTGGGCCAGAGAGTCTCATTTCCAGGAAGGATGTGCAGACAGAAAAATCCCCAGCCTCCTGTGCTCTGGAAATGTGCCAGAGGTGATGTCTGCAATTCGTGTTTTACCTGAACCTGAGCCCAAGGCCCACATCTCGTCTTGGAGGCAGCACTCACTGCCCTGCATCTGAGACCAGTGGCTTCCAGTGGCTTCTGCCTCTCTCCTAAACTGGGATTCCTTTGTGGGAGCCACTCCACCAGGCAAGGGACTGCCAGGGGTCCACTGGAAAGGCAAAGGTATGTGTACAACCTTCCCTGTGGAGCAGAGTGGAGGAGAAGCTTTCATGCAGCTGGTTTGTGGTCAGCTACCAGAACCTGGGAGCATCTCATTCCTGCCTGAAACAAGCAGGAGCCTAAGCTTGTGTAGGTGGACAGTCTTCTCTCAAACCTTGCAAACCCCAGAGGCTTAGCCTGCCCAAGACAGGAAGGACTACAGGAACCAGAAAGTAGTGTGGGGATGGTCACTTAATTAGGACAAAATGGCCAAGGCAGACAGCACAAAAGACTGCAGTATGCTCATAATTCACAATCCTATGGTTCAACACACATCATCTGTTACAAATCCATGAGAGAGAGCATGGCTGTAGCTGTTTACACTGGTCATATGCCAACCATCCCCAAATTACCAGTGCCCTGACTTTCCTGCTTCCTGGGGCAGTGCCCAGCTATATGTGCTGGGTGCAGTGTGGAATCACAGAAACACCTATTTTGGGAATTCTCTTAAGTGCTCAGTAAGCTGGAGTTTTGGCCAGAGAAGTTTCCACTGTGTTATGTCAATGACAACTCACAGAGAGCAGCTCTACCTGGTTCACTTATAGCCAGGAGTCCACTGCTGTGCTGGTGTTCCCCTGTCACAAGTGCTTCCTGTAGAGCTGTAAGTTGTCATTTAGTTTGGCATTTCTGCTTTTGCTTGCTGAGTACTCTGTTAGATAATTGTACCACTGCTAGGTTTTTTTCCAGAGAGCACAGAGAATGAGAGCTGACTTCTCTTTGCCCAGCAGGTGTTTCTGAGGGGGCAGCTGATGTTCCCTGGGCTTCCCTGCTTGGGCCAAGAGCCTGGAGAGATACCATGAGCAATTTCAGTGCTTCTGATGGTGCACTGACAATTCCTTATGCTCCTTGCATGCCCCAGATGACCTGGCCCTCCTGCCACCCTGCTCCCTTTGGGTCCTTTTCTGTTGTTTGAGTCTTTGACAGCAGCCTGCACTTGGTGTGAGTGGCCTCAGCAGCACAGCCTGGTCTCTTAGAAGCGTTCACATCCATTTGGTGCCTTCCTTCTCCAGAGCAGCGAGTTCTCTGTGGCAACTTGCCCTGCAGGTGATGGGAAGGCCCAGGTGGGTAAGCAGTGTGTCCTTGGAGTAGCCCCCAGAGGTGGTCAGCAGGGGATCCACTCTGCTGCCCAGGAGTGCAGTGACACACCAGCACGGATAGGTGCTGACCAGGAAGATCAGCCCTGATTGTGTTGTTTACTGCAGTGCAGGACAGAGACATTAGCTAGCTTGGGTAACAAAAACAATTGCAAAGAGCCTGCTTCTCTGCCAGCAGACATGTTGTGGTGTCTGAGCTGGCTCTCTCCAAGCACTGGGTACAAACTGAATGATTTGGAGGATTAGGGTATGTTCAAGGGTTAGGTCATGGCTGCATCTCGCAAGCAGAGCCAAAGGTGTGCCCTTAACAAAGATCATTTGCTGCAGCACTCAAGTCTTTGCTCCAAAGCTCTTTTCTTTTTCCAGAAGAAACTTAATTTTTTTTTTTTTTAAATAGGGGGAAAGGAACCTATGTTTTTCCCAAGCACCATTCTTAGAAATGACCTTCTGAAATTTTCTTGAAACATATCAGCTTGGAGCAGATATTTCCTGCTTCCAGGAAAGCTTTTCTAGAGATCTGCCTCCTGTAAATGTTTATACAAACAATTAAAGACTGCCAAAGTTATAAGCAGCAAAGATAGAGGAGCTTAGAAGGGAAAACAGTGAAACCTTCATAATAGCTTTTCCAACTCCACTTAATAAACAGATGCATTTGATATGGATTTTGTATAATAAATGCTAGCTTAGACATTAAACTTTTGTACCCTTTCTTTTGCTGCACAGCAAGCAAAAATGTAGCATAGGCATACACAGTGTCGAGTATTTTCTGGCAAATGTTGTATTTCTTAGATGATTCTTAAGGTTGTTTGATCAGTTGTAGGTTGCAATGGACTGATACTGATGTTCCTTTCCTATGATGCTTCACGTGAGGCAAGTGACTGCTTGTTTTGACAGACTGTAAAAGATACGTAATTATAAGGGGGAAAGGGCTAGTTCATTCCTGTGACACTTTATGGATTTACATACTTCTGTGCATTGGGCTTTAAACACATCAGCTCATCTGTGGGTTTGTGGGGTTTTACTTTAAATGCTCGGGAAGAAGCTCTTATCATGTTTTATCTCGGGGAAAAGAGATCTAGAGGATTAAACAATACAATTAAAGATTTCTTTAAAAACAGGCAAAAGGTCCCATGCTAAACACTCTCCTTTAACCTTGATTCACAATACTACCATGTTGAGACACCAAGAATTTTAATGGAGCTATGACTTTACACTAAGTATTTGATAAGATAATTCTCAGCAGAGTGAAGTGGGTGGCAATTCCCATGGCCCTCTGAACTGGTCTGTGTGAGGCAAAGAGCCACTGTGGTGATGGGTGACATTACTTCTGTCCCAGCATCCTGACACCAGCTCCCCTGGAAGACCCTGGCAGACACTTTACCCATCCAGAAGATAAGAGTGGCTGGAAACCTGAATGCCATGATGCTTCGTAACCATCTAATAATTATCTGGTTTTAAGCCTGTGGAGGGACTTTCCCACAGGCCATGTTGGCAAAGATCTGTATTACAAAGCTCTGCTTTTTGTGGTGTTTGGAGGGCAGCATTTACCAGACTTAAGAACCTGTGTTTTGTGAGGTACCTTTGAGGCTATACGTAAAGAACCCCCAGTCCTCTAATACACCATTCAAACAATATGTTTTCTTTATGGGCCTCATAAGAATTTCAGGAAGTTTATTCTGAAAATTTGCATGAAATTGGATTTTTTTTTTCCCTGAGTAGTCAACATCAGTAAGCTAAGTATGGATGGAAGATACTGCAGGCCAGTGTTTCTGGTGCTGAGCAGACATATGAATATATAATAGCTTATACAAATGAAAAATACAACTTTTTTGATGCTGCCAAGTTGACTCCAGCCTCAGATAATGGACTGAAAGGTGCAAGCTCAGCACATTGGATGGAGCTGTAATGTCTTTAGCAAATGAGGGAAATTGGATACCCTTTGCCTACATAACCTTTGCCTTCACTGCTTTTGCCTCATTCACGTTTGGAAGTACACATCATCCTCAAGTGTGTTTAAATAGCAGCAGGATGGAAGTAATGACTCTGCTTTCCAGGGCAGAATGCTCCTGAGTTCCATGGGAACTGGATGCTAAATTACAAGAAACAGTCATAGAGCACACATGGCTCAGACGCCAGTTGCACATCTGAAATGTTGCTGTCATGAAAAGCATCACTTAATTAATTTTTTTATTTATAGCACAGGCAAAGTTATAATATATATATTTTAAAGTGTGTTTTGCTTTCCATATTTTGTCTGGTTAATACTCTCATATGTGTGTATATATATATGTGTGTGTGTGTGTGCGTGTGTGTGTGACCCCACAGAACACGTGCAGACAGTGCCATGCTTATTAATATTTATTTGTGTGCTGGACATTATATGTACATATATTCTTTATTATTTACAACCACTTTATTTCAGACATCAGGAAAATGTGGGATTTCACTGTGTCTGAGAGCAGTGATTACATTCACAATGGTGAACAGATTAACCATTTAGTTGCAGGTATCAAGGTTGTCACTCAAACTGGCAGCACCTCAGAATAGCTAAAGCTTATCAAAAATTGTCTGGATTGGAAATGACAGCCATACATGCATGAATGCGTCTGTATGGCTGGAAGATTGTTGAAGTGTGAAGTGAAGAAGTTCACTTCAGTTTATTTTTTATCATAATTACTGTATTTCATGAAGGAACATTGGCTTGCCACATGATAAATACAAGGGGAAACAGAAAGAAACTTCATTCTCTTATCATCTTATTTCCCAAAGGTCGCCACATTTGAACAAAGCGTATTTATTTCATTCCTTATGCATTTATGTAGCCATTTACTGTACTCTGTATAAGTGAAGCAGAATAATTTTTTGCGAGACTAATTAAAAGTTGCATGGTAGAAAATGTTTTTGTGATCACACCACCGTAACGAAATTGAGCTGTCTTTACTGACGTGTGCTCCATTTACTGGGTTTTTAAAAACATATTTCCCACACTTCCAGCAGATCATTATTTTTTAAAAGCAAAAACCTAGAAAAGCTTTTCCTCCTAAGTAAATTAATATCCTTAATGAACATACTTAGAAAAATAAAGTGGCAATTTACCTCATCTCTTTTTTTATATTGTGTGGCTTTATTCTGCTTCTGTGCTCTATAGCATCTTACAAAACTTCCATGTCAAATCAAGAACAGCTAAATGACTTCTGAGTCAACAGGACTGATGTGTAAAGTTTATTTTTTATCATAATTACTGTATTTCATGAAGGAACATTGGCTTGCCACATGATAAATACAAGGGGAAACAGAAAGAAACTTCATTCTCTTATCATCTTATTTCCCAAAGGTCGCCACATTTGAACAAAGCGTATTTATTTCATTCCTTATGCATTTATGTAGCCATTTACTGTACTCTGTATAAGTGAAGCAGAATAATTTTTTGCGAGACTAATTAAAAGTTGCATGGTAGAAAATGTTTTTGTGATCACACCACCGTAACGAAATTGAGCTGTCTTTACTGACGTGTGCTCCATTTACTGGGTTTTTAAAAACATATTTCCCACACTTCCAGCAGATCATTATTTTTTAAAAGCAAAAACCTAGAAAAGCTTTTCCTCCTAAGTAAATTAATATCCTTAATGAACATACTTAGAAAAATAAAGTGGCAATTTACCTCATCTCTTTTTTTATATTGTGTGGCTTTATTCTGCTTCTGTGCTCTATAGCATCTTACAAAACTTCCATGTCAAATCAAGAACAGCTAAATGACTTCTGAGTCAACAGGACTGATGTGTAAAGTTTATTTGTCTCCAGCCTGGTGGTGTTACAGTCTCCTTCGGTCCCAGCATGAAGTACCAACTTCAGTTTTACCATGTTCTACATTTTGTGTGGAATAAGTCTTTAGTAAATGGAAAAGGCCAGGAATTTAGCTATATGATTTCATCATACACTGTTAACAGAGTTGAGGATTGCACTGAGCAAGTCTGGAGGTTTTACCATGACAAATGGACAAACCCAAGCTGTTATTAAAAAAAAAAAAAAAAAAAACAAAACAAAACAATATATATAGGTTAACTCAAACCACTGTTAATTCTTGCCAAACACTGCCATAGATGGAGATGGGACCTAGCTCTGTGGCTGATGCTTTTGAGGAGAAAGTGGTCTACTGAAGAAAGGAGAAGATCCAATTTTAACTGGCACATCACTCCAAAGTACTGATTTGGCTTCCTCACAGAATTTGGGAAGTATTCCTCTTCAGGTATTATGTGCCTAATTAAATTGGAGCATCTGTGTACGATCAAAGACAACTGCTGTATCTGAATGAGGCACTGGATAAAGTGTTGATAATAGCAGAAGTTCATGTCATGCCCGAAAATACTAGAATACATGACACTTTATCATTATAGGCGTGGGGTCAGGGATCACTCTTACCCCTCCTACTGGTCCAGCAAGTGGTCTTCAGCAAGTTATGAGACTCCTGTTTGCAAAGCAGGGCCGTTTTGTGTTACCCTGACCCTTGATGCCATGGTGGCACCCAGAAGACTTTGTGCTCGATCGAGTCTCTGTGCTGCAGGGCGACTGACAGCCATGGAGAGGGTGCCCTGCAGAGGTACCGAACCACAGGTGGGGGAAAGGAAGCGTGGTTTAAAAGCTGGAGAAGGAAGGTAAGAAAGATAACCCTTACTGCTCTACCTGCCATTAAGGGAAAAAGCCATTGCCAGGTTATGTTAGTTTTTGTTGCAAATCTGTAACTGCCTGAAGGAGAAACCCATACATCCACTATTTTCCCTTCCCGGTGGCTGACCACATGAGCGAAGACGAAATGCCTCCCTTTCCAACTGTGTGCAAATGGCTCTGAGATATGGATAGATATGGGATTGTCAACTCCAATTAGTTGAAGAAATGACCTACTGTACTTCTCTTCTATAGGTATTACAAAAGCCGTTCCGCCCATGAATTAGACATCGGTGAGAAGCTGAATTTAAGCCCACTATTGTATGGGAATGTCCAGTCCGCTTTGCCACACTAAAGACATTCAGGCAGGCAGAACACCCTCCGCTGACTCATTAGGGCATACATTAGAGGCAAGCTCGCTGCGCTCGCCATGAACCCACGGTGCTCTCTTGAATGGTAGCCCTTGGTGGACGCTTGCAGGGCAGGCCGGTTCCCACAGCACCCCGCTGATCCCCTGTGAACAGATTCGCAGCTCCCCGCTGGCTGCAGAAATGGATTGCTTGCCCCATCCTCACCCGCCACTGACAGCCCTCATAATAATAACCTGCCCGGGAGGCGAGGCACGGGGACGGGTTCTGACAACTCATTAGCCTGAGATACGGTCGGTCCCTGCCAGGGAGCGTCACCACCGCTGCAGAGGGAGCGCCGCAATGCTGGGCAACCCCGCCCGGGCCCTTTCGGAGCCATCCTTTCCCAAAAACGCTACTTTCATCCTCAGAAAGGAGTGCCTGCAGGAGGTGACACCTTGGAGATCCCCGAGGAGGGAAAAACCAGAAAAATTGGAATGCCAGAAGTGCTGAGGAGAAAAATGAGGCCAGCAGGGGGTCCTATGATACTACAGTGAAACCACAGCTGCTCAGAGGGATTGGAGGCAGCCCCGGGCTCAGGCATGCACACATCAGCTGATTTCGAGGCAGCAGTTCAGCTCTGAGGTCCTGGGTCTGACTTCTGAAGGGCTGTCTCTCTTCCTCCTTTGGCTTCACCATGACTTCATGATCAAAGTATCAGCCTGGGAAAAGAAATCAAGAAAAGAACTGGGAAGACTATTAAATATTGCTTTTCACTGTTCTCTGCAGTTTCTCTTTTAAAATCCAGGTGCACTGATTTGTCCTGTGACTTCTGTTCCTGTCAGGAGCTACACGTGAGATCCTGTCCACCCCTCTTTGTCACTGGAGTGGTAGACAAGGAACTTCTGAGTCTGGAAGAAATGCTCTGGGTGTAACTCGCCTGTGTGTGAAAATCAGCAGCTGGAAGTTGCTCAGCCTAGTTTGGCAGGAGGGGTGTGCAGGGCTGTCCATGACGAGCTGTTTCTTTCTGGCGGTCACAGAATGCTGTTACCTTACCTCCAGCTTGGAGAGTGATGCCTACAAAGAAGAGATCTTCACTCAAAGCCCCCAACAAGAGCAGTGTTGAGTAGACTGGTCACTACAGGCAACAGATGCCTTGCTTGTAATGAGACAGGAGCAAGACTTGGGGAATCTTATTTCACCTTTTGCTGCATGTATCTTTTGTGACATCAGAGAGAATTTTCTATGCAAACTGAAGTCCTGAACTGTATGTCCTCTAACTGATGTTTTCAGGTTTAATCATTTGACTCAAAAAGAGAAAAAGGATTTCTTTATAAGGTCTTTGACTGGCTGCATGATGGTAGACAATGAAAATTTAATGAGGTTTTTGCAAATTTTAATGCAGAAATATGAAATGGTTTCATTAAGAGAAACAATTTTCAGCACTACTGCAGAGAAATGCCGTCTATCAAGACTGGAAACAGTCTGTCTAAAGCAAATGCCAGCAAGACCTAATTTGACAGCAAAGAAAGAAAAAACAATTCAGGCCATAAGTAAGTAAATAAATAAAAAGAATCATCGCAGTGTGCTGTTCCCATAGCTCAGCTGCTTTAGAAATAAGAAAGAAGACTTTCTGAACCGCAGCTCTCTAAGTACTCAAGTGTTGTGGTCAGGAAAGGCTCACTGCTATTGCTGAAGTACTGAGGAGTATGTAAAATCACAAAGGAGCAACTTCTGTTTCAGAAGGCAGGAAATGGCCACGGTCTAAAACTGTGTTATTTTATTGTTTCTATCTTCTAAGCAGCTCGTCTTTCAGGCAGGACTTGAACTATGGAGACACAGAAAGTTTCCAGGCACACTGGCGATGTTCCAGACCCTCTAATAGCCCCCCTTAGTCCTATGAGAAGCAGCAACACATAGTAAATCATGCTGAGGACCAATGAAAAGTTTCTAACAGCTTTGTTAATGAGCTGGAGGTGAGAGCACGTCGTTGACATTAGCAGAAAATGTTAAATTGGGATCTAATGCAGGCAGAAAAGTTGCTCAAAGACAAATGTGGAGATTAAAACGATCTGGGCAGAATTGATACCAAATCGTTCTATTTCAGGAACTATAGGTGTTGGAAAAAGAAAGTCAGATATGTTGCTTTAGTTTTCAGATGCACTCTAAACCATGCAGTCTGTCCAGAGATCCAGAGGAATTTACCTTTTGTGAAAATAGAGGCCCGGCAGATGTATGTGACAGTGACATCATCTGCTGGCAAGTGACAGCTGGTACCGTCCCAGTGGCCTAAAACAGAGCTATTGATGGAAAAAGATGGAAAGAGAGAGAAAGAAACTAAATTAATTCAAATTAAAAGCCTGTCTGACATGGTCTAAAGCTGCAGTCAGGTACTGCTAAGTAGACAAGGCACATGTTTGTCCCCATGCTGTCTTGAGAAATTTGTGAAAAAATCCCTAGATGCAGAATTTCATGGGAGACTAAAGCAGCAGAGGAATGAAATGGGTATGGGTGTATATGTGTGCTTTGTCAAACACAAGGAAAATCAGAGTCTGCTGTTGGGATAAACCACAAAAGTGTCTTGTCCTTCCCACAAGGAAAGTTCTGTTGCTAGTGGGAGAAACTCTGACTTTATGAAGAAGGAGTTACGAGCAGTGCTGTGGGCAGGAGTGCAGATGGGGTTTTGTGTACAGGAAAACAACCCTGGGAGGGAGGCAGCAACATATGGCTGAAAGGGATTCACAGTGACACCAGTGCCCAGTTTTCTGGACCAGGTTCGTATTCCTGAATTGCTTCATGCACACAGTAAAAAGCAGAGAACAAGCTTTACTTTTAAGGAACTCTGTCCTACCAAACTAATGTTAAAGAAGCTTTCCTTAACTACAAAAAATTCACTTAGGCACAAAAAAAAATTGCATGATTGTGAAAATGCACATTCTGTTTATTTTCTTCCAAGTTCATTTTCAGCACTAAATTTGAATTGGACTCAACAAGACTAAGGAAAAAGGAAGACAAATCCTGACTGGAGAGACACAGTCCAAAGGAGCAAAGATTTCACTGTTGCATCTCAGAGGCACTGACAGGGCTGTGTTGGTCATAGCTCCCAGTAGCGCACGTCTTAAAATCTCAAATAAAGTATCTGCACCAATATTCTCCTAAGCATGGTCCAGACCACAGGTTTGCAAGTGAGGTGAAGACAAAAGTGACTGGTAAAAAGCAGGAGTCTGGAAGGAAGTGAGTGAGGAGGAATTCAGAGAGGAGTGGAGGAACCTTTAGAGGAGACTGATGCTTAAGGGGCACCACCTCTGTGAACAGAACAAACAGCTGCTCGTCTGATATTCCTCGGGGCAAAGGAAGGAGCTGATGTCACTTTTTCTAGTGTGAAGAGCTCCAGTTTCTGGGTGTGTGCTCATTTGGAAATATTTAAGACAAGGAGAAAATGGTTTCAGAAGATGAGTTTTTCCACTTTATGATATGGAGGCTATATATAAAGTATTTCATAATATTTGGAATACCTTCACAGCAAGCCATTTTGATATGTTCCACTGAAACAACTTTTCAATGGGAGAACAAATACATAAAGAAGAATAGAGGATGTTTTTCAAACTCTCCAGAAGATGTTTTTGGCTTTTGTACTCTTCCTTCCAAGCCCACTAAATACACTTTCCAAAAGTCAAAGGACTTATTTCACTGCAGCAGGCTAAATAAGTCCAGAAAAGCAGCCAATCCTGAGTTCTCAGTGCCATTTCTGACCCCTCTTATAATATTTTAGATACCTCAGATATTTCTTCATCAAGCTCTCTGAAGGCAAGGGCTGTTAAATCACATATGTAAACTGAAGCATGGAGAATTCTTTACATGTGTAAAATTCCTTCTCATTATATAGAGAGAAACAGTTTACAGACTGCTCTAAGTACAAGGCAAATAATTCACCAGAACAATAGGAGCAGTATATACAAGCCTCTTAGCCTTGATGATCTTGTTAGGCTACAAATGTCTGAATGGCTTGCCTGGTTTACTTGAAAGTGACTAAATTAAATGTTGTCTTTTGTTCATTAGCTGGAAGATTTTTTTCTAAGCACTCTACTCCAATTCTGAAACATATGCAGATAAATGAGAAAAAGAAAAGAAGGGAAAATAGTACATAAAGGGGATTTAATTCTCTCTTAAATAGAAATGCAAATTAAGGAATTCTTGCTAGCCTGCTCAAGGATGCTGGATATTGGATGAGAATAACATGAATATACATTTCTGAGAGCATTCATGTTACCCAGAGCTCCAAAAGCGGGGTTCATCCACGATCATATTCACAAGACATAGTAAATTATTGTTTATTACTTACACTGGGAAATATCAAGAGATCAGATCAGAATCTGGGTTTCAGTGTTCTAGGCTGAATTTACACATATTAAGACATTTTTCTGGAAAAATTCCATGCTCCCTAAAGCTAGAATTCCCCTCATGAAGCTATACCTCAGATATATGAAACATGCTGAGCTGCATACATCCATCAGCTCGCGGGTTTCAGTGCCATCTGACATATTTTCAAACATATCAAGCTCCATGTATTCTTTGTGCACTCCTGCTGAGACTGCAAATCCCCAGATAAATGCCTGTGCCACAACACTGAGTGGAAGGCTTTCATATTTTATTTCCTTCAGTGCTCACTGTGTCAGCACTGTACCCTGGCTGGAGGCAGCGGTTGCCTGGCCCATGACCTTTGATATTTAGCAATAGAAGATCTGGATCCAGGGAACAACCCGGGTGCTGTGTCACAACCATGGGGTGAACCTTACAAAGTGTTTTTCCTCGACAGTTTTCCACCTGAAGCTTTGCTCAAGCGCCTTTTGCCAGCTCCCCACGTAGCACTGTCTGCTCCAGTCAGTGCAGCTGTGCAGTGCCATCCCATGGGATGTGTTTCCTGCATGGATAGCCAGGCCTGTGCTTGGCAGGGGCTGTAGGCAGACTCCTCTCCCTTCTGCTGCTGAGTGCCACTGCTTTCCCAGGCACCTTGTCCCACCTGCAAGTGCTGAGAGCCATTGCAGGACCCCAGGCATACCAAGTTCTTGCATGCTCAGAGACAGATGTTGAAAGGTGTGTTTTTAGAGTTGCTAGCCATTTTTGTCTGAAGCATCTGCTCTACTGTATGCTTTCTTGCTGCCTCTTATTCCCTCAAACAAGGAAGAAGCCAGGATTTTGTGAGCCAAGTCTAATCCTGTTTACATGATGCTTTTAACTCCTGTATTACTAGTTCAAAGCATGTGTCCAAATTTAGAAGCAAGACTAATACAACCTCAGGCTTAGCACTCATCAGATCTCACTAATTAAGCATGTTCAGACCTGGTCAGTACCAGATGGAAAGTTGTCAAAAAATGATATGCTTTAGCTAGGAGTGGTGTCAGAGGCTGCAGGTGATGCACTTCTCTCAGTAATCAGCTCCTGTCCCAGCCACACTTAGCTTGGCAGTCTGGAACGTCCCGGGCAGAGTTTGATTCCATTACATCCATAGCACTTCACACCCATTTTTCCATGTGGAGAGGGAAAACCAGCCTGATTTTGAAGACCAGAACAAGACTGCTTGGCATTTAAATCCTGAAATTCCTATTCAGAGAACAGAGAAGTACTTTGATGCTGCAGAACACGTGTGCAGGCCATCGGCATGGCGCTGTCTCCTAGTGCCATCCCCTGAGTATGTGTGATGAAACAGGATGGTTTGGCCTGGAGTCCTGCAGGTGCTCACTTATCATCAGTAAAATACCAAAATATTTTTTTTTTGTGGAGATAGGATGTTGATTGAATACCAAACTCCAAAGAGGAGAACAATTCTCTTCTTTCCTGTATTCTTTGTCCTGCTTATCTGTCTGATTCCTACGCTCATCTGGCCATGCTGCTGTTACACACGTTTCATGTTTGAGTGAGACTCACCCTCAGTTTAAATGTCTAGCCTGAGACCCACAAATGACCTTTGTAAGACTTCAGTATGAACCAGATTTGTCATTGTGTACCTGAGAGCTGAGTTTAGCCCTAAAGAAGGCTTTGCAGAAGATGGTCGTTAGGACACCAGTTCTTGTAACAAACCACTTTACATAGAAGACACAATTTTGCCAACAGCAAGTACTGTGCAACTGGAGAAGGTTAGTAGATACACATGCAGAACTTTGCAGCAGACTTTCTGCTACAAACCCTTTAACTCCATAGCTATATTGCAAAAAACAAAGCTTAGCCCATAAGGTGACAGAAGTGCCCGCAAGGTTCATCATATTTGCCACAAAACTTATGTGTGATCCAAAGCAAGCTGGGATCAACACTTTGAAGCAAGGATGCCTTTCTGATTTCACATGAATTGTCAAGAAGAGATAGAAGGTAAAGGGGTAATTTACAGATTTAAACCTAAGGCAGATTCCTGCCTACAACCTGCTACTGTCTTTTAACTCTTTGTTAAGAAACATTCTCACATTCATCATGCATTTTGAAAGTGTAAACTGGTTTGACCTTTTAATAGCCAATAAACAGCAAAAAATACTAAGTGGAAACCAAGGGTTTTTGCAAACAGTGTCTAAATCTGTTTATGTAATACTGACAGATTTAGAAATATCCCTGTTTCCCTTGCAGCCCATCTCTGTGGGATGCCACCAGCACCGTGGGATTCCCCCGGCTCTGTGGAATGCCCCCGGCACCCTTTTGACCCACAGGAGGTGCACACATGGAAAGGTCCCTGCACCCCAGTCCTTGCCCAATCCCCTGACCCCTCAGGTGGAGTCCCCTGGCCTCTCAACCAGCCACACATGCTGTCTCCCTTTGTAGACCCGTCAGTCAGGATAACGTCCTTGACCAGGCAAATCACAGCCACTTTTCAGCTGGAAACAATGCTCGAGCCACAACACAGCATTGTGCTCAAAGAGGATTACACAAGCAGGGCTGTCTGCCTGGCATGATATTATTATATCAATAGGACTTTTCTTTCTCCCGGAAAACGTAAGCTCTGTTATCTTTTAACAAAGAAACCCAATGCCAACCTGCTGCCAGCCGGCACTTTTAGCACAACACTGCTGCTTTTCTTGGAAAGCACGAACAGCTATGGCTTTTTGTGACAAAAGAGTCAGGGGCTCCAGTGGGGAGAGAGGGGAGAACTTCATCAATGGTCCAGATTCCTCTTTTCAAATCTGGCAGTGAGCAAACCATAAAACAGAGGTCACATGAGTGTGCCCTGATACAAAATCCTGCTCCAATGCAAAGTCCCTGTGTGTCAGTGGAAAGCCCCCAGCAAGTGAGTGCATGCAGTGGAGACAGCCCATGGATGGTGGGGTTCTTGTCCCTGTAGTATCAGCGGGGTCTGCATGTGAAGGTGATGGTGAGGCAGGAGGAGGAAGAGCAGGCCAGTGGTGATAGCAGTGGAAAAGTGGCACTTGCCAAGAAAACTCTTTTGCTGTGCTTTTCACTGCTCCTGAATGATGTAGAGACCTCCACCACTGGCCTATGAGAAGTCAGTGACAGCCAAAAAATTCCCTCAAGTCAGCTGATTCTTCTCAGTCCTTGTGTTTGTTACATTCAACAATTTCTGGATGCATTTTTCCCCTGAAGCAGTTTTTCACCACCATTGCCTTACACTCTCCATTATCTCTGGCTCCAGCTGGGTTATTTCTTTCTCATGACATAATTCAAGTCAAGTTTCAGAGCACTTGATTCCTGCAAAGCAGCATTGAAAGGCTGTCGCTGCTGTGCCCACTGATTTTGGATAAAAACAAACATTATTCCATCTGGCCACATCAATCTGTCATGTTCTCCCATTTGTGACTTTGCCAGACAGTTAAATTAATTTATCATTAGAATAAATCCCTTTCAAAAAAAAGGGAAAGGAAAAGCGAGGCCATTTGTTGGCTTGAGTTTAGTTTAACTTGAGAAGCCTGCTTGAATATAACAAATGAAATTTGTGAAGAGCATTCCCAGTCCATGCTGGGAAATATGCCTATCTTCACATGTACTGAATGTGTCTGCTTGCAAGGAAGGGCTGGAAGACAAGCCAGATGTGTACTCAGCTATTGCAGGAACATTGTCCAAGGTATGGTCTGGTCATATTTGTCTCTGTGCATGTCAAAGGTGAGCCAGTAGGAGGGACTGGTTTACTGGTGCCTGTCAGCCTCTGTAAATACATATGTTTGCTGCACAGAACCCATTCTCTTTAGCATAGATTTCCCATCCTTCTCTATTGTTCATCTGTGGGTTGTATTTCCAGAGAGTAATCTTCTTTCCAGTTTGAAATTATCTAATCCTAAATCGTTCAGTCCGTGCCGGCCTGGCAGTCATTCCATCTCCTTCATCAACTTCAGTCGTCGCTGTGCTGCTCCTGGAAATGAGACATTTCCTAATCTGAGGCTCAGTTTCCTTCTTCCCAGAAGTATCTACTCTGCCTGGGCTGGTATTTGTAGAGCTGCTTGTGCACCTTGCCTTGCAGATAGGAAGGGTCTTGGAGCCCTCACACAAGCCAGAAGCCCTGGTTGCCTAGAGATGGAATTTGTGTGCAATGCAAACGAGCACCAGTACTCCAGTGGGTCCCCGTTCTGCTGCAGTGCTTGTAGCATCCCTAGGCAAGCACCACCTTCCAGACAGGAAAAGGTGACCCAGAACTGGGTCAGAGATGCTGGATGTACACTGGAATGAATCTCTGAGCCTCTGAACATGAATGAGCCAGTCAGCTGTAGTTCATTACCACCTTAGTCATTTCTTTGCAAATATTTGGACTTCTGCCAGAATTCATCAACATATTTCTGGATTCCAGGAGTGTCAGGAATTCATACCAGCTGTTCATTAGTCACTGCTCAACACTCAACTTACTCATGCTAGGGAATGTCGGTGTTTGCTTAGAGAATTAGAAACCATACTGGTTCATCCACAAGGCACCCCAGTCACAAAGGTTCATTAGTGGAGCATGTTAGTCTCCAATTTTTTGTAGGACACCCATAGGCAGAAAATTATTTGCCCAGACAGTCAGCTAATGTTTTAAAAAAATACCCCAAATTCTTCAGACTAATTTCCCAAAACTTCATACTCCCTGCTGCGTGACTGCCCTGAATGGCTCTGACCAGGGGATCTACAGGGAGCTGCTGCTAGGCTTCTGCCTGTCACTTAATTGCTGCTCAAAGCTTTTTTGAGTCTCTACTTGTCATTTCAGGGGTACTTCAGGCCTAAAGTCCACAATGCACAAGGCCCTGGAGCAGAGCCCAGAATCAGCTCCTGCCTTATTGCACTGCTGCATCCAGCTCTGTCTCGTGAGGTGACCTGACAGCCTAACTCAGGTTCACTTGTCCCTCCTGAAGGTGAAGCTCATACACTGAGGTGGCTCTGAGCAGGATCCAGCTGCTTCTCCATGAGGACAGGCTCCCCAAGGAAGTGGTCACAGCACAAGTCTGAGAGAGTTCCAGAAGCTTTTGGACAATACTCTCAGGCACGTGGTGTGACTCTTGGGGATGGTGCTGCGCAGGGCCAGGAGTTGGAGTTGATGGTGCTTGTGGGTGCCTTCCAGCTGGGTATGTTCTATGATTCTGTGGTTCCCACTGTATGAAAGCAGCCTCAAAGCTTACCAACACCCAGTGATGGGGACAGTGCTCTTTGAAAGGAGAAGGGAGAAGAGGTGAGGCAACAGGATCAAAACTGTGTCCTCAATTCACCGCAGAAATAAGTCGCCAGTGTGGGACTCGACACGCAAGCCTTGCACAGACATATTTCTCAAAGACCTGCATACTCCTACAAGGCTTTTTTTGGAACTGAAGAGGTTGCAGCAGCTGCTCCTTGCATGGTTTGGTCTGAAACAAGGAAATGGCTATCTCTTTGTGAATCCTCTCTGTGCAGCTTAGCCAAAGCTGCTGGCTGCCTTGAGTGACTGAAGGGTGGAAACGTCAGCTGGGACACGGCCTCAGCTGTCAGCTGGTCCTGGGTGGGTTCCCTCAGCCAAGACAGCCCTTTGCTGCCTTTGTTTAGTGCCAGCACCTTCCTTCTCCTGTTTGTTCCTTCAGCGTTGTGGATGGAAGTGCACAGCCCTGGCTTACCAGTGAGCACTGCCCAGGGGAATAAACCTTTGAAAATGGGCATGTGGCCCAGTCAGCTTCCCTGCCTTTGCTCTGAGCATCCTGGTGCCAATGGAAAGGAACCTTCTGCTCTGGGCCTGCTAAGGATATGTGAGGAGAGTGACATCCAGGAGATCTCTTTATGTTAGGAGTATCTGCTCCAACAGGCAGCATTACCTGGTTATGGTATTTGGGGCTGGATGATTGTAGGTGTTGCTCATTTACAAGAGATGGGTTTGGCTCTAAACCAAATGTTCCCAGCATGTAGAAGTCTTTCTCATAAACTCACTCCTGTCCATCTTTGCTAAAAGATCTCAAGTGGAAAATTACTGAGGAGAAACTAAGTGGTAAATGTGGAGTCCAGTGTACCAAATATTTGTGCAGATGAAAGGAAATTGCCTCTATTACAGGGAGATAAAGAAGGTAGAAACACAGAATTTGACTAAATGGTTGATTTTCTCCAGTGAGTCCAAAGGAAAGCTCTAATTTCCCTAGAAAGGACAAAAGAAAGAAAAAAGCACAGCCCAAGGGAAGGGAGGAAAAAAAGACATTAAAAAGCATAAGACAGTATTTCCCATTATGAAAGGGGCTTTTTGGAGACATAATGCTCAGACCTACATTATTACAAGATTTCTTGTGATTTATGACAAATCTTATAGCTGACAGAAAATACTTGACATAATTCAGTTAATATTACAAAAGGTCTTTGGAACAAGCTAGCACAAGCTTTAAACTTTCAACTTCAGATAAATTAAAATTCTTACACGAAGAGCCCATAAAGAGAGCGCGTGTCCCAGCAACACCATGAATGTTATGGTTGCTATGTGGACATATGCAAAACAGTTGCTGGGTTTGGGGGATTGTCCTTTACTCTACTGTTTTAGAATAACTTTGAAAGTTAACTGGGGCAAAGAAACCCAAAATTCATATGCATTCTTGCTTTCAAAACTATAGGCAATCATGGCTGCTCACTGAGCACTAAAACTGCTGTCAGACAGTTCAGTGTCAATCCCACTGGACATTGCTTTTCTCAAAATACAGAGCTTCTGTGCATAGGAGGCCACAAACAAACCCACACAATTACTCACAAAAAAAAAAAGCATTGTCCCAAGGTAGAAAATACAGATCAGTGACTCTCCACAACTGTGATCTGAGTCACTGCTGGCTTTTCTCCAGGCTCCATTTTGAACCTGTGCTTTTGGGTCGGTCTCTGTCTTCCTTGGCAGGCTGTGATAGTGTGATTACTTTCATTATGTCTCTATTCCTTTTCAATAAATGTATAAAAAAAATAATGTGTTCCACATCTCCTTGCCTTTCGAAGGCAAAGAATAGTGAAGTTTGCTCAGATTTAGTGATGTGTTGCTGCAACAATGAGGAACATACTGTATGTTAAATAAAGCAGGAGATCAAAATAAGCATTGCTTTCTGCTGGAACACTTTAGAACACAATTTTTTAGTGAAATGGCTTTTAAAAAGTGGTTTCATACTAGTAGAAAAATTCTTTTATTTAACTCCTGATAGAAAAAAAACCAAGCCACTTACATTTTTGCCTTTTTCTTTTCTCTGGCTTTTCTACACTGGAAAGGAGAAATAAAGACTACAGAGTAAGGGAGAAACTTCAGTTTAGATCAGCAAACATGAATGCAATATTGCTTTATACATTGGAGGATGGGTAGAGAGAGAAAAATTACCCCTTTAATTAATTTTAAACCATATCAAATCCTGGAACTTCTTCTGTATCCATCTGGTCAGGAAAGGGAATTCATGTCTTGAAATGTGCTTAGAAATCAGAAATTATTTTCTTAGTTAAATAAGAGACATTTCAAGTACAGCAACAGGTTTTTATGGAATGAAAAATGCTTTTTTAACTGACCTCACTAGACACAAGTGTTGATATGGCAGACCTCTTCTAGATACATGTATTGAACTGGTGGCTTCATATTTTTCCACTCCCCCTTTTGTCTCCTACTTCTCTCCTTTGTTGTTCAGTGACTTTCCAAATGGCAACTTGTTTTTCTTGGCTGCCTCTCAGGAACGTCAGTCGACATTGGATCAATGGATCTCAACTTCTTTGATTTCAAACCAATTTTAAACCCATTAAAAATCTGAGCTGTTTGTCCTCAGGTGTTCCCACTCCTGCCTGGCCTCCAGAAGCTCAGATGTATTTTTTGAGGCAAGGGCAGTAAGGAGCCAAAATAGCCCCCAGTTTTTGGTCTGAGCTTTGTCCTGGCTGTCCCCTCTGTTGCAGGGCACAGTGCTGCAAGTGCTCTGGTTGTATGAGGCTACAACAGCTCATGGCCTGACCCTGGCATGAAAAGGGACCTGGGGGCACCCTGTGCCCCTGCCAGCATTGTTAGAAACCCCCTCCCCAAAGAAGCATTTTTCTGTGGTGCATTGGGGCTGGATGGGGTTCAGACCACAGATTCAGATTTCAGTCTGTAGCCTCCTGTAGACACCTCTGAGCCAGGATCTGTAGTGGGGGTTAGGATGTCCCTGGCCTACTGAAGCAGTAGAAGTTCATTCCCACCACCCAGATCTGCAGTGGTCTGTTCAGCACATGAGGAAACTTTTGTTACCTCGTTGAACCCCTTGTGCTTGGAAAATCCTCCCCTTCCCAATGACGAAGCCCTGGCCTCCAGCCTGGCTGTCAGCCTGTTTCCTTGCTGAACTTCTGGCAGCTTACATCCATGCCCTGCCCAAGTCTCACAGTCACTCCAGCTGCTAGAAATGTCTAAATTTATCCTGTATGAAATGTGAGTAAGTGGCTTTGTATCAGCTCATATCTTTCCAGATGTTTAAGTATCTCATCTGTCAGGAATGTATTTAAAATTTTGTCCAATGCCAAAATCACAAAGCTATAAAAATATTTCCATCCTTAATAACTCCTGAATCTTTCTGAAATTTCCTCTTAAGCATCGCTTATCTCTCTTCATCCTTTTCCCGTGCTTTCTTCTTCCAAACCAAGGAGAACAATATCTCAGTCATAATTCAGTCCTTCAATGTCCCATCTCTGAGAATGGCCAAGATCTGGTGTAGAGCCAAGTAAGTTTAGAATGGAAAACTATGAAATTAAATGATTTGACCATAATTAGAAATACTCCCCAGAGTTTAGTGTCTGGTCTGTGTCTTAAAAATGTTTTTGATGCTGTCCATTGCTACAGACTCTTCATTCATATGCAGCTATGTACGTGTTTATTTGCTTCTCTTAAAAGTCCTAGCTCTGCAGGGCAGCACATTCTGTTTTATGATCTGTAAAGATACAGAAACTGGAAATGGGAAAAGAAGTTTCTCATGTGTCTCACTCTTACAGTGCTGTGATGTCCTTGTATTAGCCATTACTATGTTTTTAATGGAGTTGGAAATCCCCTAAACTTCTTTAATTTGTTCTTTCATTCTATCTTTCACTTAATTTTCCTGGCATTCGGTTATGATTTTCTTTTTTTTTTCACAGCTGCACACTGTACTGCCTTGAACAACCATACCATGACTCATTTGCTATCAGTATTTCTCTCCAGTCCTTGTTCAGCCAGATCAGGCTTCATTGTGCTTCTAGCAGAGGTCTGTCCTCCCTCTGTGTTTCCTCCTGTCTGAATCCCATCAGCACGTCAGCATCTTTCCAACAGTGAGGTTCCCAAGCTGGTGAACAGACCTTTAGGCCCTTTCTAAGTAGTTTTTCTCTCACAGAGGAGGTCTTAAGGCAAAGGGAACATTAATTCATTGCCTGAGTTGTTGGAGGGCAGTCAGCCTAATCCCCCTTCCTTCATAAAACTCAAGCTAAAGGACTAGGGTTGACCACGGTTTAGCAGTGCTTAAATAAGTAGGAATGCAATTTCCACTGAGACTAGGGCCACAAACAGACAGAAGTTTTGCAAATAAAGTGCCCTGTCATCTTCCTTTTAGGCATCCTGCCACCTTCTTGTCCATATTTTCCTGAGTGAGCTGTCTGTGCCACTGGAAGGAGATGGAGAGAGCTGGGTGCCCAGGAGTGGGACTGCAGAGGTCAGGACCTTGGAGATCCAGGACATGAGTGGGTAATTCATCATGCTAGATGGATCTATGTGCCAAATCAGCATCTACTGTATCTGTGCAAGGGGTTTTCTCCAGACTGTAATGTCCCTCTCGTGCATGTGGCCTTTAGGACCAGCCCAAAGGACAAGGTCACCCGTGTGACCCTGGACGTGCCCCTGGGTGCTGCAGTGCTGCTGATGCTCACCTGGAGCAGAGTCATGTTTAGTAGCCTGTGAAGGAAATCTCATTCTCACGTGCCAGAACCACTCTGCAAATCCAACCAGTGAGCAGTAGGTGGGGATTATCAGGGAATTTGTTTACAAACTGCACTACTACTCCTGCAAAGCCAAGACCACTCCCATGTTTGTCTGCCAGAGATTTTATGGTCATAAAACGTGCCACTGCATTGCTGGACTTTGTTGTTTTCAGATGCTAAGCACAGCAGTCACTTTGTCACTGCAGTCACTGTGCTTGCCCTGTGAAGGGGGGGTTTCTAGGCTCTCAATGAACACTTTCTAAGAAGTCTAGACTCATTTTATAAAGACAGGAAGCACAAAGAGTGATTGTCTCATATTTTTTCATTCTGCAGATCACTTGGCTTTCAGACTCATGCTTTATAGCACAAAAGGATACTATAGTGACCCAGAAGAGTGGAGTCTGACATGCTTGAGCATTTCCTTTTTTGTCTAATATTCTTTAGGGATAATTTCTTACACACAATCTTATACTAATTTTGGAAAAAATAGATGTCAGCAGAAGGGGAATGAGAGAAATGGGTGGGTACAAATGACAGATCAGGGAAGGGAAGACAGATAGCAGATGGAGGCTACAGGGGTAGGATTGCGTTTTTTAACAGGAGGGAATTAAAGGTCATCATGGCAGGAAGTAAAGGATGGATCTAGGCTGCAACATGGAAAAGAAGAGCAAGTTTGAGACTCAAGAAGAACTTAGAGTAAGGAAGAAAACAACAAGAGAAGATCAATAAAGAAACAATAGAAATGAAATCTCATTTACTTTTATTTTCCAGCCCAAATAGACCATTTTTTTCTCCTTGAAGTATACAGTATGTGTTTCAGCTGATAAGTTCATGGCAAGGATAAAAAAATCCCTGACAAAGCTTTCATTGACTGAGAGGTGCAGTTTGGAATAGCAGAAAATATTTCTGAGTTAAGGGCATAGGTTTAGCTATAACAATAAATAATGATGGGGAAATGCTAGGATAAACCTTTTCCTAACATCCACAGCAATTTTTAGGACTCATTTGTGTGAGCAGCAAAAGTTTAAATTCAAGCAGCCATGGTATAACACTGACTGCTGCTGGTGTCATCCCAGCTGAAATACCAGTGCATCCAGGATCAATCAGTTCAAGCCTTTTCACTACCTGCAGACATTTAGACCACTGTCTCCTGCCACACTGCTCTGGGATGTGCTGCTTTTCATTTTTTCTGCTGACACTGTACCTCTTTGCATATACATTTACTTTGCACTTGGATGGATATCACTGTAAAGGTGGGCCACTCCTCCTAATGTGGTGCCCAAAGGTGATATACCACCAGGTGATAAAGCCATCCTCTCATGCACCATCTCTGTGCAGCAGCAGGCTGTGAAACTTGCTAAAGAAGCCTAAATGAGCAAGAAAAAACACTCAGAATAATTCAGCCTATGATAGCTGTTTGGTTAGGATGTTTTCCCAAGAAGGAGGTTTAAATCTGCTCAGGACTCAAATGAATACTTTGCTGTTCATTGTTCTTTCACTCCTTTAGCTCCTTTGAGAGCTTGGCATTTCAGCATGCTGAAAATGGCAAACAGGAACATTTTCAAGCACCACAGTCAGTAACAACATCTAAGGATATGAAGAAAAGTTGCTCAAAAAATCAGTGATGCTCAGATCTTAATTTCAGGAATAAGAATGGTGTGATTAGTGTTGGTTTAATGAAAGGTCATCTATCTAAAAAGAGAAGAATCACATTTCTGATCAGATGATAAACTGAAAAAAATAACTACTAATTCAGTCCTCAGTAGTGGTTTTGCTTTTCTTTAAAACTATGCTTCCAAGGCCTGGAAGTGCTACAGAAGCACCCCAGCTCTCAGTGGTTTCAGGGGCCCACCACTGAGACAACTTGGAAATCCAGGAGGATTGATATGTAAAGTGTGCCAGGGAACTTCAGCAGTCTCAGCCTCTAAGGAACAAGCAGAATCTTCCCAATGTAAGCATCAAAAGCCATCAAACTTTAAGGAGCAGCTGTGCCAGCTGACCCCAAGCAGAGATCCCATCTAAGGCTTAACAGCAAACCTGGGCAGGGAACCAAGTCAAGAGCAATAGCAAAAAAGGAGCAAACCCCCTCTTTTTCACATGTCCTAGTCTAAGCATGCAAACTCCTCCAAAAATACTGTAAAAATATCCCAATTCCCCATTGAATTAGCATACCCTTATAAGCAAGATGGTCAGGGCTGTTGGTAGAATGGTCTTATTCAAACAAACTAACCATCTGGCTGGTATCTGACCCTTTTTTTGTGCTTTTTCCTCCCCTTCCAAGCACAGTCACAGCACTGACTCGTGGCACCTGAAGGAGTTGCCAGTTGCTCAGCAAAAGTGATTTTAAGCCACCATATATCAAAGTTACCCTTCAGGAATTTAAAGCAGTCACCTGAAGCAGTCTTGCCTGTTGAAATGTCTTTGCAGGAGTCCACAGGCCTTTGCTGAAAGCCAAAGGTGAGTTAATGCATCTGGCTGCAGCCCCTCCTGCTCCCACATAGGACCCAGTGCCCACAGCACACTTGCAGAAGTGATTTGGGCATTTAAGGCCTCACAGCCCTATAACAGCTGTGTTTTCTGTTCTTCCTGGGAATTTTCCAGAGCAGCCTGCTGTATGCTGGTGAGAAGAGGCTGTGCAGAGTGAAACTGGCTCAACTTCTCTTTCTTCTCTGAGAGCTCCTCCTAAACCTCTTGGGTAAAGGTACACAGCCAGCGTGTCCTGGGGTAACAAACTGTCACGCTACTACTCTGTACTGCAAAATGTCTCCAGATCCCCATGTTCCTGCTGCATGCTGTGGGATCAGAGGCATACACACCAGGGCCTGGAAATCTGAGCTGCTTTGAGGATGATGGAGAATCCCCAGAGGACTCTCTCCGAGATGATCAAGCTTTGTTCTGGCCATGCTGATATTTCATGTCTTCACTGCTGCCTGCAGCGTGGCTTAGAGGTACCAAAGCTAGCTGTAAGCAAGAGCTTAACACAGGCTAATTTAGCTTAATTGCTCTATTTTCAACCAGAGCAAAAGTCATGAGGCCTCTGGCATCTTTAACATGTGCTGGAATAAGGCAGCTGGGAATAGTGTTACTTAGGCTGGTTCCCTGGCCATCTTCCCACTCTGTACGTGTTCTGTGTCCAGACACACTGAACATCCAGGGCTGTTGTATTCAACTACCCATAAAGAATGATGTTTAAGAGCTCCCTAGTGACCCAAGGATGAAAGCAGCCAAAGGGTGACTAGAGTAAATATAGGCTCATATGCACGAGTTACATGAATCCATAGCTCTGCCACAACAGTACAGACACAGCACATTCCATATTTCTGGAGCTCTTTCTGTTTAAAGAGAGAAGTGCTCCTCCTTTTCCACTTCCACTGAAGTTAATTCATTTGACTACATGGTATAGTCCAGATAACCTGCTAGATGTGTGTTAGACATACAGAAGTAATTCTCTTTTGAAGGTGTATTTCCCACCAGCCAGCACTCAGTGATGCTCACACCCAGTAACCTGCATCATGAAGTCTGACTTAATGAAAGCACCTCAACTAGCACGAGCTCTTTCTAGCATTAGATCTTTCCACTCACCCCATGGTGCATGGCCAGGGTCTTCCTCTGACCCAGGACTCTGTTTCCTTGGAGTATTCCTCATGTCCTAGATGCAGATACTTTGTTTTCCAAAGAAAGGGGGGGAAATAGACCTTCTGCAACACACCTCTGTCAAGAGAGCTTTCCCATCAGTAAAGGACAGACATTATTTCTGTCACATTTTTGTGGAGTCTCTGCTGCACAGAGGGGAAGGAGGAGGAGGACAGCCAGTCATGTCCCTGCTCTCTCTGGCCATGCTGGACTGTGGCTCCTTCCATTTTTGCTGCTGATTCATTGGTACAAACTCCCCATCACTTCAGCCTGGGGCTCTGCTTGCCTTTGGAGGCTGCACTGCATGTCCTGCAGCAAGCAGGGTGGGAGCCTTTGCACTGCTGCCCAGAGGGGCTCAGGCTCAAGAAGGAACCAATGCTCACAGTACCTCTCAGACCCCAGGAGGAACTTTCTATTCCAACTGATCATTCAGTCCAGTGAAGTCATTTAATCAATGTTTTTTCACATGTTGTCTGACAGTCATTTCTGTTTCGTTTTCAATGGAATCCAATGGGATCATCAAATAGTAATGTGCTTTCTCTAAATGCTAAGCTTTATTGCTAGGTTTGATAAATTGTCATTATTTAAATTGATCTGGAATGCCTGAAGGGGGTGATTTACAACCACCTAACCCTCCCTAAGTTTGCCATGAAACCACTGCCAAATGCTTGTTTGAGCATTTCTAAACTGAGTTTGTCAGATTTTCATTGCCCATCCTGTTGATCAGGCAGACAGAGGCATGTTTTCCCCATCTTGCTTTCTACTAATACCGTCTTTCCTCCGCATGAGTAGTGATTGCAACTGAAGGCTATTGAAGCTCATTTAATTCAAATGTGGTGCAGTTCTTGAACAGTCCCACTGGGGAAGCAGGTTCAGCAACAAGTCACTGTCCTGGAGGAAACCCTGATCATCCAGTGCCTACTCCTGGATTGCTTAATTAGATTTTAAGCTGGTTTTCTGAATTAATTCTGTGTTTGCATCTGAAAGTCCCTGCAGCTGTCTCTGCTAAATTGCTTTTTCTGTAGGGTGCAGTGCATTAGGCTTGTTCCTGCACTTTGGTACCAAATTCCCATTGATCAGGCCACCAGGGAAGAGCTGGATGCTTTGAGAGTCCCCAGGATGCCTGGACTGCTCAGCACCACAGAGTTGAGGAGGATCACAGGAGGATGATGCTCATAGACTGAACCAAAAGTAAAGAGCAGATGCCAAAGAGGGTGGCATGACCATTCCACACATCCAAGGTCCCGCAAAAAGGTCCTGCTGACAGATGTCCTGGTTGAGAGGTGGGAGCAAACACAGCTGTGTTGCCCTGCTTTCCCACTGGAAAAGGCACGGAGGGAAGCACAGCATGGTGGTTTCTGTGACCACACACAGAATGACACCCACTGGCAGAGGACAGTTCCCTCAGTCAGTCTGAGCCCCAGCTTTGGGGGTTTGGCTCACCTTACATCCGTGGTGAGGCAGAGCAATATCAAGGGTCATTTCCACATCAGGAGCTGAGAAACAGGCTTTGGCATTCCATGGCTAGCCAGGTGTTTCTCAGAAGTGAAAGATGTGCCAACTCTCACCATTGACAGTTTTCCAGCACAAGGCAAACATCCAGACCAACCCGTGGCTTGGAGGGTAGTGGAGAGGTGACAGCAGATTTCCTCAGCTAATCCTTTTCCCTCTGTATCCCCAGCCCACCCATCCAGCCCCACATCCCACTGCTGTGGCTACTGCTAGCTGCTGGCCTTTCCTCTGGCGCTCTGCTCCCAGCTTTGGGACTGGGTGCCAGGGCTGAAACAAAGCCAGAGTGAGGGCCTGGGAGGGCTGTGCCCAGCCCTGTCCCACTGCCAGCCCCACTGCTGCTGGCCATGGCCAGCTGTCTCACCATCCCAGCCACCTCTCGCCACCTCGGCTGCTCTCCCTGGCTGCCAGGAGAGATTCTGCTGACTAGAGGCTGAAGTTGGCAGAGGTGGCATTCAGGAAGCAGCCAGCAGGTTAATCCTCCTAATAATTTGTAGCCTGGAGGACAGAGCAGAGAACTGACATAGAAAGCGTTGATGCTGTGGGTTTCTATGGCATTTAAATTTCATCCTGGTCTTGATATTTGCATATCAATCACCCAGGAAAGAAGGGGAGGAGGAAGGGCAGAGGTTGTGTGGGAGCTAAGAAAACAGTGTCAGCAATAGTCCAGCAAGCACAGGTCTTATTGCAAAAAATTATGCTGACTGCCTACCAACACTTTTCTTTCTTTAGCAAGTCCTCCCCATCTCTGTCTTTTACTTTGCTTTTTTTTCTCCTGAATCCCCTATAAATGGAGCACGGGCAGATTAGCTGGTTCCCCTTCATTCCTGCTTGTCCAAAATGGACAGTAAAAAGAGAGGGAGAGAGAAAGGGGAAAAAAAAACCCAAACTCAAAGTGCCTGGAGCCATGGCTTGTGGATAAAAAACAGCTGCACATGAAAAACAATTGATGTGGGGTTTGAGCTATTACAGCTTGGAGAATGAAACACCAACTCACCCTTCCAGAAAGATGGCAAAGCCTTTAAAAAGTATTATTGAAAATAGGGTTTGAGGTTGGGTTTTTGTAGCAGTGGATGTAGAGATTTTAATGCACTCGGATCCAGCCTTGTGCACTGCCAGGCAATCCCCTGCAGCACTGGACTTGGGACTGACCTTTCTTCCTAAAACAAATCCCTGTCAGAAGGCATTTTGGTGCTGCTAGTCAGAGAAGTGTAGCAGCTATTGGACCTCTGGATACCTGAAACAGCCTTAACCCTCTCATCCCTCCCATGAATCCCGAGAGAGGACTGTAAGTGGAAGCAATACCTGCTTTCATGACCAGGTGATGGACACTTACTGGAGCACAGGTGTTCCCTTGACTGGTGGAGGGAGATGCATTCCCACACTGAAAGGACCAGTGCTATACACAGAGTGACAAGGATTCAAATCTGTACCAGACTGCAGAGTAAACAGGTTTCTCTGTGATTAATGGAGGGATTTAGCATTATGGGCCAGGTGCAGAAGTCTCTCCACCCAAGAGACTGTCATGGTCTCAGTTTTTCCCTCACCTAAAATGTGAAGGGCAGTGGCTAACTCCAAGGTTCTTCTTCCTCTCTTTTTCAGGTTCCTGACTGACCCTTTGCATTTTCTCCCTGTGTTGGGCAGAAATAGGATGTTTTCCATCTGCACTATCACTGCATAATCCTTCTGTGACTTGACTTCCAATTACATTGAATTCCATAAATCCCATGAAAGTGCTCCCATTCTTGTATGCACACTGGTCCAGCATGCAAAATACTTGGCTCCAAAAAGTTAAGTCAGTCACTGGGTAGAAGGCAAAGTAGGGACACTTTGGCTCCCTCATTTTCTCCAGTTGTTTGTAGGGTGATGTCATGTATCATAATTCAGCTTTCACAGGAATTTGCATATCACAGAGCACTCGAACAGATTGCCCAGGTAGGCTTTGGAGTCACCCTCATTGGATATACTCAAGGACTGTCTGGACTCAATCTGTTCTAGGATGATCACTATGTTCCCTTTCAATCTTACCCAGTCTGTGATTCTGTGACACTGTGAATGTGGAACTTTAATCAGTAATGGTTGCTCTAGGTTTTCTTTTGGTTTATTTTCACACAGAAAACTTAGGAATCAAGATATTTCAAAATCTCATGGGTCAGTGAAAAGTTTTTGTTGTTCACTGGATGATGGTGGAAGATTTTCGGTGATTTGCAGAAAAATGGAGAAGTACAAGAGTTAACAAGGTGTTTTAATAGAAAGGATTAAAGACATGGTACCAAAACAGAGAAGAGGGAGGTGACTTCAGACCTCATCCTAAATCCACTTATCAGATGTCAACTTCCATTGACTTCAGTGGGCTTTGAATCAAAACTAATTTTTTTATTGAAACAAATTTCAATTCCTTTCTACAGAGTTCTTCTAACATGTTTAAATGTGTGCATGGTACATCAACCTCCATTTATGGCTAGAGGAGCTGATCATCTCCTGAAAATTGCAACAGCCAGAAGATCTGGATCAGCCAAATTTTAAAAATAAGCATCTCTAGAGCTAAAGCACATAGGTAATTGTTCACTGGAATTGCTGCCCTGCAGTTACACTGCTTGGCAGGGACTGCTCCGATCCAGCCTCTCACCTTCCCACCAAATTGTGATGCTCTGTTTGGGTATCACCTCCACTGCTTTGCACAGCACTGAGCAGGCCATGCCCAGTTCGTGGAGGAGCAGTGAATGAACCAGCAGGCTCAAGACAGCACACGTCACACCCCTTAAAATAGTCAGGCATGTCTGAAGGACTGCGCCGACCCCAAGGGCCTCCTGTTAAAGTGTAACAGGAGTTCTGCATACTTACACAGATGCCAATAGAGAAAATGCTGATCTTTGAACAAGCCTCGAGTTAAAAACAAGTTTGATCTTTTGAATTTTTGAGATTTTTTTAATGATGAAAGTCTAAACCAGGTGGCTCTAACTGGGTGAGGTATTTCCCCCCCGTGGTCTGCTTCTAAAATTAGCTTCATACAATGACTTGAAAGTGTTACTCCCAGCTCATCTTTACCCATAGCAGGGTGCTTTGGAGAGGAGATTCACTGAGGATCATGTCCTCACATAATTCAGGGGCTGGGATTTTGCAGTAACAGATAAGGCCAAAAGGCTTCTGCTTTCACCATCCCCAGGGATAGCATCATGCCTTTGAGGACCTGTACCAAAGCAGCAGGCTCCTTCCTTCAGGCTAACTCCTCAGCATCTCTGAGAAGGCAGAGGCCATCCCTCCAGGCCTGTCATCCCTGATTATTTCCTTCAGACTTGAGTGACACATCTATTGAGGGAACATCATCACTCTTTAAAGACTCCTTAAGTATGATTGAGAAATGCGTACACCAGACAGGTGATCTTCACATTCTGGGCATTTCCATCTACCTGTCTACCTACAACCACACTGCAGGAATCATGGAATCACAGAATTATTTGGGTTGGAAGGGACCAAATATCATCTAGTATCTACCCCCTGCCATGGGGAGGAACACCTTCCACAAGCCCAGGTTGTTTTTCAGTCCCGATCATCTCCTTCCCTCCTGCCTCAGGGATTTCTCCAGAGCCATCCTCTGCTCCTGTCAGTCTTGTCTTCTGTCCTACCAAGAAAAATACTCCTGCTGCTCATGGACCTCAACCTGCTCTATGCTCCTGATGCCAAATGGGTTGACAGTTGTGTGAGCTCTTGCTCAGGTCCACCCAGACTTATCACTCTGCAGCAGACTTATCACTTGGCACTGTTGACGTAGAAGGAACTATGAGTTATGAGTTGCAATGTAGATAAATTCCCCACCTGTGGCTTGCACTTTTCATTTCCCAGCCCTGCATACTGTGACTGCTGCAACCTGCCTGCAACAACACAAACCCCTGTGATTCCTTGGCAATACATCACTGTTTTGAAAGATGCAATGCAAGATGCCTCTGAAACATCCTTTTCCTCTGTGGCCACTGTCCTGAGGAGGCTCAGAAGTGTGGGAACAGCCCACACCATGAAAGGCTGCAGGACAAGCTCCTGAGTAGCTCACAAATAGCCATGGGGACTCGAGAGGTGCCTGGGGACTAGAGGTCCCTGTCTAGACACTCTCACCTGGAGGGCAGAGAAAATGACAGTGGCAAGGTGAGCAAAATGCATTCCCTTTGGCATGTAAGTCAGCACTGAAAAATTAGAACCTTCCTGTACCTTTTAAGGTAAAGACATAGAGATAACACTGCCCAGTTAGATGTTTGACTGCTGTCAGTAGATTATGCACTAAATGCCTTTCAGTGAGCATTTTGGTGATGATATAATCCTAGCAGCTCAAAATGTGCAGCACTTTTGAAATGCATTACAGGAGGCAGCATGGTAGTCTTAAAACACTGTCATGCTGCTTTTTAAGACAGAATTGTTCTTAAGTTGTCCAAGTTCAAAGTGCAGAGAATGGCATATGCAACATTTTGTAGCTCTTGCAACATGCTCACCTCCCAGATTAGATTCAGGTAAGTAAAAAAATGATGACTGCTCAGAAGTGCTCCACCCTTGCTCTCCTAATGGTCCTTGGCTGAGACCTAAAGAGGTAATGGTCTGTTAGATACAAGTGTGTCTTTTCCAATTTTCAGAGCCCCAAATTGCTGTTGAGGTAAGGTGACCGGTGCTATTGAACCCATCAGACCATATGGGAGCTAAGCCATAGGTTGCCGATTCCCGGGAAAGAAGGGAAAACCTCTAAAGTTTGCGTGGCTCCATCGCTCGGATACCAGAAGAGCCGATAAAACAAGTAACGTCTTCAAAGTTGAGCGACCCGGGGTTACTTGTGGAGAATTAAGTCTCGTTTGAAACCGAGCCGGGCCGGAGGAAGGCTGCGTTTTGCCGCTTCACTTCCACCCTCTCTGCCCCGACAGCGCGCCGGGGCTCGGAAGCCGAAGCCTCCGGGAGTTGAGGAGGGGTAGCCCCCTGTCCCGGAGGATCGCGCATCTCTCTCCGTCTCCGGGCACCAGCCCGCCCGCCTTGGGCTGCCGCGGCGGGGCCGCTGGGGCTGCGGGACGGGCTGCGGGGGCGCGTATGCGTGTGTGGAGGGGAGCCCTGCGCTGCAGTACCGCGCCTGGCCGCGCACC
>VZRX01004642.1:0-19923 GCA_013398075.1 Notiomystis cincta | reverse complement strand
GGCGCTGCGGACGGCGGTCCCCGAGTCGTCGGGGTGCGGAGGAGGGCGGGCAGGGTTTTCAAAGCCCCTTCCCGCAGCGTAAACACTTCGAGCTCAGAGCTGCCCGCAGCGGGGTCCCGCAGCAGAGACACTCGGGCATAAACAGTTTGCGTAACGCTTCCTCGGCCGGGTGGAAGCCGAGTGCCAAATTTCTTTTTTAAAACGAAGAAAAAAACTCTGAAGGGAAACAAACATTTAATCAGGCACGAGATACAAACGAAACATCACAAGGCATGTGTTGCTAAAACGCTTAAGCAGGAAGCATATGATTTTCCATGGATGTTTTTCCAGGTGAGTCATGGTGTTCGCTGCATGCTCTTACTCATTACTGAAGATCCCAGCCCAGTGGCATGTACAGTATATAGAATGGGAAGATTTAATTGGGCAGATGCATTAAGTGCGATAAGGAAAAGCACCTTTCCCAGTGCTGTGGCAGAGCAGTTGTGAAGTTGTGACTGCCAGCATAGAAGCCTCTATGCTCTCGATTTGTCCTTTTACTAAATTCCTGTGGCAGCCAGCGTTACACTAGAAAGCTGTCACATTTCATAACATGAAGTGCTCTGCATCGGTCATGCAACTCTTTTCCAATTCAAGTGAAAACAAACACCCTTTCAAAAGGGGTTTCCTCTCCCCCCTTTCTGCCCCTGGGACCCATGCCTATGTGCCAGCAGCATTTCTCAAATCCTGCTGAAGCCAAGGTCCCTTGCCCCAGATCTGACCCTGGGTGAGGAAGGGACCCTCAATGCCTGGCCCAAAGACAACTGCAGGCTGTGACCGTGCATGACCAGGGCTGGAGCGTACCCGAGCTGGGAGCAGTCAAGTACTCCCAGCTCCCAGGGTCTCACGTGGGATTTGGTGGCCAACCCCTCCCAGCTGGGCTCAGGCAGAGCCTTGTCCCTGCCCTGGGGCCAGCTACACCAGCCCTACCACCAACTGCAGTCACTGGAAACCTCCCATTGACCAGGTCCTCCTCCACTGCATTCCTGGAGGCAGCAGTCTGGTGTGCAAAAAACAGAAGGACTTGATGAACACAAACAGTAAGCTCAACCTGTCTGATGGTGCTGACTGAGCCCTGCTCTTCCTACCACTTCCCAAATCTTCTTTGCAATCCCACAACTGAGGGGAACCGCAGTAAATGTTCATCTATTTGTGTAGCAGCCAACTGCACTGTGTTACACGTAGCCAAAGAATCCAGGAAAGCAGCCAAAGACATAAATTAGGCCAACTACTGGCTAGCCTAACTGATAATATGATAATAGCACTTAACTTACCTACCCCTCAGGAGAGCTACGTAGGTTGGTTAATGTTTATACAGCGCTTTGAAAAGGATGTTCGGGAGTCCTAAGTGGTATTTTATTGACCTTACAGTGCTGTTTGTTTACTTTTCTAGAGCAAACGTATTTTGCACAGTTACTATAGGTTATCTCCAACACAGCTTTACCAGCACACTGTAGGAAGCTAACATGACTGAGCATTTCTTGTTCACTAAAAATTTCCCAAGGCTGCTTACCCAGTGAAATCCAGAGACTGGATTCAGAGGTGCCTCATGCTGGGTGCATAGCAAGCAGCAGTCCACAGCTGTTCTGAGGAAACACTGTGGAAAACCCATGCAGAGCTTTGGTGGTAGAAATGGGCTTTATCCAGGTTGTTTCTTGAGGAGTGGGAGAAGTGGGGAATGCTGTTGGGCTGGGAAGGCTTAGCACTGCTAGTGCATAATATAGCTTAATTGCAACTATGACACTGCAGGCAAAAGCTGAATAAGCCCCAGATAAAGGACTTATTGGATGCTAAACTGAAATGACCTTCAGACATAACAAAAATGCCAAGAAGAAGACATTAATTGGTGCACAAAGCTGATTGTGTATGACCAGCCTGATGATAAAGAAGACATTATCCACCTCAGATGATTTGACCTGCGCATATCCAAGTCAACAGAGATTTTTTTTATTTTAAACAATTCATCAAATATAGCCTTGACCTCCTCTTACATTTGTTAATAAGAAGTTGGAGAGCCCCTAATCAAGCAATCCTGCACCAAGAGTTACATTGATTACATGTGAGAGTTACATGGTTTCACAGTAAAGCCCATGGTGATTTTATTTTTCTTTGACTCTGTAACTGTGGATTTTAAAATTGACAGGACTTCCAGAAAAGCTTGAACAAAAACCACAGAGCCTCAGCTGTCAGGCAGCTTGCCAGCATAATTTCAACCAAAACTTTTTTTTTTCCTTCCCTTTACACACACCAGCAACTGCCTTTCCAAACTTAAGTGGTGCTACAATCAAACACTGATGTCGGGAGCAGTTTCTGATTGTGGGAAGATTTGGGATGGAGTGGTGGGAAGAGGGAAGATTTGAGGTCATTGCTGGCAGGTGATGCTCCTGTGGGCTCTCACACCTGATGTGCTGGGTTGCAGCCCCGTGGCAGCCTCCTGGCCTCAGGGCAGCCGGCTGCTGCCTTGGCGGCAGCCCTACCTTTCTTCTGCTTTTCTCCACTTCCCCGGAGCCACTTGGATCCCCTTGGAGGCCTCGGGGCAGGGGTGGCATGGCCCTGAAGCCTCAGTCGTGCTCTGGTCCCCCGGCTCGGGAGGGCAGGGTGTACTCGTCTCCCCTCCTGTCTGCTGCTCGCTCCGCATCTCTTGGTAGGTGGGGATGTTCCCAAGTGCAGGGAAACCCCGAAAGATTCGGAGGTGGTTTCTTTTTGCTTTTATAGACACACTGAGCTCCGCAGAGGGGAGAGCCGAGCGGCAGCGCCACAGTGTCCCACAGCCCCTGCGGGGCTCGGTGGGTACCAGCGGCACCTGTTTGCGGCGGGTGCAGCATCCCGCGTGCGGCGGGACGCGACTGCTCCGGCGGGTGGGCTGCTCCCGCCTCGGGAGCCTCCTTCAGCCCCCGCTCTCTGCCCCGCAGGTCTGCGCGGCGCGGCGGCAGCGAGCAGCCCCTGCGAGAAGGCCTGCAACCCTCGCATGGGCAACCTGGCGCACGGGCGGGCGCTGCGCACCGACGCGTCCTGCGGCCGGCACGGCGCCGAGCCCTTCTGCAGCTACAGCGAGGACGCGCAGCGCCGCTGCCGCCGCCCCTCGTGCGGCCGCTGCAGCGGGGCCCAGGCCGGGCTGGCGCACCCCCCCTCCGCCATGGCAGACTCCCCGTTCCGCCTGCCCCGCACCTGGTGGCAGGCGGCGCAGGACGCCCGCCGCGACACCATCCGCCTGGACCTGGAAGCCGCCTTCTACTTCACCCACTTGATCATGGTCTTCAAGTCGCCCCGGCCCGCTGCCATGGTGCTGGAGCGCTCGCAGGACTTCGGCGAGACGTGGAAGCCTTACAAATATTTTGCTGCTAACTGTTCGGCCACCTTCGGGCTGGAGGATGATGTGAGGCAGAGAGGAGCCATTTGCACTTCCAGATACTCGAGTCCCTTCCCCTGCACCGGAGGAGAGGTAAGTCTGCCTGGGCAGGGGCGAGAAAGCCCGTCCTCCAGACCCCTTTCTCTCTGCAATCTCTGCTCCCGTGTTCAGGCTTCGTGTTTCACGACACCAGCATCTCTTGTCACGGCACGTATTTCACAAGGTGAATTAACGGAATTCGTTTCTAGGTGATGTAGGCACCGCACTGCCTCTTGCTTTGCTGAGTTCGTAGTCCCTCTCTTTTCCAAAATATTCCTTTCCTTTCACCTAGTAAACCCCCCTGCAGAACCGCAACCTCGGCAGGTGCTGCTAATTCCTCAGGGATGCCAAAGGGAACGTCACTCTAGACAGCTCTCTCCAGATCTTACGGTCGTGTGGCTTTGAGGTGATGCAAATCAGTCTGACCAAAATGCAACTATGTTAAAATTGGTAGTCACCAGATTGACTTTAACAGTGTCTGCCTTCACTGAGAAGTAGGCGTGTAACCAGTCAAAGTAGCTACTCAGCGCACACTGAAATGTGGTTCCCATAAACAGGGTTAGCCAGGTAATTTTAAAACACACCTTGTCTTCTTCTCCCCTGTGCACACTTATTTGAAGAGAAGTGGGGGAAAAAAGGAAGAAAAACATCATATTTGCCTAGAAGAAAAATATACGTGAAAGTCAAAGGATTCCCAATATCAGAAACAGCAGATAATGGTGCATTTGGAGGTGCTACCAATGATACTCTTCCCTTTGTGCAATTGTGCCCCAGTGCTGGAGAGCTTCCCCCGGGAGCCGCGGCCACGGGACCCCCTCCGGGGTCCCCCCACTCGTGGGGACGCATCCCCGGGGACCAGCTCTGGACTTTAAAGGCTGCTCCCTCTAGTGGCCTAATTTAATGAACGTGCCCGAAAGCTTAATCAAACTTAAAATTTCCCTCTGGCCTAACGCAGAAAGGATAAAATCTGGTTAGTGAATCAGGACATCACTTTGTATTTTCTGCTGAGAACTGGTTTTGAGGTGAAAGCCCGATCCTTGGAGACACCAGCATTCATGGTGAGAAAAATCGTGTATTCAGACCTCTTTGCCATCATTTGTGGTCACCTCCAGCCATGCTCTGGCTAGGAAGCCACTCTCTGCAGAAATACTGAGAGCTGATTTTTCACCAAAGTGCATCTCTTAGCTGTGTCTCAGGAGGCAGCCAATGTCTTGCTCTAGGAGAAGTTGTTCTGTGCTCTCATCAGCTCAGAAACAAGGATCTCCAGACCTGTCAGATGGATCCAGGATGACTATTCCATTACATTTTAAATCAAAAGGCTGCTGAGAAAAAGTGCTATCCTTCTTTTCCTGCCACCCTTGGCTTGTGCCCCCAAAAAGCTGCCTGAACTTCCTTTCAGGGTGCAATGTATAAAGGTGCTTATGAGAAAGGTGGAGAAAGGCTTTTCAACATGGCTTTTTCTGACAGCACAAGTGGCAACAGCTTTATACTGGAACTGCTTTAGATTGGACATAGGACATTTTTTTATTTTGAGGGTCATGAGGCACTGAAACAGATTGCCCAGAGAAGCTGTGGTTGCCTCATCCTTGGAAATGTTCAAGGCCAGGCTGGATGGGGCTTTGAGTAACCTGATCTACTGAAATATGTCCTTACTCATGGCAGGGATTTGGACTCAGTTATCTTTGAAGGTCTCTTCCCAGCCACACAGTTCTGTGATTCTAAACTGGGGCTAACTACCAAGTAAGACCTACAAAAGGAAGGATGTCTGTACACCATTGGAATTTCTCAGGCCCTCAGCATTTTGCCAGCCTCTGTGTCTGACCACCTCAGTCATAAAGTTATGTCAGCCTGTGAAGGAGGGCGGGGAGAAATCCACAGCTCTTAGGCCAGACAGTGGGACTTCTCTTGCATGCTTCTTTTTCAGCTTTCCAGGGATTTCTACTTGGGCATGAGAAACCCAGGGCATCCTACAAGGCAGTATTTGCCCCACTGGTGTTGGGTCCCATGTTGCTAGCACCCTGGTGCAGTTTTCATTGTGGTCACTGCACAGCAGGATGGGGGCTGTTCCTGGAGAGAGCCTGTGCAAATCCTGACCTTGGGCACGCTCCTCTCTGGGTTGGTGCAATGTGTTGGGAGAGTAGAATCAAGGTCTTGTGTGTAGAAACCAATGCCTGTCTCAAGAAGAAAAGTAATCTGGTGGTGTTTGATTCATCTGCAGTAGCATGCTGCAGAAAGAGGCTGTGTACCAAGCTTACTCCTGTCAGGCCTCTTCTTTTGGCATCACTTTAGTCTGTGTTATTGCAAAGAAGCTATAAAAGTCAAGAGCATTTAATTGTTCCAGGTTTTAAACAAATATTGCATTCAAGGGGCTGGGGCTTAGAAGATTTTGCTCACATGGTACACTTCAGTTTCCTGCACTTAAACACCACTTTTTACCTGCAGCAGCTCTCCAGATGGCAAGCCTGCATGCTTAGCAAATATCACATTTAATTTATTACAGTGTGCTGCATTCCAGCAATTACTAGTAGCTGCCAATGGCAACATGCATCTGACCTAAAGAAACATCAGAGTTTCGTGTTCTGTTTGGAGTTATGTTGTGCTTTACTCCCACTTCGGTAGCACCTAATTTCAGACATATGGAAACAGTAATTTCACTTGAAACAGTGGTCTCAAATATGCAGTCATCCAAAATGTCCACGTCTGAAGGGTATTACTTGTTTTCTTTAAAGCACAACTACAAATTCTGTGAGTGCCACTGGATTTCCTTTTTAACTTTTTTGGGTTTTTTTAGTTGGGTTTTTTTTTTTAGCTGTGATGTAACAACTATAACCTGTGATCCAAACCATGTGTCACACTGTCTGTATACTGCTTTCTCACACTTCAGACATTTCAACACCACATGTGCATTTCTGGGCACTGTGTTCAGGGCTTGCAGGATCTTGCAGGATGCTGGGGTCTCTCTGCATGCTGCTGGCAGCTCACTCACTGCTGTGTGGATGAGCAGTTTGTCTCAGGTGAGGCCTCAGGTGGTGGTGACTCACCCCAAATGGCACTGGAAGTTGGCATAGACCTATGGCTTGTTGGGCTGCTGGTTTCTGGTTTTACCCTCTGCAAATAGCAGGCTGTGCTGGCCCACCTGCATTCCTGCTGATTGTTACAGCACTGCAAGCCCCCTTTCAAGGCAGTGGTGTGCAGAACCCCACAGTACCCAGGGGCTTAGGGCCTCTTTTCAATACATCATCTGTCTTAATTTGGATCAAAGGTGTATCTGCTTCACGTTTTATTGAAAAGAAAGATCAGACTTTTAGCATTCTGCCCTCATCATCATGAGTCATTCCTTAGATGCCTACTTCAAGTCTCGTGCAAAAATCCTCCCTCATCAGAATTTGCCATGATGTTGATCTTGAGGAGATTTATGATAGTGTAGGAAACAAGCTGCCAAGCCTCTGGGTTCATTTCAAAGACCCAGACCTCAGAAATGCTGAAATGGCTCTGGGAGATGCCTTTCATCCTTCTGCAGCAGTGTGGCTCTGGGGTTGCCTTTGCAGTGGTGGGACTGGAGTGGTGGAGAGCACTGGGAGAGCAACACTTCTGGAAGGTGGCACTGTGCTGCAGTCACCTCAGCTGGGTGCCACCTCAGCAGTGGGAACCAGATGAGGTAATGATGTCACACAGCATGTGTGGCATTTGGATGGTCTATTGATGGGTAGAATCACCTCATTAGGGGCTTGGCAGGTCTCTGCTCTACTTGTCCCTAGTACTGCAAGTCCACTGGGCATGGTTATCCTCTGATGTGGATGTGGCTCCAGCCTGAAGCAGGCAAGAGATGGAGGATCAACAGCCCAGTGGTGGGATTAGGAAGGAAAGGACAAATCTGGGCAGAACTGCCAAGCAAAGATATTGAAGGCCGTGCTGATGTTGGGAACACTGCACTAAAATGCCCTGGGTTTGGTCTGCATGGTTTTCTTGGTGAAGTAAGCATGAGTTCACAGGCCAGCGTGTGCCCAGAGACCTCAGAGGCTCTGCTGAGCTGAGTGCCACACCAGGGCAGCCTGGCTGTAGTCTGACCTCATGCAAAGAACCCCTGTTTCAACAACCAGCAAAGTAGTCAGTGGTTTCTCTGCAAGTATTCAGAAGCCAAACAAACCAACTGAGCCTCTCCTCAGTAGGGAAGAGGAAAGGAGGCAGATGGTGGGTGCCCACCTCCTGCCCTGGCATCCCAACCCTGGTACAGCTAGCCTGGGTTTCCAGCAAGCTTCAAGCATCTGCCTGTTTGAGGAGTTGGATTTACATTGGAAGGGAACACAATTCCCATGTCAGGGAATAATTTTGGATCAGCTGCATGCAGAGAGGTCATTATAGACTTCCCCTATGTTTAATATAGTGAATTAATTGTTTCCCAATGGAAGTTTGTTTAGCATAGGCAGAAGCCTCTAAATGTTAGCCTTGTATCACCAGTGTTTTAAGAGAAAGGCTGTGGCCAAGTTTTAGCCTGAATCATACAAAAATGCTACAAATGCTGAGTGTTTTCATTGTTTTTCAGGGTGTAACCCTTCAGCCACATTATTGCAAGGGAAATCAGAACTAGATTCACCAGCCAAACATAATCTGATCTAAGTAAACAAGATGCAGAAATAAACTCTTTCAGCTTCATGCTCAGACAGGAATACTAATTTTACTAGTGTGCATAAAAGGCTATCTTCCCTCCAACAGTTCAGATCATATTAATATTTCCTATTTGACACTCTAAACTTGAAATTATCCTTGGCTAGGGATCACTGTTGAGGGCTCATCCACAAGGGGCCCTTAGCAGATGTTAATTCTTTAACTGTGAGTGACTGTCCACTCTGCAATGCAATTATCTCATTCACTTTACATTCCCATCTGTGGTCAATTCAGATTAGCTCGCCTGAGTGTCCCCATTTAGACAAGCTCCAGGATAAAAGGGCTTACTGAAGCAGAGTCTCCTCGACAAGATTTTAGTAAATTAGTAACTTATTTTAGTGTTCATCTATTCAGAATACTGCTAATAAATCACTTGGAGACCTCAGCTATTGTTGCTGGTTGCTATTTATAGAAGAGGCATATTTGCAGCTTGACTATATTCCAGCAACAAATTCTAACATGCTTTCAACTTTTGAAACGTCACATTACCACTGTTTTGCTGTGGGATGTGTGTCTTACTGAGCATTTTATTGATCTCGTGCCTTCCGTAGCGGAAAAGTCTTCCTATATTTTGCCTTTCACTGTCACTGCATGCAGTCTGCCTCTCTTCTCTGAGGATTTGGACACCAGTCCTACTGGTTTTACCTGAAATTAGCTGTGTAGAGCAGAAGCGAATTGTGTCTTTCTACTCACAAGTCTTACCATGACAGTTGTGGTTGTAACACTCGCTGCTGACACAAATAGGAGTTAAAACCAGTAATTTTTATTTTTGAGTCCTGATTTTGGGTTGTAGAAACTTCTGCCTGATTGGTTGTTTTACCTTATAGGTCCAAATAAACTTGGTTTTCAAGCTTATCATTGCTGTCCTTAACTGAAGCTACATTTTCATTGTGCTGAGATCCTTCAAGGATCTTGTGGGTAACAGGAGATTTGAGTTCATTCACTTGTAGGACTCCACAAAGAACCTGGGCAAATATGCAAGAATAACCTCAAAACAGCCTGGGATGCCAACCCATTAGAGGACTGCATCTTTGTTACTTGTCCTGTGCCACTGCTGTCTGCACAGAGAGAAAAGAGAGGCCCAGACCGATGAGAAGTAAAGAGGGATGCTGGCAGGTGTTCAGCAGGGCTCAGGATGTGCGAGGACATACCTAGGCAAGTATGTTCTCGAGTCCCATCTCTACACTTTGTAGAAGTGCACTTTGTAGGAAAAAGACCTCTTTAGCAGCATCTTCCTGATCGGCCTATCTTTGGAAAAACCCAAACTGTTGCTCAGAAATGCCGTGTTCAAAGGGGAGTTTGTTCAGCTAGGGGTGGTTGTGGTGATGGCCAAACCCAGTCCAACTCTTTGCATTATATCACTAAATCTAGCAAGACATGGGAACCATTGTTCCCTAAGTACAAGAATAATGATTTCTAGGGGAATAATTAATGAGATGGAGTAAATTAAACTAGGCTGAAGTCAATAAAACTACATAGGAGCCTAGAAATCCCAGGCTGTGGCAGCTGTCAGTAGCAGCACAGCAGCAGAACACCTTGCTGATGGCTGTGGTGAAGTGCATCCTTTGGTTTGGTCCTCAAGCTTTCCTTCCTGGCAGGGAAGCCCATCTTCCCAAGCACTGTGGGGGGTTTCCAAGCCAAGGCAAGTTTCCAGCAGTGGAGGAGAGGAGATTCTCCCTTAAATAATGGGGCAGCAAAAAGCAAATCAGGGGAAAAGGGGAAACTTTATCTTAGTTTTCACCTGTGCCTGAGAAGACAGGAGACAAGGGCCATTCTGGGCATGTGGAGATGAACCTTTGGTCCCTGACAAATTTTACCATGAAAGATACTTTAGGGTTCATTCACCAACAGGGCTGAGCAACACAACTGTTGTTTTCAGGGCACCAGCACCCGCCTTTTAAGTTTTCTCTGTGTGGAGTACCAGGCATGGTACTGCCAGATCTGTGGGCCAGGTTGTGACAAACACCTCCCTCCCTCCCACAGGCCATCCTAGAGGAGTGACATGTCCCCTGTGAGGCATCTCTGAAGGACATGTGAAGAGCAAGATGCTTCTCCAGCCTGCCCCATGATCCTCTGCATGATTTCTCCCATTACAACTAGCCCATAGGATAGTCTCCTTTTCTTCCTGGATTTCCCAGTGCTTTTGGCACTTGGGGGCTGGCCCTCTGCTTGGCCAGCTCTTGAAATGCAGCCGCCTCTGGGATGGAGCATAGCCAGTGTTTAACAGTGCATATCAGCAGTCCCCTCTTTGGAACAGCAAGTTTCTAACAACTGCTTCTGGATCGACCCCCAGTTATGGCTAAAACAAATTATCCTTTAGAGGGAGCTTGACCAGTCTGTGAAAGGGGGGATATTGTAGGCTGCCAACAGCAGGAGGGAATGGGTCCCAGGGCTCCAGGAGACCCTTTCCAAACTTCTTATGTAGGATGTGAAGAGCACTGTACCCACATGAAACAAGAGGAGTTCGGGTAGGCAGAATTTAATTCTCTAAATTGGCATCTGGCCTTGTTAGCAGGACTATTGCTTCCCTTGAGAAAAGTGCCACAGGATTTTAACGGTGCCTCCGGAGCCTCTCTTCAGGCACTGCACCCCACTGCTTCATTTCACAGTTCATTTTTGGCATGAAGAGGAGGCTAGCTCACTTATTCAGCTCCCAGTTCTCTGTCTGGAAAGTAGGACTGCCGTGTTTCTCTTTGGGATTCCTGGATACAACATGGGAAGCGTGTAACCTAGAGCAATGTATTGACATGTCTCAGAAGTTTTGGATCAAAAGCTCATTTGAGATTAATTGCCATGGAACAGTGGGTGTCCATGTGAGATACCCACTCTAACAATATTCAAAATCCTACACAAATGGTGTTCTCAAATTCTCCCTGGGTAACATTTTACAGGAAAAAAAGAAGTTAATCTCCAGAACTCAATTTACTAAATGCATATGCTATGAGTCTTTTACCACCAGCCCCTCTGCAGCACCCCTCATTCCAGTAATCAAAGTCTATAGCTATGGGTTGAAAGAGGGGTGCTGTTTCTTGTGACCTTTCTGACAGTGTGTAGTTACATATAACTCAGACAGGTGTTCTTTTTCCTAGAATTAGGTGTAGCTCAGGGTAGCTGGGTAGTGAAGGCAGCCAGTCCTATAGACACAAAGCCTTTTCATTATAAACAAGAGCAGCTGAAAAATATGCATGGAATTGTGTTACTCTTAGGCTGAAAGAAATCCCCTTGATCCTCAGTACCACTGCAGTTACTGAAACACTAACCTGCTGCCTTTCAGGCTTTTGCAGTGGTGTGTTGTGCTCAGAAGCTGTTAAAGAGGTTATTCTGCAGCTCTGGGGAGTGAGCCAGCTTTTCTTACAGCCCTGCCAATGAAGAAGCAAGTCCAGTCCTTTGTCTGGCTCTTTGGAGGTAGCTCCAGGTTTTTTTTGGTCTTCCATATGCACAACAGGTACTGCTGGCAGGTCAAGGCCGAGAACATAAATCTTTTATGGGGATGGGGAAAGGAGGGGAATTGCTGGAGGGAAGAGTATTTAAATACCATCTTTCTTGCTGGTGGGTCAAAGGACTTCATATCATCAGCTGAGATGTGCTGGTCAATTTTCCTAACTGGGCTAGTACAGCCTTGGAAACAGTGATTCTGAAGATGAAAAAAAGACAATAATTGTTTTCCCTGATAGTTCATAGCCAATGATATCACGCATCTGGAGGGTTTTGTGAGCCAAGAAACTGAGTGTTTCTGTCTGTTTGATGAGCAAAAGTAGTGGTTAGGCAAAACAGAGCCATTGTGGAATAGATTATCAATTATTGGAGAAGCTCTATTAACCAGACATGAAGAAATCCTAGAGTTTTGAGCTGTAGTGAGATTTTTGTCATAAGAACATTACTTTCGTGATCGTTGACTGCATGAAGACAGGAATGACCCAGCAGTGTTTCATTTTCATCTAATGAAATTGTACAGTTGGATGTGGAAGAGAAGCTGAGAAGATGGCTCTCATCTGATTGATTATTGCCAGAGATTTCGAGGATCCTGGAGAAATCCCAAAGGCCTTGCCTAGCTCTCCTTGTGCCTTTTACAGCCCTTCATTGGCCAGCTGCTGCATGTGAGTTGGAGCTCTCCCTGTACAGCTTCTCACTTTGAGAATGGCAGAAGAATGCTTTGAGTTTCCCAAAAGATAAAAGTTACCTTGGTATAAATTAGTTTGTGAGGGCTGATTATTTGAAATAGCTGGATTTTCCTCCTGAAGTCTTTGTAAGATTGCATAACTTTTGGCTGGTGAGGCAAGGGATTATTTGCCTTGATTTATGTGCTGTAAAAGACTGTAGAAGGGCTGGAGGCCTGGGCCAAATGCTGTCTTATGTCAAATTATACGAAGCAGCCTTGTTAAGGTTGCTGCAGAAGTGCCATTTCTCCAGCATCTCAAGGAGCTCAGGGACTGCAGGTGGTGCTACACAGGGTGTTTCTGTCATGGTTTCTTGGAGATGTTGATCGAGTGCTAAACACTGTGGCCTGCAAAATTCCAAAGCTCACTGTGATCTTAGTGTCTCCTCTCTGCACTGGCAAGGCAGGTTTTCCAATTTCTGTTGCTGTTCCACCTCATCCAGGTGATGCTAAAGTGTCCACCATGGGGGTGGCCAGACCTCCCCACAAGAAAAAGAAGCTCTTCTTCCCCGCAGTCCACTCGGTCTGACAGGCAGAAAAATGAAGAAATCTTTTAGAGGAGCTGGTGGGTAATACCTGCCCAGCTTAGGCTAATGAACTTTCCACACCATGTGATTTATTTGCAGCCTCTGCCAAAAGCAGATCTGTCTTTTTTTAGCCTAGGGTCATTGCAATGAACATAGCACAGAGATGCACATTGGTTTCTCTCCTAAAAGCTTGTTTCTTGGTGTGGTAATATATGAAATAAGTCTGTTTTGTCAGTAGAAGGTACTAGCATTGCGGCTCTATCAGCCTTCTTCACAGGGGGTAGTAGTACAACAGGCTTGATTTTGTGAAGCAATGAGATTGTTTTCTTAAAACTTTCAGGAGCTTAACACCTTTAAGGTGTATCTCCAAAAGGTGGTTGAAGTTAGACAGTGGTTTCAGAGGTTTTTAGAGTGGACTGATGGGCAGGGACATTGGTCCTGTGTCTGAGGATTCCCACTGTAAAAAAAAAAGATCCCCAAAGGTGTCAGGGCAAGTAGGACCATCCCTGTTCCCCAAAGGTACCAAATTAGATTCATTGCTGCAGCTTGAGCCTTGCTGCATGCACAGCACACCTTGAAAGTCGAGCCATTCTCACATGAATAGTAAGACAGTCTCACTCAGTCTTCCCTGCACGTGGTGTGGTGTGAGAAGCTTAATTACTCTTTCCTGGGAGGGCACAGGGGACAAGCACAGAACAGTCTTAGCTGTGAGGCTCCCCTGCAGCACTGAAGGTGACTGAGCAGGGGTGAGAGCACTCTCTTTGAAGGGGGAGCACCTGACTGGCATTGCATTTCTGCAGCTAAATTTACATCCAGCTCCATCAGTCAGGCTTTTGTGGTGATGATGAGCTTATTGCTCCTAGTACATTTCTGGGGTGGAAGTTGAAAGCAGACACTGTGGCAAGTTGACAGTTGGCACACATATTGCATCATTATTAATATTTCCAGTTACACATTTCTACAAATAAGTCTTATTGCTCCCTGGAAGCTTTCTATAATGTTTATCAAGAGAATTTATTGTTTATAACTTTTACATGAGCAGGAAAGCCTAATTGCCACAATAAAATTTCCCTACTAAGCTTCTCTGGCCAAGACCAGCCAAGCTGAAAGCAGTTGCCACTTTAGAGAGTTCCTGGGCTGTTGGATGGGCTGGCCTGGCTGTGGAGGGAGGTGCAGGGGGACGGGATGCAGGCAGGCAGTGGCTGGGGCATGGCAGAGGTGCACCATGCAGTGGGTATAGCATGGACCATCTCAGCTTGGGCCGTGGTTTGAAGTGACAGCCAAGGCCTCTGAGCACAGGCAGATGTGAGGCAATGCTGAGCACACAGCTGGGAATCCCAGAGCCAGGATGTCAGAGACCAGGGCTCGCTTGCACCTCAGCCCCAGCACCAGGCTAGTAGTGCCTAACCTCAGCTGCTTGTTGTGCTTGAGGGAAATTTTTCAGGAGGCAGAGAGTTGAGGTCCTGGACACACTGGCAGAGCTCCACCACTGCATTTACTGCCTACATTTTCAGAGTCTTGTCCAGGCACTAAATAAATCAGATCACTTCCAGTGATGTGGAGATTCCACAGGGCCCCAGAATACAGGCCAATTAAGCCCATTTATTTAGTGCCTACAAACCTGGAGTCAGGGCAGACTCCTAATGCAAACTTTAACTTTTCTGTTAAACACTTACTTAGACATCATATGCCCTTTTGTAAAGTGGTGCACTTCCACCATTGCTTTTGCTCTCTATCTGGATAAGACAACAAACTTTGCATTCTTTTATTCATACTATTTTTTTATTTGTTCATGTAAAATGCATTGAAAGGAATAAATCTACCAGCAAAAATCAAATAAACCAGTAGTGAATGTCTCTAATGCCCCAGAGCTAATTATATGAATCACTAATATGGATACATCGTTATTGTAGAGTACTTATAGATACATTTTCATGCATCCAGGTCAGAGTTCATCAGCCTCTTTTGGAAATAAACCACACATCAATTCAAGCAATATTACCACCCTGGTTTTCATTTACAACCAAGTAAAAATGTGGTTACACTTTTAATATTTCTTTATTGCTTTTATTTCTATTTGTTGTATTCCTGTTTGTTGGCTTGTTCCCATGTGTATATGCTTCTTGAGTCTCCTATCCATTTGTTCTCTCTCTAATTTATTGATGTTGCCATTTCACGAACCATCTCCTGCTGCCTTCCAGGCTGAGGCCAGGCTCCCAGTTGGATGCTGGAGCGTGGCACCTCTGGCCAGGTGCAGAGACCCAGGGAATGGGCAAAAGCAGGGCAGTTGCAAGACCCTGTGCAAAGCCTCTGTAACTGTGCCTGTTCCTGAAGGTCTGTGAGGAAAAACATTTTGTGGGTCACCCACATCTCTTCAATGTCAAAGGCATTTGTATCCCAAAGGGTCCCACTGTTCTGGATGCTTTCATCTTGACAAAGGTCCAGGCCCTCACAGCTGCCTTCAGTGGACGTGGGCCCCTGACTCATCAAGAAACCTTTGCTCATGGCAAACCTTTCATTGGTTTTGTTGACTTCCTCATGCAACTTCAGCTTCACAGCCTATTTTTTTGCTGTCAAAATCATTCATTAGCATTTTCCTTGCCACTGTGGAGGTATTTATAAATTTTCATTGCCTCTCACATGTAAACATATTAGGGTGCTTCTTGCAAGGAGGCTTCTGTATTTATATTTCAAGGTCATTGTGGTGCAAGTGGTTACTTGAGTGCCCCATGTCCATGGCTGCTGCTTTATTTATATACAGGGCTACATTACTGCATCTGTGGAATGGTGAGGAGCTCAGGCTTCTTCTGCCACTAGAACCTGTGAAATAATCAGCAGAGCGAGAGTTGCTCCTGAGAGCCCCTACGGAAACCGAAACCCTGCGGTAATTTGTTAGAGGCTGTCTCTGTAATGATGTGACCAAACTGCAGACAGCTGCAGTGGCCTGGCTGAAGAGCAGAGTATTTTTGTTCCAGGGCACGTGCAAGGCACTGTGGGACAGCTTATCCTCTCCTGCTCCCCTGGGAGTGGACTGGGCTTCCCCTGGGAGTGGAGCGGGCTCCCTCCTGCACCAACAGGCATCCACTGAGAGGACCAAGTGAACCCAGCCCTCCTGAGGCACAGCAGTGGCATTGCTCACCCAGAGACTGCAGACTACAGCTCCTATTTGGCTGTGTAGAGAGACCACCACCATGCCAAAAAGAATCTCTGTGCATTTAAATCACTCCTCAATTGATGTTGCTTCATGAAAATGTTGCTTTTGTAGCACACGAGGTCCAACAGCATCATTCCACATGCCACAGAAGGAACATTATCCCAAGGACTAGATATTTTGTTTCTTGGTGGTTCTATTTGCCTCCTGGTTTGTGGCATAAGTTATTGCTAGATAATTAATTTTAAATGGAAGCTGAGATAAAGATTCAGTTCCTGGGACTGTATTTAAGAAGAATCCCAAATATGATAAGATTTTTAGTGAGCTAGCAACGCTGGGAATGAAAATGTCTTTCTGATAGGATATAATATGGATGTAAAGCACAGAAATGCTGGGGATTTCAATGTATTACTTCTGACTTGTTTTACCAAATATAAAATTTTAATGTGTGCATACATTTCAGAGCTGCTGATGTAAAGATCAGGGCCTCCCAAGCTGTGCTATTATACATGGGGCTGACTAGTGCATAAGTCACATCATCTGCCTAACACTGTGATGTTGGGGTTTGATATTTTGTTAGTAGACCTCATATGCAGAGACTTGAGTGGGAGAGACAGAAGTCTGGTCACCCTGGGGTGCTTACTGGTGAGGCTCTCTGCCAGCAGAGTGGCTGGGGACCACTGCCCAGCAGAGTGCTGGCTGGACAGTGGCACCAGGGAGACAATGGGCTTGTAAAACCACATCATCAGATGCACACACGTGTTGACAAAGTGTTCCTTTCCAGTTTTTCCTACACCCTTCCTCTACACTGCTAAAACTAAACAATGTTTTGGCCGAGAAGACCTCTGACTGCAGTAGCTGGGAGTTGCCAGCAGAAGCAGAGGTGTGAAAACCCGGTCACATCTGCTATGCTTCATTAGTATGTGTGTGGTTCATTAGTAGACAGGATGCTGAAGCTCTGTGCCCATCTATTAGTGGGACAATGGCATGGAAAAGCCCAAGAAGAGGTAAAACCAGGAAATCCGGCACTGCCTATGTGTGTACGTGTGGCTGGGCTGCTGGAGAGGACAGGGGTGCAAACCCATGACAGCAGTGTAAGGCCAGTGTGGCCCCAGTGATGTGCAGGCTCCTGAGAACAGCTGGGATACATCAGTAATGTTAATGATGAACAGGGAAATTTTGCTGGGAAACACATCCTTATCCTTATTATGCAGTGTCTGAGGGCTTGTAGAATCCCAGCTGAATTGCTATTTGTATGATGCCCTACATGTTATAGTGACCAGCTAATATTTCATTAGAGCAGGGCTGCCGGGGTCTGGGGTGGAAGGATGCAGATATTTCCTCTCCTGGCAGCACTGAGACCAGGCTCACTCTGTTACACAGCTGCAGGGCACAGTGCAGCTCCCCAGGCCAGGGCTGCTGGGCACAGCCGGAGCAATACAGGACAGCCAGGGGGGAGCAGCTCAGAGCCCGCAGCCCCTGGGAATTACGGACAGAGCTCATGTTTAGCATCACTGTTTTAATGTAGCCATAAAAAGAAATGTTTGTAGCATTTTAGGGTCTGAGCAGGAATACTGGCTCCATTGAAATCAGCAGCATAACTCCCCCTGAATTCCACACAGACAAGATTTAACTCCGTCAGTGCAGAGGCACTCGGGGTTATTGATTTCCTTGCTGCGATTGTCTTTACTAGAACCACAAACATCAGTCACATGTATTAAACAGGGGTAGATAAACAAGGAAAACTGAAAACATGAGAGGAAAGTCTGCAGCTCCATCTAGCATAAATTGTTCTCATCTGTATAGTTTCTTCCCTGCTCTCATCTGAATTAGGACAAAGAAAGAATTCTCTTGAGATGCAATTTATGTAATATCAAAAACCCTAAAATGCTAGTTTTTATTGAAAATTCTTGACCCAGCGTTTTCTATCAACTCCACTAAAAGGAAATAAATGTCTCCAGTTTGGATTTTTCCTAAGGAATTTTCTTTCCATATCTCAAAGCATCTTGTGTTCACAAGACCACTAACAAGTAAATGTGATCAGAATGGCATCGATCTTAATTTGCGTAAATAACAGGCCTTGGGTACAGGTGCAGGACCTGATAGCTGGTGTTCACTTGGGTTTCTATTGATACCTGGTTTATATTTTTATTTTAGGAAAGAAGAAAAAACTCTGTATATCCTTTAAAGAGAGGGGGGAAAGACCTCTTTTGAAGTGCATTACTGTTTATTAATACCTCTCACTGGACTCAACACTTCTGTACAAATAGCATGCTCACCAGCCGTGTCCTCTTACCACCTCTCCCAGTTAACCTTCTCCCTTGTCTGTGTCTTCTGGCAGAAGATGCTCAGACACCTCTGGGAGGGAGTGTTTGCAGGGCAGCAGAGCAGAGCTGCAGCCACGATGTGTTTGCCAGCAGGCAACACCCAGCTCCAGCACGGCCGAGCCCCGCTGTCCCCGGAATGCCGGTGGCAACTGTGCCTGGCAGGCTGGCGGGCACGCAAAAGCATGCTGCCGCCATTCAGCTCCAAAACAAGGGCTAAATCTCCCTCCAGGCCGAGACAAAGCTTCCTCTGGCTGCATTCTGGCAGCTCTGGAGAAGAGCCAGGTCCCAGCCAGGAGCAGTGCCAGCAGTGGTGGGGCTGATGGAGGCAGCAGCTGGTAGGCAAAGCCTGTGGGCAGGCCAGCTGGCAGCACTGTGGTCATTACTTCCAGGATCTGTGGATCCTGGTCAAATAAAAGGGAAGCCTTCATCAGCTGAAGCATATCAGCTGCTCTCTTTGGAAGGAGTGGATTTAGGGCTAGGAGGCTGTGCTCCCTGATAGCAACAGCAGCAACTTGGTGCTCTGCCTCTCACGGGGCCGGAAACAATGGTCACCTCCTTGCTGCCTGCAGGAGGCTGGCCAGCATTTTGGGTGGCGTGGGTGGTTTCAGTGGGGCAGCAGGGTACTTTGAGGAGGTCTCAGGTCGCTGCTGGGAGCAGTGCATTGAGTCATTAGGCTGCATCACACCCTCAAACACTCAAGTGATTTGATCAAATGTTGTTTATAATTATCGTAGTTCTCAAGCTGTTGGTGACTGTTCAGTGAAAAACTATGTAATTATTTAGAAAGAGTCACTGTAAGTTGAGTGTACCAGTAACTAATACTGTCATAAATGTGTCATTTTATGTCAATGGTAGTCATATAAGGGATATACTGTTTCTGATTTCTCATTGTAGGCAGCTACACCAAAAACTTTAAAATAAACCTTTTCAAGAAAATTGGTTATTTTTATCTAGTGCTCTCAATATTCAGCTTGAGCCAATATTTACCTATTCAATCAGACTGAAGTTAAAATAAAGAATGAATTATAAGTATTTGTTTAAACTTTGGAAGCCCCTCTGTTTCCTTTCTTTCTTATCTCGGTTTTCTTGATTATCAGCTTGCTGTCACAAATCGCCACACCTAATTACTTTTCCACTAGGAAGAAGCTTGGGACTGATAGGAACCAAATATTTGGAAGTATGAGCTATGTTTGTTAAAAAATACACCCATTCTGGGAGCGGGAATGTTAATGAAGAGTTCCCCCACATGCACATCACCTGGCAGGGTGCTGCTCCCTGTGCCACACCACATAGCAGAGGCACCCACCTCTGGTTTAACTTAATGGCAAAATGTCCCTCGACACCCAAAAGGTCCTCACTTCTTGTGGAGAGGAACATAAGGGATCATGGGCTGATTTGGAGGTGGGTTTGCTGCTCCCACCCCGTGTAGAGGGGGAAGAGCATCACGAGAGCCCGGTTCCTGCTCCCAGAGAATGCCCTCATTGCCCCCGCCGGGGCTGGCTGACATCCTCCTGTGTTTCTCTGCCCAGGTGATCTTCCGCGCCCTGTCCCCGCCGTACGCCGCGGAGGACCCGTACAGCGCGGAAGCCCAGGCGCAGCTGAAGATCACCAACCTGCGGGTGCGGCTGCTGGAGCGGCAGCGCTGCCCCTGCCTCCCGGCCGGCCCGGGCCCG
>VZRX01004641.1:210103-243054 GCA_013398075.1 Notiomystis cincta | reverse complement strand
GGAAAGCTGGGTGACAGGGCTTTGACTTAGCCACAGCCTTGAGATCATATAAAAAATATACAGGCTCCAAATTACCTAAATATTATATTAGAAGATAATAAACCAGATATTAATTCTGTAAACAGAGAGAGATTAAATATCCTGGGTGAGACAGATTTAATTATGAGTTTGAAAATGAATCAGAGTCTCTGACCCCTGTCCTTGCAGTCCTGCTCTGAAGGTCAAAACCTGTCCCCAGCAGCAGTGAAATCTGTGTGGGACCATCTCAGAGCATTCCTGAGTACCTCCCACCTCCTGCCCACCACGTCAGGGGTGCACTGTGCACAGAGCCTTCCTCAGCTGAGTCTGGGGTCTGTGGGGTTTCATCAAGTGCATAGATCAAACACTCATACCTGGGTGCTAATTCTGCAGATTTTCCTGGACACTTTAACTTGTCTTTTGTTCATGGAGGGTGCTGAAAAACATTAAGAATCATAAAGATGACAAGCATTTAATTGTAAATCTGCTGAGAGTTTATCAGTTTTAGTTTAGAAACTTGTTCTAGGTGCAGCCTAACATGTTTCTGGGCAGCTCTCCTTTAAATTAATTTAAATCTTTACTAATGGCAGGAAGGTAGTGCATGGTTTTTTTAAGTAGATGCCTCTTGGATAATATTTTTTCCTTGTATTTGGCTTAAATTTATTGGGTGAATATGCACCACTACAGAGTAAAACCCCTTAGTTTTGACAGTTAAAGCACTTTTGCACTAACTGGTAATACTTTAGTCCATAATACCTCCAAGAAAACTGATGTTGAGTTTCCACATATGCAAATAACATAAATCGACTCTGGGGCTTTTTTAAGACAAATGGAAAGCAAACAGTTGAAACAAAATTAAACTGCCATTCAGCCTGCATGCTCACAGTAACTTCTGGTGGCTGCAGTTAATGTGAATGTACATTTTTTTGGGTTCAATCATTATTTTTAACAGTGAAGCCTATCTAATCATTAGCTGGATCGTGAAGTCAATTCCTTTTATGTATTCAGTAGCTCATCTTGCCTAAATTGTTTCAGTTCCTCAGAGATAGTTTTTGAATATGCATGACATATTTCAGCATAATAACTAGGAAGTCATTTTGTGTTGCATCTCATTAACAAAATAAGTATCAAAACAGGTTTCCCTTCCCTTGGAGGAAGCTCTTCAATTAGCTCCAGAGAACAATTCACCTTCAGCTCCTTCACACATGTTAATGCCTATTCCAGGATATTTGATCTTAAATACTGGACTAGACTCACTTTCATTTCATTGCATATAATTTACTTTTCCTCTTCGAGGATCATAAAAGACCAGACCAGTTTGGGACTGAGTTCTAAGCTGGATATAAACCAAAGTCTGAATCAAATAATTTGTTCTTGCTTTGGCACAATGTTTTTGGGATGGGCTCTTCATCTCCTGCTTTCAGTATCTTGGAGCAAGGCCTCTGAGAGCATCTGGCTGCTCAGGCTGCTCCTTCCCCCAAATTCAGGATATAGAGGTGTGATATGTGTAGTGGAGAGCCCTCAGTTCAGTGCTGCTCCTCCATCCCTTGTAAGAGAGAGTGCAGAACTTGCTCCACAATTGCTTTATGTAGATCAATAGAATTATGATTAGAATATAATAAATTATATTTATGTGGCTCCAAAATGCGAGTCATGTTTTAAACAAGTAAATCCTGGCATCCCAACTGGGATGACTTCAACACAGGAGATGCTGCTGGACACCCAATCATTCAGGGGAAAAGGAGGATTGTATGTCTGGTTTAAAATTGTGACCTGACTTACAGTAAAACTGCATATTTATAACTTGCAGCTCTAAATACACCACACAAACATTTTTACTGTATTTTGGACACGTTTTGTGAAGAACAGATGTGGAATTCACTGAGTCTCATGTTCTGTGGGTTGTCAGGAAAATGCAGGATGCTGTAGGAGAAAGATGTGTGATGTAAATGGAAACAAATTGCATCTCAGTGGGACGTGGCCTGGACAGAGCAATCGTTCTTACTCCTCAAGTAATTTCCTTTTCTCCAGGGAGCTGCCTTATAATTAATGTTCTTTGTTTATGGTACACTTAAGTCTTCAAGAAAAAAATAAAAAATAGGAGCAGACATGTCCTTCATCAAGTCTCACAGCGAGCAGGCCAGCAATTATTCTTATATAACTTGTATTGTGTGTAGCATAAAGCTCCCATGCAGTGCTGAACTCTGAAGGGCTGCTGATGCATTCACAGCACAAGTTAGGAGAAAATAATTCTGTTGAGTGGGGCTATGAAAAAAAAAGATCCCTTTGAGTCTCCAGCCCATCTGTACTGATGAGTGGGCTTGAGGCTGGGGTTTGATGCTGTCAGGCTTGCAGGAAGTGTGGCTGTAACAGGAAGGAGCTCTCCTCTCCATCCTCCCACCCTTGCACTGCCTGGGGAAAGCTCAGGTCCCTCCCTGAGGGCTGGGAGAGCTTCCTCTGAAGGTTTGGATCAATTCTCATCATTTTTATGAGTAAACCTGTAGGAACTGCTTGGCTTCCAGGATTTTTGGACCAAGCATCTCTGGTTGATTCCTGATCCCTTCTTTATTCAAACCCTTCAAGTGTTGCATAGCTCTGAGCTTAGCTTCTGTGAAAAAAACATTTCTGTGGTGCTACTCATGCTTTAAATACATCATCTGTGAATGCACAGTGAACTCACATCTGCTGAATGAAGCAAGTTACAAGTTAGAAATATTTCCTCAGTGCATTAACTTGTTTAAAAGTTTTATTTTGATTACAACCCCACAGTTTCGAGCAGCAATTGTCGCTTTTTTCACTGATTCATTTAAGGAATGTCTGACCTGCTTGACCCAGCTACAGAACACTTGATATTGTGAAGGTTCTATTACTAAAGGAAGTTAAGCTCACCACCACTAAGATTGTCTACAACCTAAAAGAGGAACTGATTTTAAGAAATAAAAGCTTCTAAGTCAAAATTTGATCAAAACTCTTCTTCAGTATAGGAGAAAATCTGGATACCTGACAGACAGAAAAGTTTGATATGTGTGAGTTAGGTTTAGGTTACTTGATCATAATTCAGTGAAATGCCCCAAACATTGCATTTCACTTACATCACTCCCAGCCAGCAGGACTTTATGCAAACAGTAAGGAGAAAATGGGCATTTTAGTGCTGGGATTTGAACTCCTCAGGTGCCAGGTTTGAACTGGCCAATCCCTGTCTTGTCTGTCTCCCATGGAACAGGTCCATTTTTACTGATCCACAGCATCAGCAGCTCTAGTGCTGGCCTGGCTCCTGACTTTAAGAATTGAAATTCTCAGAGCTCTGTGTCTCTCCTGTTATTTGGTAGTTTTATTCTAACCTTGGCTTTTGCAGTCCAGTGGTTCCCTGGCCAAGCCAGCTTTTGCTGTATCACAGTTGGAAAAAGTGGCTGCTCTACATTGAAAATATCAGATGCACGCTAAAAAGAAGTAAATACATTGTTTGTGGGGGAAAGATTCACACTTTTAAATAAATCTCATCATTTTTTAAGGTCTGACTCACATTTTTAATGCTAGTGTTGGCAATAATGCTGTTTTCCTCCAGATGGTTCTTTTCAAAAGGAAAAAAACTAACACTACCCAGTGGGACACTTATCTTGAAATTCAAATAGCAATGGTAGATATGCAAAAGAAAGAAGATGAAAAAGGAGAGAAGGCACAAATCAAAAAATCCCAGGACAGATGTTTAAAGCTGGATTATACCTTGTCTGCTCAGGGATGTTCAATAAAATGAAACCAAAAGAATTTGGATTTGAAGTGTATTAGTGAAACCATAATAAATTGCTTTATCTACACAGTCAGAATTTAAATGGCCTCAATTTGCCTTAGTGTGATTCACTTCGAAATGAGTGAAACCAAGTTATGCCACCTCTATTTCTGAAGGAAAATCTGTCCTCTTAGCAGAGCTGATCTGTGCAATTTCCCTTAAATTGACACCTTTTTGGTTAATTCAGCTTCTTTTCCTGAGTGTCCTTGACATTTCTGGGAGCTAACAAAGAGATGAATACTGTGAGATTCAGGAAGATTCTCCCTTCATTATGCTTACCTCGAAATTCTGAAGAGGCTGAAGATGCTCTGAGGAACACGTTGTTCCCCCAATGAAGTCAGTGAAAACTCAGCTGCAAGTGGTCAGAATTAGACACACTGAGAGGCTGTGTTTGTGCTTCTTCAGGCTGATGTGCTCCAAACCCCAGCTGAGGAGGCTCTGGGGTTCCACTTTGGCTGGAGCTGCCAGCCAGGGGCATCTTCCCTTCTCCAGCTGCCTGCATTGCAGAAACCCGGGGAGAGAAGAGGGGCAGGAGTTACAGCAGGCAGTGCCTGTGCCCTTTGCTGCATCTGAAGCCAAGGTGGGAATTAGCAAGGCAAGCACAGTGCAACAGGGAGAGCGTGGAGAAATCACAGGTAGTAATTTTTGTAGCCAATTAATTCTAGCAGAGTGTTGAGCTAATGAGGGCTTTCTGCCTCCATGCTGCCTCCTGACAGACAGGGCCACAGGAGGCTGGGATGCCCCAGACAGGTGACACAGCTCCAGCACTGAGCCTGCCCATGCAACAGAGGACAAACAGATTTTTTCAACTGATTTTGAAAAGCAGTGAGTGGTTCTCCCTCATCCACTGTTTCCCATGTGCTGACAGGATTTCTGATTTGGTGCTGGGGGATCTGAAGATGGATTAATGCACTCAATGAGACACCACAATTATCCTTATTTGGGTTTGTTGAAATGGAAAGCCTGGAAAAGGAGTCCCTCTGTTTAAAAAAAGCATGTGGTTATGTAAGATTTAGATTTAATGATCCAGGATATTGTCTTAATTCCTATTGTCTTAATTCCAGGTATCAAATTAAGTAGAGATCAGCTCTGCTAAGAGTTTTTTTTTCCTTCAGAAATAGAGGTGGCATAACTTGGTTTCACTCATTTTGAAGTGAATCACACTGAGGCAAATTGAGGCCATTTAAATTCTGACTGTGTAGATAAAACATTTTAGTTCTGATTTGGGTTACTCTTATTTTTATATTCTCTAAGCTGCATCCTTTCACTTTGTGCAAACAGATGAAGATTTTGTGAGTTATGGAATAGAAGATGCTGTCCATTATTTTAAATATTTGCACTAACTACTGTCATCTTCTTCAATTTTGAGAAGCACACATTTTACATCACTGGTATAATTTTCAAAATCAGTACCTAGGCTTTTGGTGATACATGTCTTTAAAAGAGGACTTTGATTTTAATAAAATTTTTCTTAAAAGGAAGCAGTTTTTGAGCATCTGTGGTGGCTTTGAACATGATGAGAATCATGTAGATCTCACTAGTATCTAATCCACCTTTAAACTCCACTGTAAGGGGACAGTAGATCTGGAGAAATTGTAAAAATCTAAACTGCTTTATAACAAAAGTAGATCCCTCTATGTGTGTAATCAGACAACAGGGTAGATTAATTTAATTATGATTCCTCTGGTAACATGAGACATTTCAAACCAGACGATTTTCACAGCAAAACCCTCTCTATTTTCCTTGGCATGTAACTGGAAAGGAAAAAAGCTACATAGAACCTTCAAATCTGGTTGTGGAGGGCTCTGAAGTTCAATACAGATTAATCCTTGGAATAGAAGCCTTCCCATCCTTAATAGCAAACCAGATTTTCTTATAGCTGCATTCCCATTGGCCACATATCACACCTAGAGGTGTGACAGGTCACAAAAGTGTGACCTGATCCCCGTTGCATAGTGCTTAGGCAAAATGTATTATATTTAGAGAGCAACTGCTATCACTTACCCACCATTTGAAAGGATTCTTGGTGCATTTTCAGAGTGCTTTGGAGCAGCAGTTCTCAGGACATGTTCCTTTGCTCTCATTCAGCAGGGAGAATAGATGGAACACTGGAGCAGCTCCCAGCAAGCCCAGATGAATAGCTGTGAGCTATCTATATTTTCGTGGGAGTGGGGTTGGGGTTGTGGCATTTTCACTAGTGATTAAATGTCTTCCAAAGCTATTCATGCTGCAGAGCTATAAATTATGGATTTTTCACATTAATGAAAAGAGCCCTTGGAGCCCTCTGGAGTGCACGGTTCTATTTTTACATTTCACTATCGGAGAATGAGGAAAGATAGGCCAGCGTGTTTCTTTTTTTAAAATGGCAGGAACAGACATTTGGCCTGTTCTGGCCATCATTCAAGTGCCAACATCCTTACCCATGGTGGGGGACACTCTCAGGGTTCATATTTGTCACATCATTTCATCAGGGGGATTTTTGTCACTCACTTTGAGCTCGTTAGCAGACCTGACCTAAAAAAACACCATACACAGGAAATCTGAAACTGCTCCATTATGAAAATGATGTGGTGTATGATCTTAGAATGGGGTTATAATTTGGAAATCACTCTTGAAAGCTCCCAAGAAATGGTGCTGTGGCTTATTATGTTACTGTTTTCTCTGTGTTGTTGCCTGTATCTTGTTTTTTTTTGAGTACAGAAAGGGAAGAAGGTTTAATCCCCTGTATTTGCTTTTCAAGGAAGGTTCTGGCATCTTCTGGATGTCCTGAGGAAAAAAAAAACAACTTTTCATTAAAGCAGAATGAAAAAAACCCAGCCATTCCTAAAGTGACTATGATGAAAAATAAATTAAGAGCAAGAGCCCCAGATCACAGGTCATCTCAAAATCAAAAGGGAACACAGCATTTCATCTTCCTATGATCTGTCTGTAAAAGTGTGTGTAGTTGTATTTGCATAGTGCTCTCATCCTGAGGGGATAAAAGTGAAAATAATGGATCCCAGAGAGAAAAACTGAAGTAATTTATTCTTTTAGCCTCATATCACAACAGGTTTATTCTTTTCTTCTTGTTTTCTTTTTTTTTTTTGTGGATACCAAAGCTAGGTCTGCACACAAGCAAAAGCCACTGAGACAGCTCTGACTTCCAGCAGTTGGCATCTTGGATAAATAGTGTGAGAGGTCACCAAGTTCCAGCTCTCTGTAAACAGCAAGAAATTGTATTGAAATTGGAATCCTGAAAGGGTTTTACTACTTTGCAGCTTGCTTGAGAAGACAGTGAGGTCTCTGAGTGGCACCACCTGCGTGTTCCTGGGGGCTCAGACACAGAATCTTCCAGGCGTCTCAGCATGAGGCTCCTGCTCAGAATACAACATTCAGTTGTTGCTGGACAGGTTCTCCTAAAATGGTTTCAGGCACGTATAAAGGAGTCAGGAGTGAACAACAGGAATCAGTAATTGCCTGCAGGGAAGAGGCAGCCTTGAAGCCTTTGGGAATTGTTTAAAACATGCTGATTTCTTCACTTTTCCTGGTTTTCCGGCTTTGGCGAGGAGATTTAAAAATGAGAAAGGAAAATAAACCAAGGAAGCAACAGCAACAAAAATCTGTGCAATAAATAAAAACCCAAGGAAAGAAATGGAGACATTAAAGTTGCAAAAAGCCTGTGCCCCAGCACGAGCAGAGACTCATCCTCAGCCAGTGGCCAAGTCACATCTCTTGGAAAGAACATAGGTCAGGCTCTCTGGAGAAATCAGTCTGTTAATCACCAATACAAAGCAGTTTAAGAAATGGAAGAGATTAATTTAAAGATTTAATATATTTCCATAGTACCTTAAATCAGCCCTAGGCAAGAACAGGCAGAATGGAGGACCAGAGCTGTTCCAAAGCAGTTTTCTTCTTGATAAAGCTCATCATAGTTGCTTAAAGAATTACTCATCTTTGATGTTCTACAATGCCATAATTTGGGTAGGTGATAGACTGAACTGCAAACAGTGTTTTTGATAACTGCTAAATCTAAATTGCTATTTTAATCAACTGTAACACTTAGATTGTCAGCTGATAAAAAATGTGTGCAGAAGACACATTGCTGGTGTAAGTGCAGTGGTATTTAAAATCAATATAAACTGAGCAAAATTATGTTCCTCTTTGCTTTTCTTCTTAGGTTTCTATGGAAACCTTCTTGGAGGTGGCCTGAAGAAAAGAAATGTTAAAATAGAACAATAAATTGTGTAATTTATACATGCAAAGTAAATATCCTTCCTGCATTTTTTATGGAGGTGAAAAAGTGATTTCATCATTTAATATTCTCCCTTGACAACCAAATTAACTATGACCCAGTCTCCTCAGGGTTTACTTTTCTGCATTTGGCTAAAAAACTTGAGAGAGGAAAAACAGACATCTTTTATGCTGAGCATCTATTACTTATCTGTATTTTACTAAAATACCTGGATTTTTTTTTTTAAACAGCAACCTTCACAACTTTTACCAGGGAAAGAGGCCTAAAAAGTTATTTTGAAACTACAGCTCTGTCAGCCTCTTCACAAACAGAGTGTTCCTTCAGAGCTTTAGCCAGAAGAATATAAAATGCAAACCTGTATTGACACATCACTATAAATAAACAGTAATAGCAAGTGCTTAGGATTTACTGTGTACATGTATTTCCTTAATGATTCACCAGTACACAGAATGACTTTTCACTTCTCCTGAAACAAATATACAAACCAGGGGGGACCACTTTGTTCTGCTGCATTCAGTGGGTTTGTGCCTTCATATTTTGGTGTAGAATTTGTTGTTTGTCTTCTCTTTGCTATGGTCCCTGCCTTTGAAGGCTGTTAAATCTGTCAAAAACACAGAGTCTCCTCTCCTCTGTAGATCTGCAGTGGCTGTCATGAGCAGCATCCCTCTGAGGAAACCTTTGGGGTGGCTGCTGACCCCTGTGCTGGGTTTGAGCCCGTGGTGGAAATGAGCTTTTCCAGGGAAGGTGTTCCTGGGTGCCACAGGCACTGCACACTTCCTCTGCACACAGCTCCTGCTTTCCTCCTCCTCCCAGCCCTGGAAAACCTCTCCTGGGCTCTGACCATGAGCCTCTCCACTCCCTCTCAGGTTTTGCCCTTGTCTCCTGTGCTCTCCTCCTGTCTGGGCCCTTTGATAACCCCCTGTACTCAGGGGCAGTTTTAGCCCTCACACTCCTGGCTGTGTGTGCATTCTCTCAAGCTCTTCTTGGGGACCCAGTGCAGAAAGTAACTGGGAGCCTCTTCTACCTGGGTTTTTAATTCCTACAAACATGAGAAACTCGGTTAAATCTTTGAGGCCCATCTCATGAATCGCCCTGCTGAGTATTTGCTGGTCTATATCATCTCATTCCATGAGAACCACAGTAACAGGTGACAGATGAAGCTGGATGCCATTAACCAAATAGTTTGCTCACCAAAACATGTATTTTTAGTTTAATTAAACCTAGGATTTAATATAACTCCTGATAACAGAAAAAGAGGATTATTTTCTAGAGAATAATTGACAAGTTCTATTCTGCTGTTTCCAAAATAGAAGATTTCAGCTTCTTTCAAGTCTTTTTGTTTGAAGCTTAGTTTGCTTTTCTCTTCCAGGAAAGGCTTCTTACAGAGCACAGGAGACATTCAAAGTGCAAGGGGTGCAGCCCCTGCTTTAACCCTTCCTTCACTCAGCCCTGCCACAGCAAAAGAACACGAGCAAGGGAGGGCAGAGAGTGATGCCCCTGAGCCCTGAGCAGTCCAGGCTCAGCTCTTCTCAGCCAGTACACCTCTGTGTACAGACACCTTCCTGCCAAAGCTGCCCCTGCTCCCTGCTCTGTCACCTTCCCTGTTCTGTAGGACAGATGAAATCCTCACCTGAGCTGGCTACATGGATGCACATCCATATCTACACATCTTCAGGAGCTGGAAATTCTGGGATTAATAGGTTTGGATGCTCAAAAATTGGTTTTGATACTCAAAAACATAGTCTAAAATAACTGAAAGACAAGCTCTGCTGTCCTTCCTCTCTCTTTCCGTGGTCTCTGTTACCCTCTCCTCACCTTCCCCAGTTTAAATTGAATCTTCTTGCTTCATCACTATCTGCAGTCGTTTTCACTTTCAAAAAACCCCAACATAACGTTGTGGTTAGTTTTTCCTCATGAAAAGCAGTAAAACTGAGCTCTCCAATGTGCTGCCTCTGGCTGTGCTCAAGGCTGAGGCCAGTTTGAATTACAGCACTGGGCAGGTAAACAGAATCAAGCTGCTTCCTTTCCATTTGCAGAAAAATTAATCCCTCAGAGCTGTGAGAATTAGTGACAGCAGAGACAAAAGCTTGAATGCTGTGTTTGCAAAACTCTCTGAGAGCACCTTTGTCAATGGAATCCAGAGGGGCTGAGGCAGAAATTGGTCTCAAAATCATTGCTAATCATTTCCACACACCATTTTAAATGCAACCAGTGTAACCCTGCCACTGAACAGTGTGCTGGGATAGTCCAGGGGGTTGGAATTAAATGGTTTATGTGATGTTTCTGACACCCTAAGCATGAGAAAGCAGAAGGCTGCAGGGAGGCTGACTGTGAGTCTGTGCTATGGGGAGGTGTCTTTGGCAAGACAGCTCCTGGTGGGACTGCCAGAACACCCTCACACAGGGGTGTCCTGCCCATGGATGGCACATACACATCTTCAGCAACTGGAAATTCTGTGATTGATAGGTTTGGATGCCCAAAAACAGGTTTTGATACTCAAAAATGTAGTCTAAAATAACTGAAACACAAGCAAGTATTTTAGGAATGTTTTGAAGAAGCTGGAGGAGGATGGAGGAAGAAGAGATCTTATCTGGAAGTGGAGAATAAGGAGAAAAAGGACAAGGACCCTGAGAATGCTCTCAGAAGGAGCAAGGCAATGGATGGAAAGACCTGCTGCTTGCACAGAGCCAGTGAGGATGAGCCAGGGCAGCAGAGCTCTGCCTCCTGAGAGCAGCATTTCTGTCTGCCCAGCACAAGTGGCAGCAACACCTGAAGGCTCAAAGTGCTGCTGGTCCCCAGCCCTGCTTTGAGCTGTGATGGGACCTGGTAGGGGTGTGCACAGTCCCTCCATCAGCACTGCCTCTGCTGCTTCCTGAGCTAGAAGGATTTATCTCATCTTCACCCTATGATCTCATTTTCTCTCTGCTGTGATGTTTATGTCAAAGTTGCTCAGAGTAATGGACTTCATCTTCAGTCTCACCATGACTCCTCCATTTATGCTACTGATGGAGATTATTGGTCTGTCTTGAAGATGCCCCTTTTCAATTTTCTTGTCATTTTTTAGTCATCATATAATCTAGTTGGAAGATTGCCCAAGGAATTTGTTCAGATACCAGCTAATCACATTGGAACTCAGAATAACTGATAAATGCACTAAATGCAAAAACCTACCAAATATACAAGGCTTTGCCAACCTAGGATGCACTGACAGTGAGTAATGGAAGCTGTTTGGAAATCCAGTGAGTGCATTTATTAGTGGTTCCAAAATCCTTGCCTTTACACAATGATTAAAAAAGTTCATCATAATGATTATTCAGTGGCCACTTGAAAGCTAATGGCTAAAACTCTTAGCCAAGGGGGTTTTTTTCCTCTTTCTTGAATTCCTCCCTTGCACTGCTCAGAGTGTGGAAGAAAAATCTTGAAATTGTGCAAACCTTTTCTGAGCTCCACATCCAGAGCCTGTCTGCCTGCAGGGTTATGAGGAGCAGAACACCTGCTCAGCATGGAAGAGCACAGGGTTTACTCAGTGTAGTTTGTGTGTTTCCATTGGAAAATGTGGGTATTTAAGATGGGTCAGAAGTTGAATGAAGAAGTTTGGAAGCAGAAGCACAGTAGGAGATGCTGTGATTTGATAGAGGACTCTGGAAAGAGAATTCAGTTTTAGGTTGTCTCTTCTTTAGTGGCATTCAGGGCAGATGTGCTCCTGGGATACTGCTTCTCAGAGCCATGGCAGTAGATCTCAGTGGAGAGATGGAAGGATAGTTTTTTACTTCAAAAAGGGGGTTGCTATGAAAAGTGCATCACAGCCAGGTGCATAATATCTTTATACTGTTATGTTTGGCTTATATGAGCACAAATAAATTAGAATTACATTCTATTAATATAAATTTACATTACATTTTATACATATATTATTATATTTAAAATAAATTATAATTTTAGAAAAGAGTGGCCTACACATTGAGTTGCACCAAGAATAAATAAATAATGAGAGAGGGAATATTCAAATGTAGCCACAAACAGCAGTGACATTGCATGCCCTGAAAGCTGAATCCACTGTCCAGCTCTAAATGAGTCTCCATTTAGAGAGCATCTCCAAAAGGTGGATTCCTCTGCTAGACCCAAGGCACAAATAATAATTATAGAAATTGTGAGAAATTTTAAGCACTGACATAACACTTCCATCTTCACAGCACTGGGCAATCAATGAGTTGTTGGCTGTTCAAACAGCCCTGCAGGATAAACCCTTGCTGTGCTCTGCCCTAGGGAAATTCTGCAAATGCCATGTGATGCCCTTTCAGGCAAACCAGTCTGTGCTCAGGAATGATTTCTGAGCCGTGATAAAAGTCAGGTCTGGCAGGGTCTGTACAAAAAGATGACTTCCTCCAAGGGCAGGACCATCAATCTGTGCTCCCAGCACCACAAACACTGATTTTTATGATATTGTGTGCATGTCCTCTTGTATCTTCTCTCCTTAAAAGTCTGTGCTTTCTGAGAACCTTTGAACATTGCTGCACAATCAATAACTACACTGATAATTTTCTAGGTTCTGCATAAAGAAATAACTTGGGAGTACTCTCATATTTGTGCCATGTTAGTAAAATTTATCCTAAATTAAATGAACATTGGGAAACTGCAACAACAAATATGAACTGGATGGTTAATCCACTTTTTCCAATACTGCTTATATTTCTTGTATTCCATTTTCATAGATACTCCAAGAAATTATTTCCCTGATACAAGCAGCAAGTATAAAACAAATATTGAAAGGGACTCTGGAGAATGTAAGTTTTAAATTGATAAAATACAGCATCCAAACACTAGTTTAGAATTTTATTAATTAGAATACAGACATCTATTTTGTATGGCTGGAATTTCCAATGACTACACATCAGACTTTGAATGTTCAACATCTCACCAAGAAGTGCAGTTGCAAATCAAGAACTGTAATTCTGTTTTATTTGTAGATTCTGTCCATGAGAAAATTTCTGGAAAAGTCATTATAATGCATGGAAATTGTGGATGCACAGTTGCAAAAGTCAGTTGAAAATGGTCCCTTGTGTGCTCACCCCCACAGGGCTGAACTGAGCTACAGCAGGGCCATGGCTCAGCCCTTTCTGACAGGGGAAGGGACTGTGGGATGCAGCTGAGGAGACAGAAAACCAGAGACATGAAAGCAATTGTGATTTCCCCAATGCCTTTTTCCCCCAAGGTCTCTTGACCAGCTGCAAAGATTTGGTTGGCTGTACCCAAACCCAGGGAGACAAATGTTCCCTGTGCGAGGGAGGATGCCTGGTTTCATTGCTTTTGTCCCAGTTCCAAACCTACAGCTGCCTGACACTGACTAGCCAACATTTAACTGTCTGACACTAGGACATTGCAATATGTCTAAAACTTGCATTTCCCCCCATGCATCAAGCAAGCCAAGCAATAGCACAGTCAGAGAAATAAGCACTTTGTTGTGAATTATCTGTTGCTCCCTCATAAAATTTCTGGCCAGAGCCAGTGGAATTATTAAAAATCATATTGAGCAGAGCTGAAAAGAGTTTTTCAGCCTACTATAAAAATCACAGAAATATATTTTTACTAGTTTTTAAAATAGTAGGAATATTGCAGCACACCATGGATGAGTCCTCTTTTAGCACAGAAAGGCAGTAGTGGAATATTGCAGTGTTACTCTGACATGCCAGCTATCTCATTTCCTGCACACTCCAAAGCTGGGTTTGAAAGTAATTAGAATGAATATACAGCCAAGATTTTAAGTGCTAAGTAGTACAGCATTTTAAATTCAAGTATCTTGCAGTACAGGGAAAGACACCAGCCTGCAGGGATTGAACAATTTCCTTCTCCTGGGAGGTCAGGTTTTGTATTTAGTCAGAAAAGTTTGGAATCAATAATACTGAAGAGATTGCTAATTTTAACTGCCCATTTTTAATAATTTGTAATGTGTCTAAATAATCAGTTCTCTTGCTTAACATTTCTCTTTGCCACAAGAAGAAACAGTCAAGCAAAACTGGTCATTCTTCCATTGTCACACTTTTCCTCCTCTTTCCCTCCATGGGATAACCTTTCCTTTTGAATAGAAAGTCTTGGTAATTGGCTGTCACTTTCAAAGCCAATTAAAATAACCAGACTGCAGTCACTGTTTTCCAGGAGGGAAGCTGTGGAAGACCATCTCTAGATGATGCCCTCCTGGGTATGCTTTGAAAGCAGCTTCCTTCAAAGGATCCAGCTCGTGTGAGCTCAAGGTGCTGCAAGGTGCAGTGCTGCCAACATCAGATGTTGCAAATGTCTGCCAGCCAGTTGGAAACCCCCAAAATGGTGTAAGGATTACAAGATGTAAAAATAACAGCTCTGAGGGTTTGGCCTTCTCTTTTTGGAGCTTTGGGCTGTTGTTCAGTCAAATCATAAAAACTGGCAGCAGTGGGCATGGTGCTGGGAGAGAAAGGAGGTGCTTCTCCTTGTACATTTTCAAACTTTCTTTGTGGATGGAACTTCAGCCAAAGTTGAATGAAAGCAGAAGCCAGGAAGTACCTGATATGCAATTAAAGATATGGCATGTAATTTTTCAGTCAGTAAGATTTTACTTTTAAACACATCTGCTTTGAACAAGCAGGGCAGCTTGGCATGCACTCTGGTTGCCCCTTGAGGCATTGTGGGCACTGTCTGTGAACTGAAGTGGCTGGTAAAATTCCCAATTTCAACAGAATAATTCAGCTGTTGAAGTATGTGGTGAGGTAAGATGTTTGCCAGCTTAATTCTGGCACACACAGTGGAGATTCAAACAAGCCACGCTGCCTTGGCCAAGGCTGGCCCGGGCCAGTGGCCACAGCCACCCTTGGGCAGCATATTTTGCCTCTCTGCAAGCTCTGACATTGCTCCAGGCTCTGCAGTGCAGGTTTCTTTCATCTCTGGCCAGGCAGCTGTCTGAGCAGTTGTGTGGAGGAGAAGGGGTCTGTGCTCACACAAACTGAGGGACACAAAGAGAGGAAATAAATGCTGAGAGAGAAGGAGAAAGCCCAGAGGACTGAGACAGACGTGCCATTCAGAGCTCAGGAGGGAGTCTCTGCTCCTTCAGTTATCTCTGGGGTTTCAGACTTGGGGTGCTATGGGGGGGTGCCATCCAGCTTTTAGCTTTATTATCCAAGACACAAAAGCAAAAACTGAAAAGTGGTGGAAGAAAGGATCTCTAAAAAACACCTCATTCACTATTGCTTTCCTTTTCCAGTTTCTCTTTATAACCTGTTTTCAAACAAAGGCACAATGTTTTCTGTGCCCCATAAGGGAATAAGGAATACTGATGAGCTGAGAATAGAGTAGGATGGCTTTCAGGTTTTGCAAATAAAAAACACTGTGTTTTTTTGGTGAGAGCCATTGGGTTGAATTCTTTGTTGTTCATTCAAACTTGTCTAACCAGAGGGCATTCACTGAATATGCCTTCAGATATAGGAAGTGTATCTAGGTACCTATTTATCTTCTCTGCATGCCAGACTGCCTTCTGTCTGTGCCACAGGTTGTTTTGTCTGTGAACAATAAGGTCTAACTGAGCCAATAATAAATAAATTATCAGCATGTAGATGGTAGTTTCTGAATTTTTTTTAACTTGTGCTGCACTGCAGATTTCTTTACAGTGACTACTTTTTGTATAATCTTAAAAGTTGATTCAATCTCCTTCCAGGATCACACAGAGCTGGAGGTTTTGGCTCAGGTCTGCCAATGATACTGGGAAGGTCAGGACTTCTGCTCTAGAGTGTGAAATATCTGTGCAGTCTCGAAGGGGACACATGAAAGTCACTTTTCCCTCTGTCTTCATTCAGCTGAGTGCTGGGGTTGCTGCTCAGTGACTTCTTTCCTGTCTGTGCATCCCTACTGCCTTTCCAGGGCCACCACCCTTCCTCCTCTCCCATTCCCTCCCCTGAGTTCACAGACAATGGTGTTTTTTAGAGTCAGGGGACCATCAATTCAAACTTCCAGATTAAGGGCCAAATTTTAATAATGGCCTGGAGGCATTAAGAAGCACTAATACATTAAATGTTGGAAGATAGCAGGAGCAGGAAAATACTTGATTCTGAGATAAAGTGACCTAATGCTAATTACATCTGTTAAGCAATCCAAAACCATGTCACAAATTGGAAAGGACCTTTCCCAATTAGGAAAGAGTTCATTAAAAAAGACTAAAAGCTAGCAGGAGATAGAAAGAGCTTGAACCACACATATATTTTAACTGGACTTGAAAAGAGGAAATGTTCTTGTATCTTAAGGTGTTTGCTGATTCTAAAATCTTCTTTGTCTAATTCTGAACAACTGAGGTAAATATTAGAATCACAGAATATCCTGAGTTGGAAGGGACCCACAAGGATCACAGAGTCCAACTCCTGGCCCTGCACAAGGTACCCCAGGAATCACCATGTGTCTGAGAGCCTTGTCCAAACTGGGACAGCCTTGGGGCTCTGACCACTGTGACATGATCTCCTGACAGCTGCAAGAATTATGAACCTGAGTGCTATTTATCTATTTTCTAATCCTGTTTAGGGATACCTTTCTTTCTTGAGGAAGGGCTGCTTCCTTTGCATGATAATGAAGAATACCAAAAACAGTTGTTTAAGGCTTGCAAGCATACCATCTCTTAAGAAGAAGTGAATGGATATGCCAATTATTGTTTTTAATAGAACAACCTTATTTTTCAAAATTCTGTCCAAACCACAAATAAAAAGACAGAATGGGCCTGGGGAGTTTAGATGTCTGTTACAGAGGAAATATTTATCAGCCCAGGGTGTAGACAACAAGTATTTTGGGAACCCCCTGGCGAGAAGCTCTCCCTTTGGAAATTTCATCCTGTCTAGCTGATGAGAAATCTTCCACAAGGAGGGCTCAGGGGTTTGCAAGAATGTTCAGCTCATGAATCTTTACATAACTCTCTCCTCCCATGCCTCTGACAAATGTCTTTTTTGTACTGTCCACTGAGTAACTTCAGTTGCTTTTAGCACCAAGTAACTGCACCAAGAGTGAGCCAGAACATGCTGCCAGTGATTAGAGAGAGTTGCTTTTTAACAGTGTCAATACCTTGATGTTTTTCTGGACTCCCAAAGAGTTCCTGATCTCTGCCTTTCTCTGCTGCATTTCCACATGCAAGGTGGGTTCACAATGCTGATGAACAAGACAGACAGAAAGCTGCAAACACTTTGGACATGAACACCCAGAGAAGGTGCAGGCATGACAGGAGTCAGAGTGAGTGCGGACAGGGGCTTCAGTGCTGGGACCCTGAGTGCTACCATAGCACAGATCAGTGGAAATTACTGTGCTTAACTAAGGGGTGGAAAGACAGAAGGAATCCAGTTCTTTGTGTATCACTCTCTGATTAAAAAAGAAGAGACATGCTGCAGCTACATGGTAATTAATATATGGTGTAATTCTGCAGTCCTTCTCTGGCCAGACTGAGATGTGAGTTCCAAGTTTTTAAGCATCCCTAGTTTTCTAGGGAAAGCAGTAGAAACAGCAGGTCCTTAGCCCTTCTACAAACTGGGGTCTATCAGTTTGGGTATAAATGTAGCCTGAAAGGTGGCTTTAAAATCCCACCGTTTCACTGTTATCTTGCAGAGTTCAGCAACCTTACCTGATATAAAAACATTAACTGGCAGACCTGTGGGCCTGCAGATAAATTCATATCAGCTTCTGGATTGCACTTGCTCTGCTTAACCCTTAGACTGCTGTTTTCTATAATGGGATAACTTTAAAAATACCCAGACAATCTTGTGATGTTTTCTGAGGTGCAGGGTCAGCTTATAGTCTCTATACTATTAATGTCTCTGCATGTGTTTTACATTTTGGAACCTTTCAAACTGCAGCTTTTGGTCTTAGTAATATTCGTCTTTACACATTTCTAAGGGTATAATGTATCTGAAAGTGTGGCTGTCAGCTGGGCTGGTAAGTATATTTCTTGCTATTATGTCAAAATCAAATATAGAAAGGTTATGTATCTCACCCAGTATCTAAGGAGAAAATGGAGCTCTGGGACTTCCACGCCTTGCTTTCATATTGGAACTGCTGTGTAGAGGTCTTTGTGCAAACAGTCTGCTCCTGGTGCTGGTGAGAGAAAAAAGCAGCAGCCTCGTGTCTAGGCATAATCATCCTCCAAATACAGGTATTTCAGTTTTTGATTGCACTTGCACAGAAATCAGAGATCAAAACAATAAATTTCGATCAAGCAACATTTTGCCTTCAAACACGGCTGTTCCCAAATTAAATTAATTCAGTTTTAGACGAATCAATTCATGCTTAGCCTGTGGAGTTCTGTTGAGTTCAGATTCTCAAAAATCAGCTGGAAAGGATAAAGGTTGAGCAATTATTTTTACGATTGGCTGCCCATTCAATTTCTGTTTCTTTAATGGGATTGTTCAGCAAGTATTCTACCAAAAGCACGGAAATTGGTTCAGCTCATTCCCCTCTGCAAAAAAAGATGAAAACCATAACATGGTATTTAGCTGCTTACTGCTTATACAGGTTCTGCCTAAACTCTTGTACTGCATTTTAATCTGTGCCACTTACTTGAGATGGTTGTGACAGAGGAAGCTCAGCTCTGACTCTCCATTGAGCCACATTTGCTGCAGCAAAAAACACCTACACACGTTCCTCAGTCCTGCTGCCTTTGGTGAATAAGCTTGAAGCTAAAGATAAACTGTTGCTCAAAGCTCTCCCTGACTTTGACATTTAGGGGGGCACTTATTAACTTGTTGCACGCTGTTATTGCCTCATTGATCTGCAGTGAGCAGCGAGGATTTATAGAAAATTGGGATCTAGATAAATAGTTACCATGGGGAAAGGAAGGATGTATTTAGACAGAATCAAAAACCTGCCAAGCATCTCTGGAAATCTATAATATTGCATTAACTAAAAAAAAAAAAAAAAAAAAAAAAAAAAAAAAAATCTCAAAAAACAGGTTAAAAAATCCCCAAAACAACAACAAAAAACCCACTAAGCAGGCAAGTTCAGAGCAGACTTACTGCAGGGTGTCTAGGGCAATAAACAAGGGTTGCCTGAATAAAAACCTCCTCTCAAATATTAGCCTGAGAGGGAAAAAATCATTGAAATTAACTGATTAAAGTAGAGGGAAAGCCAGTGAAATGGCTCTGGGATGAGGAGGGGTGTGCAGAGAGAAGCTGGACACCAGCAACTCCCCTCATCCAAACAAATGATCTGCACTGCTGCCTGACTCCCCACCTGGGACCTGCTGAGTGTGGAAACAGCACTGCTCCCAGTTCCAACACAGATTAATGTGATTTTAGTTCCTTTATTAGTAGGAAGAACCTGTGGAGCAGATTTATAAAGATACAGAAGTGCTTAAATCCTGTTGTTAACAAAATGCCTTTGAAAGTCAGCTATTGTGTTCTAAGCATTTAATTTCTCTGATTATATCTTGAAATAAGTTACTCCCTACTTAAAATAACCAGTCAAGTCATGAAAAGGAGAAGTATTTCCTTACTGAATATTTTAAGTCTTCTTTAATTATAGGCTCTCACTGGCTTTTGAATGTAGGATCTGTGGAGAGTTCAGCACATTTTAAGATAAACCTCCTGACAAAAACGAGGAACAAAGCATGTCTTGTCAGAACAACAACAAAAATCTTGATCTTAATCTTAAAATACAAATATTGGCTCAGTCTTTGCATCACTCCTACTTCACAGGCCAAATTCTGCTGTGATTGGAGTAGGTGGATCTCGTCCATCAGGGAAGAGGTGAAATAGAGAGAATGCTCATAATCCATGAAGAACAAATCACAACCTGCAGACTCCAGGGCGTGTCACATTCTACAAAAATTGTGAGAATCCTTGGGAAATCAAGAGTTATCTCCATGAAAATGCTGGGTCTGTGAGGGCCTTGATATTCTCTGTGGTTTATCATTCCTCTGTGACTGTAGTGATGATTTTGCCAGCCACAGATTTTTTTTTCATATTGGGAAGGTTTGCAGTGCCTGGGCTGTAGGAAGTTGTGTGTTCTTTGTCTACAAAAAATACAAGAGCAAGTGCTAGAACTGCTATTTCCTTAATTACCAGCTACATTCAGTTAGACTAAATCCTCTAAAAATAGAATTAATTTTATTTAAGTTATCACAATAGCTTTATTTAATCTAGAGCACATATGAGCAAAGCTTATTTAAAAGCTGACCAATCTTTTTAATTATTCATTGTTCTTCACTTACTTTGTAATGTGGGTGGAAAAACACTTGAAGTTTTTTTCTTAAAGTGAATAAATCCATATTCATCTTTATCTTGGTTTTCCCATTGCTTTTGAGGGCAGTAGTGAGATTAAACTGTGTCAGCATTTGGCTATGAGTGAATTGTAGGAAGTTATTTTAATTGATTTTTATGTTTTGAATAATATGTTAACAAGCAATGATTGAATTCTGCTTATGCACATAAACAAACAAAACTCATGGGAACGTGTAATGTTAAATCAGGTGTTTTACATTTAGGGTCAAATCTATCTAATAATTTCTATATCCACTTTTATGCAGATGCACATTTCCATCAAAAGCAGTGCCAGGGACTGCAGGGATGGCCTACTAGAATATTTTAGGACACTTCTCTATCAAATCTGGTTACTTAGATTTCATTTGAAAGCAGAAATGGGTCCATAGAAGTCAGTGGAATTACACAGCTGCAAAAGTCATCTCACCCCTGACACCTTGCCCAGGTGAAGGGCAGAAGGAAAGCCTGGACTCCAGGTCTCCTTTCTGTGCCCTTGCCCTGCATGGGGAACCTGCTGGGACTCTGCCATGGATCAATCTGAGTTGGAGGTGCAGCAATTCAATTCTTTGCCCCAGGATCCTTGTGGCTCTCAGGACATGGAGCAAACTCTCAGCAGAGTGGAGTTTGGCCCCAGCCCACGTCACTGCAGACTGTTCAGTGCTCTGCATGCAAAGCAGGCATCCCTGTGCTGATAATTCATCAAATTAATCCCCTCTTTTCAGGGCCAAGTACTGCTCAGAGTCATTAATGTAAGGAGGGTTCAGCACTCTGAACTACAGGCTTCACTTGTCATCTCTGCTAGAATCACACACAATGTAAATACCACAGGAAAATTCAAGGAAAGATAAATTCTCTGTTGGAAAGGAACATTTAAAAGCTATTAATTGAAAGAATCACCAGGGAGGAAAAGATCAGCTTCACTGAAAATGGAAGATACAAAAGATAAACTCTTTCCATCACTGTAGTTCAGCAGCATGCAGGACTTGAAGGCAGATGCTGTGTGATTTATTATTTCCCTGTGTGGGTAGTTCATATATGGTCTTTGTAATATGCTGTAACTTTGCAAAACACATTTGTGCCTTCCCTTTTTCTCCCTATTTTACCTGCTATATAAATGACTTTTCTGTGCATTTAATGACTGGGACATGAAAAAACTTTTCACCAGTTAAAGACAGGTATGAAATACTCCTTGACTGTATTGGGAATCTCTGTTAAACAGCCTCTGTTGGATGTCTGTTAAATAGGGAATATCAATCATGCAATAAGAGAATAATAAATTTATTATTGAAGCATAATGTAGCTGTTCAGAAGCACTGGTTCTATTTCCTGTGTTCCCCTCTTGCTTTAAAATTCTTGGTAAATTGCTCCAAGTTTCTGGGTATCTATATTTGATTTGTATCCTATTTGAGCTTCGTCTACTTAAACTATTTATCAGGGTAAAGACTTTTCTCTGGCTTTCTGTGGGGTTTTTTTTGTGCTTTAAAACCCTGATCTAAATTTGGGATCCAGGCACTGCTGCAGTTCAGTAATAGTGACAGATAACAGTAACAATGTCAGGATTGAAAAAGGCAGTTCCTCTGGAATTTGGCATTTAATGTAATGTCAATATGCTGAAAGATTTTAAGAAAGTAGTCTGAATCATGCTGCTGTCATTCCTGAAATTTCTGTGCCAACTCAAATTGAGAGTGGCATGCAGGGGTAGTATCTGAACTGAGAACTTCAAGTAAAATTGAATAAGTTTTACTGGAGCCTGCATGAGACTTATGACCTTCATAGGCATAATATCAGCTCTGGGTAGAAATTGTTCAGTCATTGGTAAGGGCAGAGTCTGAGGGATTTACAAGGATGACATTTGACATGACTAAAATATTTTTTCAGTGGCCTCTGCAAGAATGTTTAAGCACCACTGTCATAAAGCTGATTGCAATGTGAAAAGGGCAAGACAGCAGGATGCAAAAATGCTCAATTCCTCACTGCATTACAGCTTGTACAGAGCAGCAATCCTGGGGTCAGAGTGAATTGCAGCTTTGGAGGTGACTAAGAAAGATTCATCCTGAGTCAAGGCAGGAAGAATTTTTCTTTCCCAGACTAGACCTGGAGAGTTTATCACCAGCAGAGACACCAAGAAACTTTCTGTAAGACTACAGATTCTGATATCTCAGGGAGCTTAGTATGCCTACCATACACCAAGAACTGTTCAACTTAAAATCCATAGGATTCCATAAAATTGGTTGCCAGAATAGGCAAAGCTGATCACTTGCTCAGCAGGATTGAATCCTGAATTCCCTCGGCAGTTTCCCTTGGATCAGCTGTTCCTTTACCTGCCCTGCAGCCTCTGTGGGTCTCACCCAGCTCTGTGTTTCCCTGGTGGGTGCAGTGACTGCAGCCCCTCCCTCCAGTGGTGTCTGGGTGTCCTGCCCTGCATCCTGGAGAGATCTGTCAGCCTGGAAAGGGGAGGATTCCAGCAGAACCTGGGAGTCTCACAAAGCAGCACCACAAAGCCTGAATTTCTGAATTAGGACTCCAGAAGCAAGGGAGTCTGACTGAAATGTGCCTGATTCCCAGGTTAAACACAGTGCTGTGGTAGCCTGGCATCACCAGCACCTTCTAGGAAGCTGGGACTTTGCAAGAAGCCACCCAGAAGAATTTTTGGGAAGCACAGCAGCTTCCAGTAGGTCTCTATGAATATGATCTCTCTTTTGATAAACTGGTTTTTTTCATCAAAAAAAAAAATCAGAACAATTTTATCATCTCTAATGCTGAGCTGCTCTTGATTTTTCACTTAGAAGACTGCAGTTAGTTAGGGCTGTTCACATGTTGAGAAAAAGCACTAAAATCCATTATTTACATTCTGTGTTATTCAGTCATTTGCTCTTGAGAAAAATCTGGCAAAATCAACCCCATAAAGTTTAATTTTCAAATTTTAAAAATCATGGGTTTGCTCCCTTTTGCACTTTTGAAATCTTTCTACAAAGCTGCATTTACTCTTGGGTTGTAAAGCAGTTGCTAAATGGAATCACAGCTGTCAGAGACAGTAACATCCTACTGAGCCACCCAGTTCAAACCCTCTGATGGTTTATAATTGAAAATTAAAAGAAAGAGGCCTTTTCCTTAAGGATCCTCCTGATTCAAATGCTGACAAATTTACAGGACTGGTGGCATAGGATTTTTAATTCCCTTAAATAGCTTCACCCTATAGAGCAATATCAGTTCTGCTAATGACAGAAAATGAGGTTGGCCATGTAGCCTGGCATGATTTATGGTGGAGTGCAGCACACTCTGAAGTTGTTTAGCCTTTAATTCCACCAAGACTTACAATCTCTACAACCAGAGTTCTCTAAAATTAATGAATGTAGCAGCTGAAAAAGGGTGAAAAGGATGCAGAAATTATTTCCTAATGGCTTAGTTAAAATGTTTATTGTAACCTCCACAAGGGACCTTGCTTTTCAGAATTAAGATTCCTCATGGAGAAACCAGCTATGGAATGGGACTGGTTAAAAGAGAAGAAATTATTTGTTACCTTCCTAACAGGGGGATGAAACCTTAGAGAAACAGGTTTAACCTTCTCTTACTTTGCAGATGGAATACAATTTGAACTGCATCTAAATGTGCTTTTTCCCAGCCAAATGTGGCTACACTGCAGTGTTTAGGTGTTGCCAGTGAACCTGGCTCAGATTTCTTCTTCATTTTGTAGGTAACAGCAATGCTACAGGCCAGACAGTGCCACTTCTGATACCTCTGGGATGTATCTATTGCCAATGAAAAACAAGTGGCTCAAATCCAGGAAGAAAATCTGGTGGAAAAGCAAAAATTGGAACAACATTCAACTCCCCATCCTTCAGCTGTGGCTCTTCAGTAAAACTTTGGTTCTGCGAGTAGCAGGAACAAGGTGTGGTCTGGAAAACCAGCAGTAAGAAATCTTTGGTGCACAAAGTTAATATTCTTAAATATCTAATTGTAAAATAGAAAGGCATTAATGAGGGTACTTAGTATATGTCAGACAAGCTTGTGAAAAGGCTGGAGGCTGTACTGGTGTGTCTGGAAATACACACAAAGGAGAGTTGAACAGGCAGAGCCACATTCTCCTGAAAATATCACAAACCCACGGCTTTTAGAAGAGTTGCTCCCCTAAATTACTGTCTCCAAACATCCTTTTATCCTTATCCTCCATATAAATGAAGTGCAGGATACGTGCACCCTTTGACTGGCCACTGTAGTTTGCTGTCACAAGAAGGCAAGGCTGAGAGGAGAATTATCAAATGATCAGATAATATGGACCCTCTTTGCTTTTCCTGTCAGGGGTTGAAGGAGCCAGAGAAGAGTATAGTCCATTTTTATGGCCTGAATATTCCTTGTTACGAGGGAGTCCTGCCTCTTTCTCACTAAAATGGTGCTGAGTCAGGCAGGTCTATGCAAAAAATACATGAATGTTGTTTAAGATGAGTATCCCATTTCCAGTCAATTCATGCTTCAGCACAGAAGGATCCCCAAGGGGACAGTCCCTGCAGGAGAGAGCAGTAGGTTATCCCAGTCCTGCTGCTGCAGAGTTTCATCTTAACAAAGAGCACTCAGGGCAAAACCCATGATCTCTTCTTGGAGGTACCTTTGGACCTTTGGAGGTCCAGCTCAGGTGTATTGCCCTGGATGCCTTCCCTCTTGTTCAGGAGAGGAACCAACACTGCCTGTGTGCTGTGCCAGTGGGGCAGCCAGGCTTTGTGCTGATCCTGTCCATTAGCCACTTATCATTACCTTTGCAGGTTCCTACACTCAAGGCAGAGCTGTGTTTTTCCTACACCAGTGCACAACTCTGTGCCAGTTTTCTCAGTCTTGCTTTCAAGCTTTGTGGGAATTCTAATGGAAGCACTAAATCATTTTGCTGTGGAAAGTGAGTCTGCTTGGCTATTAGCTGTGATTAGCATTCACCTTTCCTGTTTCAAATGAGCACTCTGCTCTGGGATCCCAAGATTTTGCTCATTTTAGGTCTTGCTTCCCCTTCTAGTAAATAGATACCTTGAGAACTGCTCAACTATCATAGCTCATCATTCCTCAGGACTAGGAGTTTATGATGAGTTTCTGCAATATTTATATAAACAATGGCTAATACAGTTGTGCAAATTATTTCCTTCTGTATGAAAAAATGGATCATTAGCATGAACTTAAAATCTGTTAGTTTATGCTTTACACACTGAATTATCATTTATGTATTTGAGGTATGACTGTAAAAATCTTCCAGTGATATTCCCTTTGCCTTGTGCAGCTCTGAGGAATCATCTTATGAAACACTGGAAAATAAACCCCACTGAGATAGAAAATTACCCTTTCCAGCTCCTTTCTGCCATTCCAGGGACTAAACTTACCAAAATCCTGGTGTGCCTGGGAATTTCTTGTTAGCAAATGGCCCTTCAGGGTGGGAGAGTGACAGTGTGGCAGCAGGTTACTGGCTGCCTCCTGCCTCCTGCCTCCTGCCCTTGGAGGATGCTCCGGGAAATGCCCGCCAGCCACAGCGTATCCTTTTCTGCAAGAATATCCCTCTGGGGCTGTGCCAGCCCATGATGTACCAGAGCAGCCTCTATTAGCTGGCTCTGGGCCATGAAACCAAGCCAATCTCCAGCTGAAGACCAAAGAGAGTGCAGAAGATTTAAGGTCACTTTACTTTACCCAAAGCGGCGCCTGCTGAGGTCAGTTTGGGGCACGGAGCTGCTACAGGAACCTGGTGACAGCACCCACTCAGTGTGTTTGTTATGGGACTGGAAATGCCATTTGAACACTCTCATTTACATGGGAAATGGTAACTGTGCTGATGGGCTGTTGCAATTAATCCCTGTTGGGAGAATCCACAGGGATGGATTCAGAAAAGGAAGGGTTGAAAGGAAGAATAAGAGTTTGAGGGGGAAGGGGACACTTTTTTCTTTTTTAGGTTTTTTAACATGTGTTTTCTCTTCTGTGACTGAAGACAAAATAATTGTAGAATTGTAAAGTGAAGAAGTGGTTTGGACAGGAAATAAAGGCAGAGCAGGACATCCAGGCCATGAGCAGTGGGAAGCTGTGCAGAGCTGCCCTGTGACAGCTCAGGGAACAGGAGATGTCAGAGCACCAAGGTTTGGGCTGGTTAAAGGAAGGTTAAAGGAACTCACCTGTTTTGCACTGGAGCAGATAAGGAAGGCTCATCTGACCCTTTTTGTTATTTCAGTGCAGTGAAGTCCATCAGAAGGTGACTTTACTGCAGCAGTGAAGCACAGAGGTTCTCTGAGTTCTCAGAGCTGGGAGTGATCACTGCTTCAGAGACTGTCCAAACCATCCCTGCCACCATATCACCTGTCCCTCCTAAAACCTGTGCCCATCTCCCCTAAATTCTGACCTCTGCAGTAACTGGGAACTAGAGGATGCACCATTTTGGTCAGCACCAAACAGGCTGCTTTGGATTAAATATTTACCAAAGTGTTTGCAGACAAAGGGACTGGAATAGCTGTCTGCTCCACCTTCTGCTGTTTGCACAGTAAATAACCCAGGCCTACAGCTGTCCCCTACACACACAGCTGCTTCCAATGCAGGAAGTATAAAGCCTGCTTTTCTGCCTGCTTGGTGTACTTCTAAGACATAGATGAATGAACACATGAGGAAATATTTACATGTCTAAGGAAACTTCCACCCTTCATTGCTCACATCACATTCAGAGAGACATTTCTTCCACAAAACACTTGTTTTTGGAGGAGGAAAGTAATCTCTGAATGCCCCAAATACTTTGGTAGGCCAAACATCAAAGTAGGCTTGCATTAAAACAGTTATCATGTAGCAAAATTTATGCAATTTCCAGGTTATATGGAAATAAATACATGGCTTGTGAGCCTCAATGCTTTTCCTTTTGAAACTGGAAGCACACCAGGATGAACAGGCAAAACTCATTGTTTTTGCACATGGCCACAATCCCACAAGCTCAAACAGTGCATCCTTTCCCCACAGTGGCTCTCTGCCAAGGTGATGGGCTACTGCCAGGGCAAGCAGTGGAGCAGAAAGAGCTGAGCCCCTCAGAGAACTCACTCAGCACTTGAACTGTTTAAAAACATGTCCCCAATCCTCAAGTATATAGCAAGCTCAGACAAATCTGTCCACAGCCAAAATTTTATCCTGAAACCACCATTTGGACTAAGCTGAGGGTGGCATTAGAAGGTACTAAATATTTATTTGGGGATTCTGATGATGCTGAGCATTTTTTCTTGTGGAAGCTCCTATCCCAGTGACCATAAATGAAGAACAGGACTTGGATGGAGCAGATGGTTCAGCAGATGGTGACTTGCTCCTTTTTTTAACCAGGCTTTTGTGTAAATGGAGTGTGGCATGGATCTCTGTATGCTTTTTGACTTTGAGAGTGTGTATGTGTGCTTTTGGGCTTTAATAAGTATTTAGTTATGAAACCATGTATCATGATGATGGTATGGATTTTACTGGCTTTTTAAATACTTGGGAAGTTCTTGAAAATGTGGTTTGTTCACTGATTTATGAAACCAACACTGGCTTTGCCAAAGAGTTATTTTAGTTCTGATTTTTAATTAAATGAGAGTGGCTATAATCCTTGACTTTGGGACTGAGCAAAACAAGATTTTATAACAGTCTTGAATTTTTAAATTTTTTCTTGGTTTTCTTCTCCACCATTTGGCTTAACTTTCCTCACTGCCCAGAGCATTAAGGTTGCAATGAAGACACTGAAAGAGGTAACTGAAGAAGGGTGAGGTGTGAGGTTCACTCTGCAAACAGTTCTCTCAAGCTGTCAAAAGTTCTACAGTCCCCAGCACCTACTTACCATTCCTGTGCTGGAGGTAACAGCCCCCTCAAACCTGCCAGCAGCACTGCTTGTGTGTGCTCCCTAACCCATTTTATTCAAAAATCAGATGGATTACTGAAAAAATGTACATTTCAACCAACGTGCCTCATTTAGACTGGTAAAGGTTAAGGAAAAGTCACCTAAGCAGCCTGAGCATCAGCAGATCTGAGGCAGCATGATTTCTACCACAGGGGATCTGAGGATTTGTCATGAGGATTACTTTGAGAGTGGCAGGATATTGCACTGGCACAGCTGGAACAGGAGAGCATATCCTTTCCCTGCCTAGGAGTGGTTAAACCAGTACAGTGTCTTCTGTCTTCTTAAAATTCGTATTCCTGTAACTCACCTGTACATTTACTCCTAATTTCTCATTATTTCCTAAGGCCACAGAGTGGTCTTCTGGGACCCAGCTTTATAAGTTAATGTAATTGAAGGTGGTTGTCTTGTCTCTCATTTCATGTAAATTTTTCTATCATCTTTTAACTTTGGGTGTTTGTTCTTTTGCCCATTATTGTCCCAAGCAGGAGATTGTGGAGGCAGAGTGGTGTTTCTGCTGCCAGAGCTCACAGGTTTTGCAGTCTGTTTTAAACTACACTGAATTATATTTTGGGTTCCAAGACAAAAGACAAGCTACTTGCAGAATTGTCCAGCTTTACTTTGTCTCCTGCTTGAAGTGTTTCTAAGCTGAATATAATGAAGATCTATTCTAAGAATTCCTAAGGGATCTCTTTACACAGGATCTGGAACTGATCCATGGATTTCAACACTTTAACCAATGCACCGTCTAATATTGATTTCCTTCAGAAGTCAAAGCAATTTGTTTTTCTTCCCTGGAGACTTTGGGTTTCTACCTTTGGCTGCAGTCCTTGAATTAATATGGAAATTGAGAACATCACTTAGGACTAGTCTCACATGCAGGCCCAACGTGCAGTCTCATGGAGCCAGGTGTCCTGTGCACATTTGGGCCCCCAGAGGATTCCTTGGTCTCCTCTGGCTGCTGGACAACTCACACAGCTCTTTGCTCACCCCACTCTGAGCTTCTGTCAGAGGAGCTCAACACTGAGTGACTCATTTCTGACCTCTTTTATTTCTTCTCCCCTTTCTCTTGATCACTCTTCCTCATGTCACTGGAGAGAAGGGCAGCACAGCTCTCTGGAAATGTTCTTAGACTGGTGAGGTAATAGGGAGCTCCATGGAAAGCAGCCACCTCTCCCACCATTAATCCATTGTCACTCACAAGTGACTGTCTAGCAAGCCAAAAGTTTCAGATTTACAGCTAAAGCCTCATACCTTTCTGCTGTCAGCATTTCCAAGCTGCCAGTGAGTGTGATCATTGCCTGTGGGAGCCTCCCTTCCATCCCTTGGCACTCTCACTTGCTTTATACCACACAGACCTGCAGGTGAAACACTGGGGGATCAAAGGTCCCATGAGGGTGTTCCATGCTGGAATTCCTGGGGCAAGCCTGAGTATCACAGAGGCCTGAGGAGTTGTGCTGTGCACTGGGCTCAGTGGAACACAGGGCACCACGAGAGCAGGGGCACTACGGCAGCACAGGCCATCAAATTCTTCCTTTTAAACGACACACGTGATCTTGTGGATTTGTCTCAATGCCAAAGGAGCTGGAACAACTCCTCCTGGACACAAAGACACGAGTGCAGGCAGGATGTAACCTGTTAGGATCATATCCAGCCTCCTCTGAAGGGTAAGGCTCTTGGTGGTGTTAAATGACAATCTGTTCTGAATTTATCCTGCCCATATGTCATCAGTAACAACCTACAAAACACACCTCTCCTTTTAGATCCAAGTTTGCATCTGTTCCAAGCAAAACATGTGCCATCTCCCTATATTCCTAGCAAGTCTATATTAGACAACACAGGAGTAAGCTGAAACAGGAAAAATTCCTGTTGGTATTATGGAAAAATTAATCACAAATCACTGTAATTTTGACCTGGCTTTACATGAATATAAAATTTCAGTGGAGAAAACATCTCAAAATTCTTCCACATGGTTCCATGACATGTACAGGGTTATTGTAGCTCAGGTACCACCTCTTCAGCTGTGATTTGTCCCTCTGTGTTTTGCGGCTGCATCTTACAGGTAAAGAGCATCTTTAAAATAAGGCTCTGGGCTGTGAGCAATCTAACCCAGCATACTGAGGTGCCAATAGCTGGTAAGGTTTCAAAAGATTGATTTATAACTGTTTTCTATTTTAAAATATGCAGCTGGACATCCAGGATGATCTACAGAAGCATCTGACAGGCTTGCATGCTTAATTTACACTGACTAACAACCAATGTTTAGGTGCTTCTATAAATCTCCCTGGCTGCTTCTCTTGGTCTCTAGGCAAGTAAATGCTTTGGAAAGGTGAAACAAAAAACTCAGGGCCCAATTTTCAAAATCTCACATCTCATGTGACATCACTGGCCAGAAATCTAAAATGCTCTTTTCTCATCATCCTGAACTCTTGCAAATTCTACCCATTTGCTGTCATTATTTGATATATACTTTCCCAGGAATTTTGAACTCCTAATCTGGAAGAAGTCAAGACATGTTGCATAGAAATGTGCAGTCCTAGAATACAAATATTCTAACACTAGTATTTATAATTAAATAAGGATTTTTTTTTTTACAGTTACAGTGAGGCAGAAGAAAAAAGAACCCTCTAATGTGCAATTCTGCTTTAAATAAATCTTGTTGGTGCTTTGTTTGCTTGGCCTACTAATATTCTATATCAAATACACTCACTTCATATTTTAAAATATCTTTTATAAAGAGAGAAGTCAGGGAAAAAAATCAAACACATTTTCCTATGTTATTGTCAAGAACAAAACTTCTGAAGGCTGGACTCTTCAGACTTCTAGACTGATGCCACCCCTGTGCCTTCAGGGAGACCCTCAAAGGGAGACAATGAAAATGCAGTGGTTCTTCTGTTGTACAAAGTAATATTACAAACAAATTTTCATCTTCTCATGTGCATCAATTCCAGGAGGAATGGGAGAGCAAAGGTTTACTTGCAGCATCTAAGTGAGCAGCCATGTCAGACAGCAGCCTTGTGGAACAAGAAGGTGCCATGACAGCTCATCAGAACAAGCTTCCTTTAAAAGGTCTAAATAACTGTGTTTTATTCAATATTCAGAAGAGATTTGAATTTCCAAGTATTTTTCTAAGGGATCTTTCTGCTGAGCTGGCACTGACATTCCAAGTTGCAGAACCAAGGAAGTGTTTTAAGATCCAATTACAATGAAAAAAGAAAGCAAATTATGTCCTATTGAAATGCTGACACCAGCACAAACCCAGCCACGTTCCCAAGTGCTGCCTTTGTTAATAATGTTCTTTTTTACACTTTTGTGGTATGAGGTCATGCATGACGAATTTTTTGCTGGCATGAATATTAATGTTTTTAGAGTTCCTTCTCTTTCCCCATCATCCCTTCTTCCTGTTAGCATGTCAATATGAATCAAAATTAGGCCAAAATTTTTTTGATGGTGAAACCTGAGCTGTGTCATAATTAAAATGATACTGCTGAACTGTGCTGTGCTTTGAAATATTCTGCCAGCTTACTGAGAGTGGCTGAAATGTGCTGCACCATTCCATCCATCTGCTTCCCAAACCACAAGTCTCCCTAGCAGGAGAGATGGAGAGATGCTACGAGTTCCTCCTTGTTTCACAAGGCTATAGTTAGGGCTGCAAGCTCCTATTTTTGGACACTTCAGTGACTACTGTGAGAGTTTGTGTGATAAGGAAGGGAAAATTCACATCTTCCCAAATTAGCAGCCTCTATGCACCCATTTTCCTGCTCTTTGTCCCATTTTGAACAAGAGCAGCTGCCCCTGTGAGGGTACCAAGGAGGGTGGTACCAGAGTGTACCCAGTGTGATGTGTTGTAGGATCTAAATGGCTCCTCACAAGAGCTTCAGGGTGTCTAAGAGCATTAGGGTTGTAGTTTGACCTGCAATTTATATTGGTTGTTTTGCCAGAAGTGCATTGGTTCTCTGATGTTTCTCTAAAATTAGGATCAACTCTTTAAAACCAGACAGTACAGTCAGAAAAATTTTTGGGAGAACTTCATAATTCAATACAAAGTAAGGAAATACTCAGGAGGTTTAAAAATCCCTATTTTCATATACTCAAATTCCAAGTTTATATTTTAAAATCACAGCAATTTGATTTCATTTTCATAAAATTCAAAGATATTTTAAAAATTAGTATGGAACTAGAAGTGGCTTCTTATTAGATGATAAGCACATATGGTGACTTGATCCAGTATAATATTTCCTAATTCAAAATAACCCAAATACAATTTAAGCTCAATTATACATGAAAATGACTCAAGGAATGTAGAGTTTAAAATTTTTCAATAAATTATGTATAAAATTGAGCCACTCCACCACATTGTTGTCACAAATGCAACATGTGAAGGACACCACATTAAGAAAAATTGTGGATGAATACAGAAAACACAAAATATAATTAATTCCGACTGCTTTCAGACTCACATTTCTTCTGCCCGATTAAAATTTAACTGAAATAAATTAAAAATAATGGAAAAAAAATTCGCCCCAGCAACCTGAAACCTCTTCCTAAGCTTTATGCACTTGCTGACGTTTTCTTCCTGTAGTCGTGTTGACTTCGAATGGATCAGAGCCGTAAATTTTCTAGCAGATAAAAGTGGCACTTCTGTAAAATCTGTCCTGGTGGAGCACAAAGCGCTCGGGGGACGGCCAGGCAGGAGTAAGGATGGGCTGAAAGGAGCGGTGCCAGCGCAGCCCCTCCCGTCTCCGGCACACGCGGAGCGTTCCCAGCCCAGCTCACGCCCCCCGGGGCCCCTTCCCAGCCGGCCCGGCCTCCTGC
>VZRX01004641.1:191402-210069 GCA_013398075.1 Notiomystis cincta | reverse complement strand
GTGAGATTTAGCTCCCGGTAACCCAACCCCGAGGCGGGTGGTTCCAGCGGCGCCTCTCTCGCAGGCGGAGCCGCTGGGCCCTGCCTGCCGTGCTGAGGGAGCGGGAGCGGCTCCGGGGCTGGGCCGGCGCTCCCCGCAGGCCTGGCGGGAGGAAGGAGCTCCGTGGCAGGAGCGGACGCACCCGCGGCGAGGACGAGCTGCAGCCTAATTAAACTGAACTGTCCCCAAGTGCTTTCTTGAGAAGAGCTGCTCAAAATTACCTGAACTAATCCACGTTCTCAAAACCCCCCGAGGTTTTGTTTTCCTCTCGTTTATTAGGATTCCACCTTTCTAATTCCCATGATTGTGGTAATGTTGCCTTTGATTTATGCCGAGGAATCTGCAAGCAAAATTTGGCCACTCAGCATTAAGGCTGAAATGCTCCTCTTCAGACAGCTCTCAGCGCTAGGAATGTTTTCATCTCTTGCCCACTACAGAATCACAGAGCTCTCCATCTGATAGCACAAGGAAATTGCAAGCTAAACTCTCTGTTAGAAGTTTTTGAGAATAACCAGACTTAGGCAGTGAAAACAAAAGTTCCCACTGACTGTTAAAGCAGATTGAAAGACCCAGAAAGAAAATGAAAAACTTTCTTGTTAATGAGAAAATATAATTGTCTATTTATATAACTCCTTTTTCATTCTAGAGAACCTCATCAGTTTGGGCTTGACCTTCTCTTTCTCCCTATTTGTTCACCACTTACATATTTTCTGTGCAATGTCTCACAATCAAGGGGACTGCAAAAGCAGAATTAGGCCCTTTCTAAGTGAGTAGCAATCTAACTATAAATGAGTAATAATCTACCACTTAGCAAAAGCCTTTAAGAGGGCAGAAGTTCACTGCAGAGTTGTATAATGACTGAGTTCAGGACAAGAGGAGGAGATCCCAAATGGGAAAGGGAGAATTTAGGGGCAGAGATAAAATGAAATAAGAAAAATGCGATTTGGCTGTGCTGACATTTCAATATCAGCACATAATAAGAGCTCGTTGGAAATTTTCAGGGGGAATTTGTTTCCTTTGGAAAATGCTGATAATGTCAATCTCCAAACCCTTGGCTGGACTGTGTTCTGTGGCACTGCCCTCCCCAGAAATCAGACAAGGCAGGGGGTTCTGCCATCAAGCACTACTCAGGCCAGAGCTCACCCTTTGCCCAGCTGGGTTTTCCCCCTGAATTTCAGGCACAGAACAAAGACCCATTCTGCATGCCAAAATACAGAATTATTCACCCTTCCCTTTTTCAATTCACTGTTAAAAAACCAGTTTAGGTACTCACATATCCCATCTCACAGCATCACCACGTTACCCTGTGCCTGTGGGCACATCCCCATGATTCCCCACCCTGTTCCACGTGCTCCAAGGAGTTCAAACAAACTGAATTGGCTTGACACTGGAGAGCTGCTGGTCTGGAGAGTTTCATAGAGATGGGCCAAAAAAGCTGCTTCTCAGTTATTGAAAGTTTGAAGGGAATTTTCTCTCAATTTAGTAATAATAATAATAATGTTTATCTTCACAGGAGACATTGAAAATTATATTTCAATTAAGAATTTTTAGTTATTTAGTTAGTTAGTTAATTTGTTTGTTTAAAAAGAATGAAATATTGTTTTCTGCAAGAATTATTTCTTTGGTCTCATACACAAAATTGAGCTTCTGTTTTTCTAACAGCCAAACCTTCAGACTTTTAGCCTTTCTAGAAATTCAGAGACCTTGACTACTGTGTGTTTTATTTAACTTCAGGAACAGACTATGGGTTTTATGAAGCCTGATTGATACCTATACTTGTCCCTTGCCCTCGTGTTTCATTTCATTAGTATTCCATTCATTTTCCCATTATTTTAATGAACCTATAATTTATGCCACTATTTTTATCACAGAATTGCACTGGTATAATTTAATATATGAGTTTCATCTTAGATGGTTAAACAATTGCAGCAAAACTGAGGTTTCTTTTAGTTCATTATGAGTGGTTTATTTTGTTTCATTTTATTTGAAATTGTTAGAAGTATTTTAATCTAGTCAACAAGAAGCTACTCTTCTCAGTAAATAATAGGGTATTAAATCTTTTGCTTTGCTGTAATTACACTGGTAGGGAATCTGTTTATCTTATATGAATGCTGCTTTCTCATATAATCATCCTTTGTACTCCAAAATTGTAAAGAAACTTATAGATTCTCTTGCTTCTGATGATCTATTTGAGAACACTTGGCACTAGAAAATAGAACAGCTGTAAAAAATCTATTTTACCTGCTTGGGTGCCAATTTTGTGTTTAGGTGAATCTGAGCAGTCATGTGAAGGGTGTTTTTATCCATTTCAGACATGTATGACAGCGGCCTTCTGGACCTTCTCCTGAGCAGTACAAGATGGGTTTATACAGAGAGGTAACACTTCTGCCCACAGAAGCAAAGCCTGGTGCCATCAGCAGCCACCCTCCAGGCTGTGCTGAGGACCTCTGCTGCAGCTCCTCCCTGTGCTCTTACAGCCACTTTGGCAATTGAGAACCTAATGCAGAAGGGGAAGTGGAAGCAGTTGTGACCCTGACTGGTTTATGGACACCCCTGAACTCATTCATTTTGCTCAAACAGAATGAGCACTTTGTAGGGAAAAATGGAGATGAGAGACAAAAAGAGCATAAACACAGACTTATACATCCAACAAAGCAGAGAAATTATTTTTCTATTTCTCAGCTGAATAGAGCTGCATCCCACTAAATTCAGTTTCTGCTTAGTGGGATTCTCTGCATACTTTGATCAAAACCACAGGAAGCCACTGAAAGGAATAGAACCCTTTCCCAGCACCCCCTGTTATTTTGCCTGGCTTTGATCTCTGAGGCAGCTGGTACTTGAAAACTTTAAGAAATACATGTGTAGTTAATAGCAAGGGAGCCAAAACTGTGAAACTCTGAAGATGTAAGAAAGAAATTTTGATAACAGAAAGGACTATAACTTTATCTCTTCCAGACAAACACTAATATTTACCAGTTTTATATAACACACCTGGCACATTAGGTTCTACCTGCTTCAGGAGGATAAACTTCTGTGGCAATGCCAGATGCTCATTTCGAGTACCTGGGTTCTTTTGGGAACCTGAACTTCATTTTCAGGTTATGAATTGACCTGAACATCAGTAATTTCTTTTTGAAATTCTTCGACACCTCAAGGTGTTGCAAAGGTTTTGAAACCTGCTCTTTTCACTGAGATCTCTGACCCACTGGAGGGTTTTAGACAAGTGATTTCACCTCTGTGTACCTCGATTTTCTCATGTCGATATTGAGGGTCATCATACTTCCCTATATTATTTTGAAACCTAATATTGCAAGTTCTGTACAAAGATAGTACTATTTTTATAAGTAATATTTTTATTTTTCTGCAATACATCTGCCTTGTTAATTAAAACAGTTTGGTTTTATTTCAAAGTGATAAGAGACTTAAATGGAACAAGGCAGTTTGTGGGCATATGAGGGTCACGTTTTTGATGTGTAATTATTTTTTGTATGAATTTATACATCTCTTTGTGGATTTCTGTACAGAAAGTCTTCCTGAAAAGTTCAGGGCTCTAACCTCCCTTGGGCTGTAAATGTTTTATATTTCTCTGTGCAACAGGTTGGACTGCAGGCATCCAGTGGTATTCTTAGAAGCCTTTTTTAAATAATTTTAGAGCATCGATGATTTATTAATACTTTTAAGGATGCAGAATGTCAAAAAGCCAGATATTAAAGTACCTAAAGAAAAAAATATATTCTATATCTCCAGCAGACAATAATCTCAGTCAAATTTAGCTCTGAGTCAGGAAATATTTGCTCTGTTCCTCTTCACAGTCAGCAGAGAGGGGGTTTTTGCCTATAATTAGATCTGTGGATCTGGACCCCTGTTAAGAATTTGCTCATCAGCAAGAGAGGTGAGTTCTTGCTGTTGACATCTCTGCTCTTCACAGCTGGGGCCCAGCATTAACAAGATGTTCTGGAGATAAACAGGGCCCTGGTGGCACAGAGGGAGCAGGAACAGCAGCAGTGGTGTCCCAGGTAACCCTCCCCAGCCTCGGGCTGCACTGATCAATCAGCAAGGACCTGGAGAGCCAGCAGCCAGGAGAGGTTGGCTCTTCATCCCTCTGTGATGATTTCCCCTCTGCCTCTTGGCACGTTTCAGTTTGGACCTCATTAGATACGTGGCTCAAAGCACTGAAGCATTGGAGCCCCGGCATACAAGCAATTAATAGTGGATTTATAAATGTCACCGGCTGGCCTCTCCATTGTTGTGGCACACAAAAGGCTATTCTGAACTCTGCATTCCTTAAGGCACAAAATCAATGAGTAAAATGGTTTAAAAAATATGAGCCTTTAGAGCTTTATGTCCTTGTGGTTCTTGCCAGAGTAAAATGCATTAGTTCCCTGGGGGACGGTGAGAATCACACTAATTTTCTCAAGAAAAGAAAATTTGAAAGCCCTCAGCAAGAACTCAGGAAATGGCACTTTGCATTTGATGCTTGGCCACATTAAAAATATTTATTCAGTGGAATAACTGTAAGAGAACATTTTAAGATGTTTTCTGTATACATTTTTCCGCCCAAACTTATGTCAAACAAAGGCCTGTCAACCACTTGAAATACACATTACAAAAACACATCCAGAAAGTACAAGGAAACGATTCTTTGAGATGCAGGAAACTTCTAAGTTGTTTTCTTTTCTTTACTGGTTCCATTGTGACATTTGGAAGTTCAGATGCGACATTAATGGTTTGTGAGGGTGAACTGACCAGTGACTCACAAATCGCTCCTGAATTTGCTGTTCCAGGAAACAGCAGGCAAAGGGAAGCAGCAGAGTCTGTCAAGAATTCAGCTGTTTGATCTGCTGCCTGGTAAAATCTCCAGGCTCTGTGCCCTGCTCTAACCTGTTTCTTATTTCCTATAGTTGAAGCTATTTTTGAGTTGGTCAGCAATCATATATTGTGCTATTTGCTACAGTTCTAATTAAAATAATGCTGGTACAGGATCTAGTTATGTTTTTTCCCTTGGAAAAGTGTTTGCTGAGCTGAAATAGGGGTAATGTGGAGTGTGATATATTTCAGCCCTACTTTGCCACCTAATACCAGACTCCTGAGTTTAGCTTTTCTCAAATAATTCTTTTGCTCTGAGCCACAGGCCTCAAATTCAGAAATGAACTGAAATGGCTGCTGGCTAAAAAAGTTAAAACTGATACAGATACCCACTGAAACTAGATTTTAGGGAGAACATTCAGTTTACACAGAAAGGAACACCAAATTACACCTCATTAGTCATGGGTACAGTTTCATGTAAATGTTCTGAAATAAATATAATTGTGAGCTAATGCATTTGGGTTAAATTCACTGCTGTCCCAAGTGCTGTGACTTCAGTAGTGTTTGCTGTCATCAAATTCTGACCTCCTTGTATCAGTATTATCAGAGAAGTTGTGGAGAGTGATGTAGCTTTTGGAATCCATGGGGATTTCAGCATGTTTGGAGGAGGTCCCAGAACACTGCAAAACACATTCAGAGAAAGATCACAGGAGAATGCAGAGGCCATTCCTTTATACATCCCTATTCCACACCACTTCAACATATCCTTGGTCCAGATGCTTACAGATTACATTCTCATATATCCTGATCTCTCCTGATTTCTTTTGTCTTGTGTGTGATGAAGTCTGCAGGTTCTGTTGTTCCATCTGACACAGAAGAGAGGCCCAGCCAGGAGAGAACTTCCCAAGCTCAGGTGTCACCAGGGGCACATCTACAGCCCCACAGAGAAACAGAGAGCAGGGAAACTTCTCTAACACAATGTTCCTGAACTAATGGTTCTGCCTGAGGAGCTGGTGTTCTTCATTACCTCAGATCTGGCCCCTCACCAAGATGGTTTGGTTGCTGTCAAGCTCTCAGTGCTGTGTGCAGAGTGCCCAGTGCTGGCCACAGGGGTGGGTTCTCCTCACAGAGAACTGGCTGCCAAGGAGAGCTGCCTGCAGGATTTCTGTGTAAAAGGCATAGCAAAACTGAAAGATGTATCATAGGTTGGACTGTGTACTGATGGGAGGATCCTGAATTATGTCACAGCCCATACAGAGCCATGGGGCAGGTGCTCCCAGGGGTCTGGGTGACAGGAGCCAACCTCAGGAGTCATCTGGTGTGGTCACACTCCAGGAGCAGCTGCACAGCCCACCAGCATCGCCCCAGTGCAAGCTGTGGGCTGGGTTTCTGTGCTGCATCACCTGCAGGCACAGCACAGGACATCACCACTCGTTTTTCTCCCCTGCTGCTTGGCAAAAACAAAGCTGGAAGTAAAATGGTTAGCACAGGTTTATTACCTTTGAGGGAAACAAATCACAAAAGGGTAAATTGAAATTAACTGGGTTGAGCACAAGGAAAATTGATAAGATTGTACCAGGTTCACAAAATGGGAGGACTTTCTTCTGTTCTGTGACCTTTTGTGAGGACAAGTTTGAGGAAAAAGACAAGAAAGAAGAGAGAAGATTCTGAGCTCTAGCAAAATAGCAGTAACCAGATGTTTTTAGCAGGTGCTGTAAGCCCTAAACAGTGGGATTTTGCTACATGGAGCCTTAATTGTCCAAATCCAAGAAAGGACTTAGACTAAACCTAGATAGGTGCAGGTGGGCACTGCTTCCAAAGCTCAGTGGCATCTCATTTGCTCTGGTGGAAACACAGAAGGAAAATTTCTTCTCAACAGACAACTCATCTAAGAATAGCTTCCTTAAACAGATTTTCAGGCTTTTTTTTTGTATGTAGATATTAAGCAGGAGTAGTTTATGACTACTGAGATGGATTTTGTTATTAGGAATTTGGATTTTAAGTTGAATTGAACAGGGAAAAAAATTCCCTCTAAATCATTTTCCTCTATTTTTAATTCCCATTTTGAATTTTAACTTCTTGATCACAGGTCACCATCCAGGGCAGTTTATGCTATGGCTTCACAGTGTATTGTGCTATATTCACATATAGCAATGACTACAGCTGCAAGCTTGCCAGAGCTATTGCTGCAAGCAGCAGTTGCTGCAGTATCTACTCTATTACTAAAAACTGATTGAAATATGAACTATGAAATAATGACTATGAAATATAAAATTTTCCTCTGTGCAGTGAATCACACTCATTTTCATACATATATCTATTCATATATACACCAAAATTGCAGATGTTTCCATTCCTGAAATAAGATTCAACTGCTACGATACCTTTTAATGTTGCCAACAGTTGTTTGTTTCCTGAAGCTAATGGTGAGTCAAGAGTAACATCAAGATGCAGTTTGGTAAATGGATGGGTGCTGGGTTAGAATAAATGATTAATTGTACAGCAGAGGTCACTCCTAGGAAAATAAGTCACTAAGAACAAAGACAAAGGAGTAAATCCCACGTTAATGAAACCTCCCGCATGTGCTTTGGATGCACTCTGGATGAGTTATGGGAAAAGCATAGAAAGAAACTGGGAAGCAAATAGTCTGTTTCTTGGAGGTCTTAGAATCTTGATGAAATTTTTTAAAAAAAATTGAATTCAACCTGGAAAAATGCCAGTTCATCTCAAGGAAAAGAGTTCGTGTTGTACATACTCAGTGTGATGGACCAATCTGGGAAGGAGTAGCATGAAGCACTGAGAAATTGTTGCAATGCCTGTGCCCATGCAGCATGGATAAGGAGGCATTGCTCATCTCCATATGACTCTGGCAGAAGAATACTCGTGTTTTTTGGTAGCTCATTGCAAAAACCAAATTGAAGGTCGTTCAGTATAGGGCAGAAATAACTACAGAGGGACTTTTGTATAGACAAAAAGGGAAGGTGGGAATGGATCAATATTTATAGGCTGGTGAAAAGAAGGTTAAGTGGTTAAGAACAAAGAACTTGCCAACAATCTACAAACAGGATAAGCTGCAAGAAAGAAGAGGAAATCTTTAGAATGTTCTAAGGCAGAAAGAAGAAAGAAATTAAAATTTAAGCTGAACACTAAGATAAAAACTCTGATACAGAAATGATCTTGTAAAATCTCACAGGGAAGTATTTGAACCTCACTGCTTGAAGACATGGACAAAGTCTTGACTAAATATATTTCTGGGAATAATTCATTTCCATTAGTATCAGGACATGACCTTCTCACCAACACCTATTAATCTGTATTGTGTAAATGCCTTTTGAGGCAGCAGCAGGGACTGGGCTGGCTGTTGATGCTTGGCTGGGGGACAATAAACTCCAAACAAGTGCAGTTCAGAGCCATGATAGGGCCTGGGACCAATCCCAACTCATCCCAGATGTGTCCATGTGGATCTACACTGAGTATCCCCCAAAGACTTTGAAACTCATAAGTCATTTGTATTAGAATAGGATCTACAGTAATTAACTACTTTATCTATAATAACTCCAAAGAGAAATGAGATTTAGAAAATATTGTCTGTCTTTCCTGTTTAGGAGTTCGCAGATTTTGACTTTTCTTCTGGACTGACTTTTTGATAACTCAATGACTTTCGGTTCTGGTCCTTAGGGATTTTCCTCATGGGAGCACTGAGTGTCTCTCTGTCTTTGCCTGGGCTTCAGACAAAGCTCCTGACTGTCATTTTCTCATTCCTCTTTTGCCACACTGTGCCAGTGGGACCATCCTGACCACATAGGCTCAGCTGGTTCCTCGGGAAGGAGCAGTCTCCCTGTGGGCTAGATGGGTCTGTCTAACTTGGACACTCTTTTAAGGAATATTCTCAGACTGAAAATGCCCAAATCAAACATTTAATGTCTGTTGCAACCTCTCACAGTACTCATATCCCATCTCTAGTTCAGGCAGGTTCAGATGAAATTAAAAGCCTCCAGACTGTCTGGTATCATATGTGAAAGTAGTTGTGACCTAAATCGTAAGAACAATAATGCAGATGAAAAGTACTAAAAGCCACTGCTGCACCTGGCTGACAATTCTGATGGAAGTCACAGTTAGGTGTGTCACCTAAGGATGAATCAAACACAGATTTTCCACAGGAACCTTTGCAACATAATAAGAAACATAAGGGGGGTGTGGGGGATGTTTTTGCTGTTTGTGTTCATATGCCAAGACTACACTGCACGTTCACATTCATGTCATTAAATTTAGTAAATAAACATCTGTGCAATAATATCCAAAATCCTTTGGGGTGAGTAGCATGGAGTTGCACAAAAGAGCATCACTTTTCTGGTGGTTTTGTGTTCTAGGACAGTTGAAGAAACCGTTTTCATAGACAGCATCTTTTCAGTTTTCCAGTATGTTTTGCCCTGTAGAAATATCCTCTGGTGTGTTTTGTTGGGGATTTTTTTGATGTCATTGTGGGAGTACAGTGTGTGCCTGGGAGCAAATAATGACTCTTAAGATGATTAACATGTTATTAAACTCTGGGATAATCGCTGTCCTGTCAAGTGTCAGCTCATGCATTTCATCAGCCCCATGTGACAGTGCTGGACTGCTCATTTCTTTCTTTGATCTAAGGAGAGTGTTTTTCATGATCAGCTGAATGTGACCCCTTTGGAACTTCAAACAGCATAAAGAAAACAAAAGTGGGTAAACATTACTAAGTCACCCAAAAAATAACACTGTTTTTATACCAGTTGAAGTAAGCCTAAGCTGACTTCTCACGTGGCAACATATGGGTGGCACTGGTAACAGTGAACAGCTGGGGCATAACAAAGTGTGAACTTTGCAAGAAATACAGATAATTCTGCTTTTCAGACTGGCTGATGAGTCACATACAAGCACCTGCCTGATAAAATGGACCTGTGCCATCTGCTACAAGTGCTTTTGCATTGGCCAAAGAGCTGAGCCTGAGTTTATGCCAGGGCCTTGAGTACGTGTCCTTATGGAGTTTAGTTGGATGATTTAAGGGGTTTGTGGCTGAGCTCAAGATCAGCTTCCTCACTGCCAAGAACCACTATGAAGAAAACTAGAAGTGAGGTTCTGCCCCTGCTCTCCTAGTAGTTCCTGTTAAGTTGAGGATTTAATATCATTTCCCCCATGTTATTCTGCAGCCCCGTTGCACTTCTGTCTGCACTGAGCTCTGGCCTCCAGACTTGAACCTAGACCCAAACCCAGTGGCTGCTTGTCCAGCTGGAGCTGTCTCGTCACTGAGGGCCCACTGGGCAACCTCTGGGCTGTGCCTGTCCCTGATCCCTGGCCCCAGCCCTGATCCCTGGCCCCAGCCCTGATCCTGACGTTCTTGTCATGTTCACCTTCTCTTCCACTTGCAGGTGCCCTTTGCTGCTCTTGCTTTGTCACCCTTCTGATTTCATGCATCTGAGTATACCTGGGTTAACTCTGCTTGGTTTGGGGCCTCCAAATAAAATAAGAGCTGTAAAAATCGCTTTCCAAGGTCCCTCATGTTGCATAGTCAACAGCTGAAAGCAAACTTGCCAGTAATGGTGTATTTTACCCCAGCAGAGTGAGACCAAAGGCAGATAAAGATACCCTGTGAAGGGGTACATTCAAACTACAGTTCACCTGCTGAGACACTGATTTCTACCACCCTGCTGCTGCCTCTTTTCAGCTGTGAGAGCCACTGTACAACACTGAAAGCCACAAAGAACAGTGGCTTTCTCCACTGAAAAATTCTTTTGTTTTGTTTTTTGGGTTTTGCCAGGGACCCAGCATTTAATCACTAAGATGTGTCATGCTGCTAAGATGTCTGACAGCTTGATGCACTGAGGGATGCTCCCCACTGAAAATGTAAACAATTTCTGCTGTGTATTTTTCCACCTAAAGAATCTACAGACTTTTGCTAATAATGGCTTTCCTTTTTTCCTGTTACAAAGCAGTGTCTGCATTATTTGCAATTACAAAAAAAGTGTCTGCATTTCCATTCTGGTATCAGTGAAGCTAAACAGCTCTTGTACCCTTATCTTACTTTAAAATATTATTTTTCCTCTGTGATCATTACTTTAAAGTACAAAGCAATAATATGTTTTCTTTGGGGGGAAAAAGGGGGATTTGTATATCAGACTATCCAGGCTGCTGCTTTCTCCTACTCTTTCTGGCTTCTAACACAGCTTTTAGAGACGAAAATGATTGTTTCTTCTCCCAACTGTGTGAGGTGCAATTTGTGAAGTTGAATACAGAGAGTTATGGTCCATTTTAGGTACCAGCAGGAACAATTGCTCAGGGCCTGCCGTTACATCTTAGAGTTCCACAATAGCCCTAGTTACATTTTGATGCTTTCGTTTGGTCTCACCAAAAACATTGTATATCCTAACGTGCTTTCCCCTAACCTTTCCCTGTCATGTATCCTCTCTTTACGTGCTGCTGGTAGAGTGCTGGGGTTTTGACAGCACTTTACCACATCTGGTTTGTCAGAGACTCTCTGTAGTTTCTGACCCCCTGATCCTGTAAATCATCCTTACAAGAAGGCACTTCTAGCTCTGGGTAGGGAAGGCTTTTCCTTTCATCTTGGCACTCAGTGCCAAAATAACCCTCACAATCTAGGGAAAACCCCTCCCCCCTTTTGAAATTTCCAAATCTCTTCTGGATTGCAGGAGCCAGGACTCTCTTTGGAGGCTGAACTTTATTTAAATTCACCAATTTTGAAGAAAAACTGTTCTTCATATTTTTTAGATGTACTTTGTGATCGCTCCTAACACAAGGCAGGCTTTTCCATTTTTAGAGAAGTGAAGTGCTAAATTTGCACGATGAGATTACAAACCAGGTTAGAGAGGTGAAAGATAAAAAATAATAGCAGGCTGCATTGGAGGACCTGACAATAATCTGTTTTCCTGGCTGCCACTAGAATTTCTCAGAGGCACATTCTGGCAGCGGGGGGCCAACCAGGCAGTTCAAGCACATCAGCTTGAAGCTTTTACTTTTCAGGACCAACCTTTTCCTGGGCTATTAACCTTCTGTTTAAACTTTCAATTCCACATACACTATCTAGCACTACCCAAGCCTTGCAGCATTTTTTAAAGTGCTCCATAATTTCCTTCCAGCTTCTCAACTAAGGAAACATTGTATAGGATCTTTGATTAACACTCTCTGTCAGCAAGATACAGATTAGAACTCGAGTAGCCTGAATTGTGCTTATAAGGATTTTGTTGGTGTCTTTTTATAGACAGTATGTTAACATTTTGTACAGATGGAAGAATCTGGATTTCTTTCTCCCACTTACTGTTCTCCTACACACGTACACACAGTCTCCCATGTATATATTTACCAGTTGTAGGAGGATCAGATCATCACAATTACAAGAGGGGAGTTTTAGACACCAGTGGTTTAGATTTGTATGTTTATCTCTCCCTCCTAATCAACTCAGCACAGAGCTACATCTGTAATTAGTTGTGACAGCAAACAATTCCATTTCCATATGCAAAAACTTAATTTGTGGTGTATACTAACCATCATCCATTCTTAGGCCAGAATCACAAAGGTATTTAGATGCCTAACTTATGTTTATTTTGATATCTTCTTGGGTACATTCTGTGATTTCAGCTGCCAATATCTTTAAAAACACAATTTGGTATCAGTGTTGTAAAAGGTGCTACAAAAGAGAGAATCATGGAACGTGTAACTTGCATTTCAGGTTATCTCTGCATTTGATTTAGGACACAGTATTGGAGGTTGGGGTTTTTGGTTTGGTTTGGGTTTTTTTTTGTAGGAGAGCAGTTCTGGCCCTTGCTGTACTTTTGGCAGGGGTCCCTTACTTCTGCTCTATGTTATGGCCATTACCTGCACACATATGCATCTTTATTTCACAGAAGTATTTCTCTTTTTTTCACATTCCAAGCTACCTCCTCCTGTTTCTGCTTTAGATTTTCATCTGTTTCAGAGCCTCTGTTCCCTGTGATTACATGTTTTGTTCAACTGCCTTACTAAGACAAGAATCGAGGAAATCAACAGCTGTACATTTCTTACATTCCAGAAGCCCCAGCCAAACCATGTCTGGACTTTGACACTTGACTCACTGATGTATTTTGATTAAATCACAATTACAGAAAACAGGTCGAGCAAAGAAAGTTTAGTTACCAATTTCTGTCTTTCACGCTTGACCTGAAACCTGCTGAAGTCAGTGGGAGTCCACAAAGTCTCCATCCAAAATCCCTCAGAGGTGCCAAACTGCCCATTAAACCAGTGCCAGTCGTTTTTGTCTCAGCCTCTGTAATTTCTTCACTGAGCCTAAAGGCAGACTGGAACACCAGGCAACAGGTTTTACTTACAGATTTTAAAAGTTTTATGATAGAAACTGGAAAACTCTAATAATAAATAACAAACCTAAAGATAATTACTAAGTTCAGAGCAGATATAATTTTTTTTCCGTGGCTTGTTAATTTACTTACAAATCATTCCAGCTTCCTGGATTTAACACTGTGAGGAATTCACCAAATGTTTAAACAAACAAATATCATATACACACATCAGTTTGGCATTTCACTGTTCCATCTGGCCTCTGCTTTTGGTTAATAGGAAAAACAAACCTGATCAGTTGAGAGACTAATGAATATCTACTTATGGCTGTTACTTACTGGAATTATATCAACCAGATAATTCTGTAATTAACTTCTCTTTATGTTTCTAAAAGTATTCTTTAATCACTGTATTTCCAAACAATTCTTATTGAGATAAAAATTAATTGGAAATCATATCACACCAATTCAGTGCATAACTTTTAATGAGAGTTTCACCTGCTAAAGACAAAAATAATTTTGGTGCATTTTATTTGTTTTCAAGGTATGCTCATGCATTAAATGGGAGCAAACATGAAGATAATTAATCTGTACTGTGAATTTGTATTGCCAACTGTTTAGCTCTTCATAAGTTAATTAAAGCAGCTTCAACTTTTTAGTTTTAGTGTAGTTTAGGTAGTGACAAATTTAAAAGAAATTAGGAGGCTGATAATTAGTTTGTGAAGATGGTTCCATGCCTGATTCATTGCAAGAAATTGAGATAATAAATTCTGATTTTTGTACATTGCTCTTTAGGCAGCATTTATTGCACATTGTTGCACAAATAGAATGTTAGATCAACTGACCATGAGATACATAAATAAGTTGTTTTACCAGAAATAGAACTCCAATTGGTTTAAATCTTCAAAATACTTTTAAAGACTTCTTTGAACAACTTTTGGAAGTTTAAGTGTGTTCTATGACAGTTACAAAGATGCAAATTGCTGGAAAAAGAATTTTATAATGAAAATGCGGATATTGCTCTACTACAAACGAGAGACTTAACAACCAAGAGAAGTTGTGTGCTTAAAGATCTCCTTGTAGTGCTTGCAGCCTTGAGTTCAAATATTCACACTGTATTTTGCTACAGCCTGGAAGTGTAATTTTGGGCTCTAAGGATTGATCTACTCTGCTGACAGAGAAGTTGTGATGCTGCTTTAAGGTGCAATCACTCCAAAACTTGAAAACCAGGATGACTCTCCCTTGCTATAAAGCAGGAGATACTGCTAGTCTGTGGAGTGTTAGAAGCTGGAAAATCCATGAAAACCTCACAAAAACCTGTCTGCTCAGCATACCTGCTGCTGAGCCCCCACGTACCCTGGGAATGTGCTCTGCAGGCAGGATTCCTGGATGCACTGCAAGCTGTACAGGTGGGTGTGTACATATTGTCTCTGTCATGATTGCTGCTACGTTGTCTGACTGGGATTCCTGCCAAATATGCAAACTTTCATTCACCACAGCCTGGTTTTCATATTTAGGGTAAAAAAAATGTCAAGGGCAACGTTTCCTCCAGTGACCTTTTCAGTTTCACCTGAAACCTTTAAGCACTTGTCACTACTCTGCAGGCACAAAGCTGCACTGGGTGAACTCGCAGCCTACAAAGGCTCAGCAGTGCCACTGCCTGCAGCCCGACAGGAATCCACAGGACTCGGGGGGGGGTCTCCATTGGCATTTCTTAGCCATTATTTCCATTGTGCTCCAGCAGTGTCTAACTGTCGATCCAGAGCCCGGGCAGTTTCCACAGTCTGTCTTTGCATATTTATAACGTGCAACTGACTATTCTTTGTCTACATGTTTCTAGAAATCTGAGAAGTGTAAATGTCCTTGACACCAAAAACAGATGCTGAGCACACTCCAGGTCAGTCTACATCACTTGAACCGTACTCTCTTAGAGAGCATGCCAAAGCTGGACTGAACAACGAACTCTTTACACAGGGAAGTGCTTGAATGGGCATGGCTTGGGTCACTCCATCACTCTGAGTTTGGGGCTGTTGTCACACTTCCTCCATCATCTTTGGTGATTATACCTCCAGATTATACCTGTCTTGTTTTCCTCGCAGTAGGGCTTTTAACTGGGTAATAGTTATTCTGTGCTGAAGGTCCCTTCATCAGTCTTGAGTCAAAATAGTATCTTGGATACTGGAGTCTCTTTGCTGCTTCAGAAATTAGCAAGTCTATGCAGCAGGACTGCTTTTGGCAGAATCTTCCATAAGTCTAACACAGCTGGAAGTAAAATTTTTCGTGTTCATTCTCATTACTCCTATTAGCTTCCTCCTTCTTAGCCCAAAGGACATATTTAGTTGAATATTTCACTCCCGTTTGCAACAGGCTAAAATTTATCTTCAAATGTGCCCAAAATTTACAGACAATAATACTTTGACATGTATGATCTTGGAGAATCTAATCTTTTTGCCAGTGATAAAATGTGGCTCTTGGCACAAAATCCTTTCCTGCATGAGATTTTCTTGTAAGCTTCACCGGTGATATTGGATACTTGGAAACATTTGAGAAGCAGCTTGACCTTGTTGCATTCAAGCTGTGCTCACTGGATTTGGATGAAAACCTGCTCAGTATTTCACATACCCACTTTGAAGTTCCCTCATGCCTGTCAGTGTTTGGGTTGTTCAGGGGCAATATCACTATGAGTTTGACCCTGGGTTAAAGGTGGCGTGGTGTAAATTCATCATAAATTTTTATTGTGGGAGTTAAAGGCTGCAGGATGGATTTTGTGAGCTGCTTTTTAGCATGCCTTGACCCGAACTACCAGAAGATCTACCCCGGGCGTGCTCAGACATGTCTGGTTTCAAAGTATCTGGAGTGTTCCTGCTCCAGCAGGGCGAGATGTTGGCTTGTAGCGCTTTCTCCTGCAGAATCAGGATGCTCCCGCTCACCCTCTGTTTACTTAGCAGATGGGATCAGGCACTACTCATCCAGGCAGTTCCTAAATCAATGGAACAGAGGATTAACAGCATATGGAGCGTGCCCCATCCTCAGACCTGGCATCTCCTGAGCAGTATATATAGCCCTGGGTTTATTCCATCCTCCTCCATTTATCATTATTCCTGCCTGAGCTGTGGTGGCTGCTATTCCCTTTCATCGGAAGCATTTCCTGTTAGGTAACTGAAGTAAAACAAACAACACATGAAAAGAAAAGCAGAAAATTTCCACCACTGAAAAGATGCAGAGATATTTTTGAAATCACAGTGTATATCCAGGAAGCACCCTGCAAGAGAAAAGGATGCAAAAGCTTGTGTGTGCCCTGGGTGAGGAGGAACAATGTACAAGATGTACAGTCTTACATTACTTCTCAGTTCATTACTATAACCTGGAAAATAGGAACAAAAATTACAAGTTCATGGTCACATACTCTGCTCTGCCAAAGCTGTTTCTGAAGATGGAATTATTTGGGGTAATTCAGTTTGCTTGATTAAGATAATTTCAGGATGTGTTTGGCCCAGATAAAGAATGGATCACTTTAAATATGAAGTTAGCCCTCATGTTCAGAGTCAATTAATCTATCTTCTGTGTATTAATGTGCTATAAATTACTGAATTTCCTAAAATGCAATTGATTCTATACAAAGAAGAAAATGTCTGTAAGAATCTGTTGTTGTAGGTGGTTGTGCTTTCAGAGTGATTTTGGCTGCTGTTTTAAGTCCAGAAGTTGTAACACATTGGAATTCTTTATTCATAATGTCTAATTTCTTGTACATTGTGTGTGTGTATCTGCATGAGACTGGAGAAATGCTTACACAAGCAGAGTTCATGCTTCAAGCAACTTTTTTCTTTATTTTTATTGCCAGCTCTCGTATTTGCTAAGCAACACCAATTAACTCTTACTCAAAATACCATTCCCTCAAATAAAACTGCCACTATTTGCAGTTGTGCCACACAGGATACTGGACTTGCCACATGATTCATCCAGGAAAGGCTCCTGTTTGCACTGGATCCATGCAGGTGCATTAACCTTCCCATGCCAACCTGGGTCTAATCAGTCTTAATGTCTAGAAATTTCCATCTGGTGTTAGGAGTGTTTTCCCACAGTGGTAACCAGCAATCTAAGAGAACACCTGGTCTCATACCTATCAGGAGGACTTTAAATCAAAATCCTGGCAGCTCTTTGGTACATAGTAAGTGTTGTGCCTCCTTTATCTTCTTTTACATTAAAACAGGGGGACATGAAATGAAACTAAAATATAAATTTGTCCTTCCAGTGTCTTCCCCAAGTCTGCTATACCAGTGATATCCCTGCTGGCTTTGAACCGAGCTTCTGAGTCCAGAGTCTTTGATATGATCCTTGCCCTCTCAGTCATGCTGCTTCCTAGAGGAGTCCGTGTCCCTGATCTGCTGACAGCCAGTTTGCTATTTTTTCTTCAGCATTGTACTGAGGGGAGAAGTGACATTATGCTGTTTGCAGTGGGTTTGCTCCCCCCTTTATAAAATTAATTATTAAATGCGACGCCAGGGACAAATTATTCTTGGGAGCTGAAAAACTGTGATCTTTCTAATAGGCTTGGATTATTTCCAGCTGGTTTTAAGCACCTTTCTCCATTAGCTGGAGAGGTGATTAGCATGAAGAGCCTCCTGAGTGAAGTGCCTTTTTAGCATCTAAAGTTAGCTCTGCGGCGCAGGACGGCCGAGCCTGGTGCCAGGCCCGCCCAGTAGCTCGGCTGTGCCCTCAGCCCATCGCCTTCTCCCGAGGGCACGGCCCGCATTCCCTGTTCCGGTAAAGCCAGGCCGTCCCTGGCACTGTGTCACCTGCGGGAAGTGCCGAGCGGAGCCTGCCCGGGGGCAGCGCGAGGAACCGGGATTAGGAACGCTCCCGAGCTGAGCCCCGGCCCCGCGCCGCTGTGCTGCCTCACGCTCTCTGCTGTGTTCCCAGAATCACGGAACCCCTTGGGCTGGAAAAGATTCCTGAGATTATCGAGTCCAACCTGTGGCCCAACACCACCTTGTCAATTAGAACCAAGTGCCACCAATCCTCTCTCCAGCAACGGCGACTCCACCGCCTCCCCGGACAGCCCGTTGCAATGTCTAATCACGCTGTCTATGAAGAAATTCTTCCAAATGTCCAACTTTAACCTCCCCTGGAGCAGCTCGAGGCCGTTTCCTCCCGTCCTGTCCCTGGTTCCCTGGGAGCAGAGCCTGACTCACCCCGCTGCACCCTCCTGTCAGGGAGTTGCAGAGAGCGATAAGGTCCCTCCTGAGCCTCCTTTTCTGCAGCTGAGCCCCCCCAGCTCCCTCAGCCGCTGCTCACTGGACTTGTCTTCCAGCCCCTTCCCCAGCTCCGTTCCCTTCTCTGCACTCGACTGCCGCAACTCGGTGNGGGCAGCCCTGCCCGAGCCCCGACCGAGAGCCACACGTCCTGTTCCAGGGTCGCTCCGTCGGAAGTGAACGCGCTCCAGGCAGCGCCCGGAGAACGCGGCGGTGCCGCTGCTGCGCCTCCTCCAGCGGCCCCGGCTGAGGCGGAGC
>VZRX01004641.1:162759-191270 GCA_013398075.1 Notiomystis cincta | reverse complement strand
CCGGCCGCCTGGTGAGGGGCGCCGGGGCAGCGGCCGGGCGGGCCGTGAGGGGCCGCGGGGCGCGACTCACCGCGTTCTCCTTCCCCCAGGAAAGAGAGGACGAGCATCGACACCGAGATAAAGCGCTTCATCGCCAAGAAGGCGGATCTGCTGTTCGCGCACTCGTGGAAACCCAACGGGCCGATCGAGGACACGATCGAGGAGAATGAGGGTGTGTCGGCTCGGAGGGGGTGTGTGTGTGTCAGTGTCAGTCTGTAAGGACAGCACTTGAATTAGCGGTATCTTTAAAAACAGGGTTAAATTCTTTTCCTGTTGATTTTTATGTGCAAGCTTCCCGTTAGCACAAAAATGTAATATTTTCCCGTGTTTTGCTGTCGTCAGGTATTTTGTGATCTCCGGGTGTAGCCTGGGCGTTTGTAACTGGCTGTGTCCTTGTTGCAGAGTGTTACGCTGTCATGCCACCCCTGGAGAGGTTCATGGAGGTGCCCAGGGAGGAGAGGAGAGAGTTGTTCTTCCGCGACATCGAGCGTGGCGATATCGTGATTGGGAGGATTACCTCTATCCGTGAATTTGGCTTTTTCATGGTGTTGATTTGTCTGGGAAGCGGTGTCATACGGGAAATTGCAGATTTGGAAATCACTGTAAGATACAGCTTTGGTCAATGCTTCATTTTTGACATCTGTTATTTGCTTCTTGCTTCTCTTAACAGAGTGGAATGTGTAAAGGTGAAACAGCTTTGGGATTATTGGTTGTGTCTGACTTTGTGGGCAGCTTGTGATGCTTTGCTCAGCCAGTGAACACATCTTGCTGTGACCCACATTATTGGGATGAAAACTTCATCATTTGTGGATGCATGAATTTTTACTTGAGCCAAGCCATATTTTAAGAATCTCAGTTCTGATGTGCATTAAGCTTAAAATAATCTTTTTCGACTCTGTTTTGGGGATGAAAAAACCCCAACTTTATGGCTCCATTTATGATATTCCTGCTCTGTTCTGTTGTAGGCCCTGTGTCCTGTGAGGGATGTGCCTCCTCAAAGCAACCATGGAGATCCTCTGTCTTATTACCAAACTGGAGACCTGATTCGAGGTGAGTAGCTGCAGAAGTTGCTGTGGGTTGGTTTGTCTGGGTTTTGAGCCACTCCTGTAATTTTATCCTACCCTGTGTTACTCCTGCAGCTGCGCTCAAGGACGTCGACCGTTACCACGAGAAGCTCGCGGTGTCGCTTTACAGCTCGGCGCTGCCACCCAACCTTTCCAGTACAAAACTGGGCGTGATCACCTCCGATGACTTCCCACTGCATTATAAGTAAGGATGTGCTGTGTGGCTGCACTTGCTGGGTGCAGTCAGGCTGTCTGAAGAGCATCTCTCACAGGCTGGCTGTCCCTTAAACTCCTCAGTGGGGTTTCTGATTTAATTGGATGATCACATCCTCCTTGTTGTTCCTCTCTTTAGCATACTTGTGTCTGGATATGTAGGTGTGGTTGGCTTTTTTAGCTTCTTTCCAAAAATATAAGGAAAGCAAAAGGCAGAGTGAGATATCTGTTGCTTTTGGACTGTGTTAACGAACAAATAAAAAACCCCAAAAACCTTGGGAGACCTCAGTATGAATTCTTAGCATTTTAAAATTCCCCTGAGAAGATGGGGACACAGATATCTCTGTAATGTTTGTAATGATTTTGTATGTCCTGGAGATCCCAGGGTGAGTGCCCAAATATGTTTCAGAAGCTCACTTGGGGTAAAGGACATAAGGGTGGGTAAATAGCAGGAAAATCCATGCTTGTAGAAGAGAACAGTTTGTGAGCAGTAACACAGATACCATATAGGCATTTTTATTCTGAACATAAGCACGATGAAATAGGGTACAGAGGCTGAGGTCTCATTTGTGTCCATTGGTGCTGTTTTTAAGGCGAAGCCTGGAAGTTGCCAGCACAGGAGAGACATTCGAAGAGGTTTTGCATCGTTCCCCAGGATTTGCTAATCCATCATTAGTTGAATATTTAGCGGAAAAACTGGGACTAAGTGAGTCAAATCCACCGTCTTTGCTGAGAAGTCTTCAAATGTAAGTGATTTTTACATTGTTCCTCTCCTGTAGCTCTGTGGAGATTATTCTAATCCATTGAAATAGACTTGTGAGTGAGAGTCCTAGACCACTTAAACCTTTTACATTTTGACTTGCATGACTGCAGAGAACATGTCCTTAAATATTTAAAAACAAACTCCTCTAGAGTAAGAAATTTGCATTTGAAATCCTATTGCTCTGAATAAGCAAGACACCTTACGACACACAATGTTTGATATCAGATACTTAAGGAATTTATTGTGTAGCTCTTGTCAGCATCTGTGGGTTGAAATGCAGGATGTTTAGGTTTTAATGTTCTGACATGTTTATTCACAATGTTTATTTTAGTAATAGGTTTGACCCCTTTCATAAAATAAGAGTCATGATTGCAATGATTGATGTTGTGAGCCCTACATACATTAGGACCAAAGGAGGTGTGGACTTCATATGTTTTTGTTAAATGAACTGCAGTTGTACTGGTTCAGCACTTCTAGAATGGTTTGGGAAAGACTGGTTTCAGAAATATGAAAGAACAGACCTGACTGAGGGAGAGCAGTTAGGCATGGACAAATAATATTTCAGCTTATTTCAACTGCACTGCATACTATAAGCTTAACTTCGTAGACTTGGACAGCCAGCTTGATGTTTTTATTTGTTTGTTCCTTAAAGTAAAAATTTCAGTGAAGAAGATTTTGCCCCTGCCTTGAGGAAAAAGCAGTCTGCATCTTGGGCCTTGAAATGGTATGTGATGCTTCTTGTCAGAGCTTATTGTTAGCTTAGATTGGGTTACAGGTTATATTTCTTCAACACACATTGAAACAGTTTTTCGACTGCATGTGTAGTGATGTAACCAGGATCTTATTGAAAATAAATGTGTCTGCCAAGTGGGAATGTGACAGATGAAGTCCTGAGATTCGGTTCCAAAATGTGCGTCAGGTTTAAGGGAGAAGTTCTTAGAATATTTATAATATCCTGACCCATTCTAGAGTTGAGAGCAAGATCTGTGGTAACACCAAGCACACAATTTTCTGTTTTATAATTGAGTGTTGAATGACCTCATACTTGTCAAGTCATTTAAGCCTCAGACTGTAGATGTAACAAATGCTCTTGCTGTCTTTGGAAAGTTAAATGGAACAGCAGTCCTAGATATTTGCTGTTGCTTTTACACTATGCAGTTTATTTGCAACATTGATTAATTGCAGAAAAGGTTGCTTATAATGTTAAATTAAATTTTAATTTTTGAGAAAAGTCTGTAAGGAATTGTTCTGAAAATCAACGTGCTTCTATTCTCTTCTAATAAGTTAATTTCTTGGAAAATGTGCAAGAAATGTTCAGGTAATATGAAATGTAAAAACTCAGGATATTTGTTTGAGATGAGCTGGTTTGTGTGTACCATCTGCCCATGTCACCTTGTGCCATCACTGTAATGGGGATTTTTAGCTTTGGATATAATTAAACCTGTTCAAGGTTAATGGTGGTAGGTCACACATAGTTTTGTGCAGAAATTTGCTTAAACAATAATTCTATAAACAAAAAACAATGTAATATAGTAGCACTGTCTGCAGAAATGCTCTGAGTGCCTTAAGATATTGGATTAAAGATGATACATTTTTGTGGAATTAGGTCAATATCACTTAATTGAAATGCCAGTGTGAAGTACACAGTAACAAGGTCAGGTTTTATTACCTGCCCCTTGTTTGGAATCATAATTTGTGAGTAACAGAACAATCTGCATAGACTAATTTACATACTATTTTCTAAATATTTTCCTCCAGTGTGAAGGCTGGGGTGGATTATTTTAAGGTTGGGCGCCACGTGGAAGCCATGAATGAGTACAACAAGGCTTTGGAAATTGATCCGCAAAATGTTGAAGCTTTGGTAGCACGTGGAGCTCTGTAAGTCTGCTTGTTTCACTTTTTTTTCCCTTTTGTGAAAGAGAACCATCACTGTTTCACATGCAGCTTTCTCTTCTAGGTATGCAACAAAAGGAAGCCTGAACAAAGCCATAGGGGATTTTGAAATTGCTTTAGAAAATTGTCCTACCCATAGAAATGCGAGGAAATACCTGTGTCAGACCCTTGTGGAAAGAGGCGGGCAGTAAGTGTTGGGGTTATGTTTGCTCGATTGTTAACAAGTTTTCTCATAATATCTTTTTTAACACCATTCTAGTGAGGACACAGAATGGCATCTTTCCTTCCTGGCTATATGTTTAAAGAAAAAAAGAAAAGTCCTTGGAAATCTCCATCATTGTGTAATTGGTTTACACTTTGTCCTGTGTCCCAGTTAAAATCCTGGCAAGATATTTGAGGTTTAATCCTTGATATCCTTTTTAATCCTTGATATCCTTTCACTGGTAGGATACCAGGCTTGCATAAAGTCCTGTGAATTGTTTGAATATATTCCAAAAGGTTGAGGATTGTTTGGTTATTTTTTTTAAAAAGTTTTGTAACAAAATTTATGTTCTGTTAGTGTGCTGAAATACTGGGGACCCACTCTAATGCAAAATTTTATTTTGAATATTCAGGGAATAGGTTTTTTTAAGCCCTGTGTTAAGAAAAGAGAGAGACAGTATTTTTGACACTGGAACTGGTATTTCAAAAAATAGTGTTACAGGTTAGAACTAGGAGCTGATAAGGTCAGAAATCCTGGTTTGTGTTGTTAGTGAGGTGGGCTGAGATCATAGAGGGGGTCTCAGAGGGATGCAGTGGTAGCATCATAGTGCAAGTAAAGAAATACTTGCAAATAAGAAAGTCCTAAAATAAGAAAAAGCTGTCAAAATCTGTGTCCTAACTGTAAATGAATTATCACTTGAATTTTAGGTTAGAAGAAGAAGAGAAACTGCTAAATGCTGAAAGTTATTATAAAAAAGCCTTAAGCTTGGATGAGACTTTTCAGGAAGCAGAAGAGGCCTTAACAAAACTCCGTAAGCACATGCAGGTGATTCTTTACTTTCTTTTCATATGGTGCTCTCAGTGACAGTAAATGATCATCAAAAATCATATTAAATCCTTTGAACAGGGAGGGGTTAAATTGATGGTTTGTCTTATTCTCTGCTTCCCTACTCCACAGTAAATCTTTTCTAGTGAGCATTATGGCTGTACCTACCAGAAGAAAGGTACCTCTTGGTGATTCCACTTAGTAAAGAAATGCCAGACAGTGGAGACAGGGAAAGAGCAAAGCAGGGATAAGAATGTCCCATCACACAGTATAATTAATGAGGTTAACTTAGAACATTTTGTGACTGCAAATGTCCAAAGTGTAAATCATTCCTGGAGCCAAATAAACATTGTTACCATAGTCCGGCCAGACTGTTGGTCCTTGCCTTAATTACAGAAAGATAGAGTAACACCAGGCAAAGCTGAGGCACAGGGAGCTCACGTTAGAGGGAAATCAAATGGTAATTTAAAGGAAAACAGCAGGAGGTGGAGGGTGGGCGGGCAGACAGTTTGAATATCTCAGCTTTCTCCTGTGCTGTCTGGTGGTTTTTTCTCTCTTCCCTTGCACGCAGCATGTTTCCCAGGTGAGCCTGCTGGGTCTCTGTGCTACTCTGAGTTGCCATCTTTTCCCTTTTATTTACCTCCTTTGCTTGTGTTGTCTTCCAGAGTGGGTCAAAGAGTAAAATAGAGCACTGAGGAACAGGCTTGTGTTGTTCTGTGCTTCTGCATGTGAGGATGTACACAGGCTGGGGTAGATGGCCTTAGGCAGCAGTTCTTCAGTTGGTGGAGCCATAATGCTGACAGGATGTGTGGAAACAAGGGGGAAGAGGAGATAGGACAATCTTGATAAAACTAGGCTACACCAGAGATAAAGAGATGTATGTTATTTGAGCAGTACCTGCATTTGGCTGCTTTAGGAAGAAGTGTCAGTTAAAATGATGAAGAATATTCTTGGCAAGAAGGAGACATTCTCCTTTGACATTCTCCTGCAGTCATTGATGTAGCAGATGAAGAACATGACAGCTGTTGTTTGTTGCTATGCATGGCCTTGGCTGCAGTGAAGGCTTTCCTTTACTATAGCTGTTAAGACAGTTGCTGAGTTTTGAAAATGATAATCAGACTTTCTGCTCAATCTGAATAGAGCTACTCTGTAGGACTCTTAAGTGGCAGAAGTGTGATCTCTTATGGACTGAAGTAGTTTAAGCATTATTTACCTGCTTAGATGCTGTCCTGCATTTACCTGTAACTTAGTACACAAGTCTGATACTGTCCCTGCTGTGTAGAATGGCTGAAACAAGTCTGCAGTGTGTTTTCCTGTAATACTGATTATGTGTTTTTCTCCAATGCATTTTCCTCTGAACGGAACTGTTGTTGCTGTGCCTGCGTCTGGTGCTGCTCATCACCACCAAACCCCTGGAACATGATTTCTTACGTAAACTATGCATCAAACTGCTCTGTGAAATTGTTACAAAACGGTTTGTATTCAAACATGGCCAACTTGAATTTCATCTTCAACTGGGTTCTGCCATGTTTTTCTTGTAAACTACAATGATGATGACACTTTGCTTCAAACCCTTCTCTTTGTTTTGGTTGTTTGGGGGCTTTTTCCTTATTTATCTACATGGTTGGTAATATTGGGGATTTTTTGCATATTCTATCTATAACTTTGGCTCCATGCTTCCTGGTGTGCTGGATCATGGGTACCACTGCAATGACTGGTCAAATATATTTTTAATGGAATAAAAACTGCAATATGGTCCTTAAATATAAACTTGTCACAATGGCCAATACCAAATTCCTGAACAATATTAATTTTTGGTCTGGGAATCCTGGTAAAACATTCCTGGTGTATACATTTGGATGGGGTTGAATGGGGGGGAAAATACCCATGTTAACACTACTAATGTAATCTTTTTTATGATGCTTGGGTTCAAAAAAGAAATCTTTGGAAATGAGGGAGAAACAAGCTGCCAAAGAAGAGAGACAGAAAGCAAAGAAAATAGAAACAAGTGCAGAAAAATTGCGTAAGCTCTTAAAAGAAGAAAAAAGGTAACTGTTGCACTCAGTGTACTGGTTATGTGGCAATAAGTGCAGATGAGACTGTGCAATCCATCTCAACAAACAGTAAGCTGGGGAGAACTTCTCCCTGGGTAAGCTGCTTTTCCTTCAGAATGGTTTTGTGGATAGTGCCCTTTATATAACCTTTAATGTGCATATAACCTTTAATGGAGATGTGTGGAAGAGAAGTTGTTTAAGGAATGTTTTGCAATGGGATGTATTTGCAAAGTGTAATGCCATGTGAAATAACCCTTCTATAACAACATTTTCAGTGGATTTAATCTTAATTTTTTTGATGAAGAAATGACATTTGAAATTGTCTTGCCAGTCAGGTTCAGTTTCTGTTCCCACCTTACAGTCCAAACTGGGATGTGCAGGTTTGCTTTCTATGTGTAGTTTTTGCCTGACACTAAAAGTTATCTCACAGGTTAATTATTTTTTTAGGTTGAAGAAGAAAAGGAAAGTATCGACTTCTTCCTCCTCTTCTTCTTCTTCTTCATCCTCCTCCTCCTCCTCCTCCTCCTCATCATCATCATCATCATCAAGCGATTCATCATCAGATGTATCAGTTTCTTCTTCGTCCTCTTCCTCTGATCACAAGAAACGTAGGAAAAAGCGTCGGCATAGATCTGAGTCTGCTCGCAGCTCCAAAAAAAGCTCATCTAGAGCTTCTTCCCATTACAAAGATCAGGACAGGAAAGAGGAGTGGTACTCCCCTCCAGCTGATACCTCTGCTTCCTTTCTTAACCAAAGTTTTGAAGTGGAAAAGCTGCTGGAAAGGCAGGACAGCGTAGCGTGCCCAAAAATGGAGGTAAAAGAGAAAGACAGACACTGTTCTTTTTCGAGGACTTCAGGTGATGATGAAGACACTTTTGGAGGTAGGTCTGAAGATTCAAGAGATTCTTACAGTAGCTCCAGAAATCAGCCAAGTCATAGCAAAACTGAAAAATACAGTAAACCAGAGAGATTCTTCTCCAGTTGGAGGGGTTCTTCAGGTTCGTATCATAGGTCAGATTATAAACCTAGGATGCATTATTACAGGAGATTTGAACGGGATGGAGAGTGGAGAAGAGAGCAGTTTAAGAGACATGGGTCAGGTCAAGACAGGTATTACATGTCCCCAGGGTCTGACTACTCTGGCAGGTCAGGGGGGAGGTACAGGTCATATTCTAGCAGCTGCTCACATGAAGGTGACAAAGGTTATGATAGTGACAGGCAGCATAAAAATGAAAGTGAGTCTAAGAACAGAAAAAGAAGTTATGAAGAGACTGATAAAACAAAGGAACCAGATGAAGAAATGTCTTTAAATGGTACAGAACAAGCAGAAAGTGGTGTTAAAAGAAACCTGCCTCAGAACTTAGTTAAGATATTTAATCAGATAGCTGAGTTTGAGAGGGAAAAAGGAAGTAAGCAGAAGAAACAGTGAAGTACCTGAGAATACACTACTTGGATGAGTGTAGTTATGTGAACTTTTAACTTAGTATCTTGTGAGGAAATACACACAAAGAGTGAGAGAAAGGCAGAATTTTTTCTGCATTTCAGGATGTCAAAGAATTCTAAAAGATTATATGGTGGAAAGAGATGGAAGAATATTTTACATAAAATATCAGTTATTATTTAAAATACAACTTTCCTGTGCTCTTAATTTGAGGTGTTCCTGTACAATATTCTGTCTGATGGGCTGAAATCCCTTGATACCCCTGGGTGTAGTTAGGTGTGCTCACATTAAATACGCACTTTAACAACAGTTGGGCTTGGTTTTCTTGTCCCTGGGGTACTATTGACTGTTGATATTTTTCTATCAAACTTAACTTCCAGCTATAGAAAAGGGATAACAGAATGAAGTCATGTGCCACCAATGTATATAGCCCATTTGATCATTAAATTTTCTTAATTTTTCTTAATTCTTTGTGTCTGGGTGTTTGTGAATGTTGCTGGGATGTTTCATGCTGGTGCACTGTTACATGTGCTGTCTACTCCATGGACTCCTGCCCTGCCTGTGAAGGCAAGTGTATTTGCATGTTCTCTAAGAGTAATGTAAAAAAACCCCAAAACCCCAACTTGAAGTAGAAGAACAAGATTTTCAACACCATTTATTGTCTAGCTAAGGTCAAGTGTGAACCCTTGGTTCGAGCTTTGTTTGGGATATGCTTTACAAGAGCTTGGAGGCAGCAGTTGGGTTGCTGAAGGAAAGTTACACTGTGTACAGGGAGATCTGCAAAGGTGAGTGGCAGAACCACACAATGACAATTGTACTTCAGCTGCAGATTTTCCAGGTAACTGCATGGATGTGGGTTAGTTACAAAAATGAAGAAATCTCAACTAGTGTGGCCTTCAAAACATGCCTTAAGGCTTCTTGTATTTAGAAATCCCAGAGGGGCTGCCTCTGCTGGCTGGCTTTGAGGCAAGAGCTGCTGCTTCCTCAGGGGTGGGGATAGGCAAGGTCAGCTCCAAGACTTTGGCTGCTGAAACCTGACCAAAGGCTGAAGATTTTCTGCTGGGGCATCTGAAAGACAAAAATTTACTAATTAGGATACAGATATCCCTGCATCTAAAACAGAACTCCCAAGGGTGGCTCACAACAAAGCCACCCAGTAGCCATGCTCATTCCAGGTGAAACCCCCTGAAAAGACTTCTGCAGCATCATCACTAAATGGCTTCAGTAACCCCTGAGAATGTTGGATCATAACTGAGTCAGCATGGTACAGGCTCCATCTGAGCATACCCTGAACAGGGGAAAAAGGTACCAGTAAAAGCATCATTATCTTCTCTATTTAATAGGAAGGGGTGTTCACATTACCAAGTGTAAACTGTGGCTCAAAATCGTGCTTTTGTAACATCAAACCACTTTTTTAGTTACAGTAAACAAAGTAAATGTAATTATTCTGTAATTACTGGGTTTTCTAAACTGTGATGGGTGCTGAAATAAACTTCCTTATGTGCTAGAAAAATGCAGTAAACTTAAAGGACAGAGTAAGGAGAGAGTTTTTATCGAGTCTTTAGCAAGTAGAGACAATTCAGAAGACCTTCAAGAGTGAGGGATTCTTTCAGCTAATGACAAATTTTTCTGGTTTAAATGTGATCTTAAAAAAACCTCAAAGCAACCCAAGAGTGTTAGAACTTACCTGGTAGGAGGTAGTGAGTTCTGTGGAGACTGAGAAGTTTGACTACCACCAGAAGAAGCAGTTGTAGGAAGCTCTAAATTGAACTAGAAAATTTGGAAAGAAAAAACAAGTTGACCTGATGGTTGTATAATAGGATTGGGATACCAGGAGCACTTATAGTGCTTGGCATTTGAAGAGATGTTGAAAGCAGGTGAACACATTCCTGTTTTACCATAATGTGAGCTGTCCTTGAAAGACAACTCTAGGCTGGAGCTGTCACTCAAGATTTTGGTGGCAGTTAACTGGAAAGCTCACCTTGTCAAAGTATATTTGGAAGGTTGCAGTTAACCCAGGATTTGTCTCTAGAACATCAGCTATCACTTGGTTGATGGTTTTGTTGAAGCCTTTCAGTTCACGAAGACGAATGTCTCTCTCTTCCTCTGTTTCTGTTTCATTTTCCCTCCGAGACTGAATTTCTCTGGATAGTCTGGAACACTTAACACAAATATTTTTAAAGCATTATTCTTATGAAAATACAACACTTTTTCAGAAACCTGCTAAGTTAAAACCACAGAGTTTAACCCACAGAGTTTAACCCACACTACGATCTATCACTATAAAAAGTTGCCATCAATAAACACACAAACCTGTTTTATAACCCTGTCTAGTTTTGGCTTCTGTTCTTCAATGTCTTTCTTCAGCTGCAAAATAAGGGCTTGCTTTTCCTTCTTTTGCTCCTCGAAGAAGGCCTGCTGCTTCTGTATTATATCAAAGTGTTGTTGCGTGCTCTGCAAATTGATTTGAACAGTAGCATTAGTTTATAGAGCAGGTTTGGGATCCTTTCACTTTTTGTATTCCTGGAAGGGTCTGTTATTACTATTTGTTTCTAAATGTAGCTCAAGCAATTGGTGCTAATGTTAACTTGAAACTTTCTGCCAGTCCAACTGTTTGGTGGATACAGACCTGGACAAAGAAACTTCCAGGTAATTTACATCTCTTAAAGGTACTGTTAATGAAGTTACAGGTTTGTCTTTTCAGATGTATCTCATAGTGGCTACAAACTATTTATGTGGCACCCTACCAACTTACCAGTGCAAGCTATCCTAAAAAAACCCAGCATTATTTCCTATAGGAAAAGAAGGATACCTTTGACTGGAATGAATAAAATCAGCTCCATAAGGGCAGCTGGGTTTTTAATAAATAAATAAAAAATTTTAAAAAATTAAGAGGCAGAAATGAGTTTGTTGTAACACCTCATTATATCCCAAGACTTACTCTCTGATGAAGATCTGTGTCCCTTTTCTTTACCTTAAGAAATAACATCTCTGAAATAAGAGCTATGTCCTGTGGTGGTAGAATAAGCAATAGGAATTGACTTAGGCAGTGACTCAGAGCTTAGAACAATTGTGGAATTTCTTCTGCTTAATAAAATTATCACACATCAGAATTAAGTGTTTCTCTTTCTTAAGGTCCAAGTTGCTTTTTGATAACCAGGGGAACCATGAGTGAGTCCTTGCTGTGAAGCCTAAAAACACAAACTTATTTGCCTGCATTTAGTTCTCAGCCTGCTGTTTCGAGTCAGCTAAATTAATCCTGTTTTACTGAGGCACCCTCAGTGCTAATAAAACTGAATCTCTTCCAGAAAAATCCTGGGATGTGGGTGCCAGAGGTCACGAGCTGTGTGGATTTTAATCTGCAGTGCTGGACAGGATGGTACAATAGTGGTGTGTGCTGCACATGAACACAGCTGCTGTAGTGACTGCCAGAACAGCAGCTGTCAGTGCATGTGAGATTCTGAAACTACTGGGTGTATGTGACTAAACATCTGAAATTTTGGTGTGATTCAAGAAAATTCAAATAAGCACTCACTTTTTGAAAGGGGATGTAGAGCTTTCTAAAAATCATCTTAATAAAAAAGCAGAAAAAAACTGTACCACAATTTCCTACTATTCCCCTGGAATGACTTGCATGGATTTAGCTACATGCTGGAGTCTTGTCTGACTGGAACTTTAATTGTATTTTACCTGGAGCTTTTCCTGAAGTGTCTTGATCTGTCTTTGTTTGTGTTTGTATTTTTCATCGGCATCCCTTTTGTCTTTTTCTAGTTTCAATTTTTCCTCAAGTTCCTCACCTGTGATCCCAAACAAAGAGGCAGCATTATTGTTGTGTATACAACTCAATTTTCACTTGTAAATAAGTTGCACTTTAGAGTAACTGCACCTCAGAATATTACTGTATTGGTGTTGGCAGTATTTCAGCACCTCAAGGTTTGAGGGTTTTTAAATACTGTCCTGCTGATTCCAAATCACTGTGACAAAGTAACTGGCTTCATGAGGGAGAATGATTTAAGAGCTACTGGTTCCAGAGCCAGCAGAGGGCACAAAAGTTAAATAGTATTATTTAGAATTAAGTTTTATTTTCAATCTAATTTCTATTTCACATACTTGTCTCAGGGGCTCCCTTGAAAGAGTTTTTGTAGCTTCTGTTCCAGTTTTTAAGTACACACAAACTGTTCTCCATAGCTACGATTTCTTTTTCAGCTTTGCAGATCTTTGCATCCAAATCATCACCTTCTTGTTGAAGTGCCTGCTTTTCCTGTGCAGCCTGAAAGCAAACCCAGTATTTTAGGTGACTGCAGACATACTGAAAATATTAATTATACATAAAATACTTATTATACAGCAATATTTAGGGGTTAAAACCACTTGAACTGAGATTGGGTGCCTAGGGAACTGGAAGGAGGAGTTATTTACAGTATTGAAGTTCTCTTCAGATGTTTCATCCACGTGCATTTCATTATGGGAATCTGCCTCTCTGCCTAAGCTCACTTAGTCCTGCCCAGCTGCACCTACACCCTGTACAGAGCAGTCTCCATGCCTTGCACTGCTGAACTACAGCAGTTGATCCATGTTCATTATATAACCACTGAGAGACTGTTAGAAGTCATCCAGTTTGAGAATTAGTCACTTGTAACTCCTCATTGATCTGACCTGTAGATTTAAGAAACAGCCAGCAGGTGAAGTACTTTCTATAGCCCCTTGAAGAGCTGTTAGGGTGAAAAATCTCCATAGGTGTAGAGGGTATTTTATACGCCCACAGTGACCACACAGCTTCTGCAGAGGGTCTTCTGCTGCCCTGGATCTCACAGCAGCACAAATACCATCACTAAGGAATTTCACATTTAAAAATAAGAAAAGGGTGAACTTCAGAGCAAAGCTCACAGCTGGAAGTGTGTGGCTTTACCAAGAAATCGGAGCATTTGTGGAGATCAAAATTAACAGATTCTTGTTCAAGAACCAGGGTATATAATTTTGGATAAAGACTGATTTTCTCTTTTTTCCAGTGAAAAGCTGAAGTATACATAGGTGGTTGGTAAGTGAAAGGGGAAAGCAGACATTCTTCAAGGTATAAACCCCATATGGTAAAAGGAATACCTGGAAATAACTCTTAACAGGCAGAAGAACTTAAGGTCACATGAGATTCCAATAAAGTTGTTTCCAGTTCATAGTGGATTATCACTTGACCAGTAATTCTTGTGTATTTGCAAATTAATGAGCATGGAAGGAAAGTTTTCAAACTACTCAGAATTAAGGCTCCACATAGATTCTTGTGAAATTACTGTATCATTTAAATAACCAATGGTGTCAAATAACATAAAACAATTAGACTCAGGTAGTAGGCAAGGAGGTTGTCTTAGAGCCCAGGGAAATCTATAGCTTAAATAATTGAATTACAATGAATTATGCTGATAAAGTACCTTAATTACATAGTAGGCCTGACTTTTCATTTCCTCTCCTTCAGATGGCATCATGGAAAGAGTAAAACGTTCATATCTGCATTTCAGTTGATCAATTTTCCATAGGCGATCTTGAAATTCAGCACTGATTTGTTTGGGGAGAAAATAAATGGGTTGAGAAAGTGTTTGTCTGGTAGTGTTTTCTGGGCAATTCTTGCTGCAGCAGTTTAAATTCCTGGTGTTATTCCAGCAGCCTGGAGCAGGAATTGTGCTGCTACTGCTTTTGGTTGTTTCCTGTGTTCTCCCAGCCACAAACATCCCTTGTTCTGGTTACCTGTGCACCTTTTGCAGCCCTAAATGAAGTCAAATCTGTTTTCACTCCCCAGATCACTGCATCCTGGGAGGCTGTGCCACAGTCCTTCCCCAAATTTACAGGTTTGGCATTTCAATCCCAGTGCTGCCCCAGCTGCCCCCTGCTGATGGTACCTTAGCATTCCCAGTAGAGGATGAGTGTGAGGAACAGCCAGGAACAGCCCCAAATCAGACTCTGTGCAAGTATCCAACAGCTGGGTGACACCAAAGGAGGAAGGCCACAGTGTGTGCTCTCAGTGAGCAGTGCAGCCCCAGTCACTAAATCACTCCAATTCCCATTGTGTGGGGTGTGGTCAGCAGGGCACTTCAGCTGCTCAAGTGTTCATTTTTGGCTGAATCTAGATACTGGGATTTCAGGGCTAAAACCATCCCAGATATTTTGCACTGATTATTACAGGAGGGAAATGTTATTTCTATGTTGTTGCTTTAGAAGAGGGTGCATATGTAATTTACAAGATTTGTTCCATAGGATACATAATGGAAGCTCATTAGTTAAAAAGAAGAAAAAGCTCAACCAAACAAAACACACCACAAAACAAACCAGTTGTAGCTGAATCAAAGAAATTACAGTTTCATCAAGCAGCTGGGAGTAAACCCTCTTTAAAAGCAACCTTTCTGTTTCATGTACTTTGGCATACCTTCATACATGATTTCACATGTCCAGATTATTTTCAGAAAGGCAGAGTCACACACACAGTGTTTACTGTAAAAAAATGTCTGTGACTGAGGTTTCCCCTTGGTTCTGCTGAGGCTCCTCACTCACAGCAAGGCCACTGATCTCCTGTTCACCAAGGGGTTAAAGCTGCAGTCTGGGGGTCACAGACGGGGTCTCTCGCCAGTCTCAGCTATCTTGGTAGATAACTTTGGGCAAGATTCATTTAATCTTCAATTTCTCTAATGCTGAAGCTGGGTAAAATGCTCCTCTTCTCAGTAAGTCCCCATAAAAACTGTACTCAGTGAAAGCTACAAGTTTAATTTCTGTCAGAACAGTTACCTCATGCGGTGCCGTTCCTGATCCAACAGTCTTATCTGGGAATCCAGCATTGCCTTATGGATCTTGATTTCCTCAGTTCTTTCTGCTATGGCTTTCTTTAACTCCAATTGTTGTTTTTCCAGGGTCAGAACCTTCTCTGCTTTATTACACAGAATATTTCGAAGGCGCTTCAGTTCTAGTTTTAAGAGATTATCTTCGACCATCATCTCCTATTAAGTACCAAATGGTATCAAAATAAGAAATCATTGTTTTAATTAAGATTATTTATAATTTAGTAATTTAATATTTATTAATTATTTTACCTTTAATATATATACAACTGTAAGACTCATTTTGCTCTGCATTTAAAGATGTTATCATTTCCTCATTTGCCCACAATTTAACATGGTGAGTGTGACAGGGGTAGATTGTTTCCTAAATTGTTTTATACAAATTCATCAGACTTTCTAATTCAGGCTGAGTTTTAGGTTATTAGACTTTTTCTTCTACAACTTTTTCAGTTTAGGTGGTTTCAAATAAAATATGAGACCTTACAAGGAGCTTTCTGGAGCTGTTAGTATCTCACTTGAACCATTAAAACTGTCTTGGAGTATGTTCTAGATTCTGTAGGCATGCAAATCATTGTTACATGAGTGAATTTTGTATATCCCAAAGCTTACGAAAAGCAGCAAGTGGTGAACTTCATTAGCATGCAAATACTTTAAATCATTCTTTTAAAATCTTGTATGATCCCAACTCGACCAATTTTTATCTGAGTGCTTTTAGGTCATCAGCTTCTTTTGTTCCCCTGAATTTCATCCCCAAAGAAAAGTTCCATGTTTAGGGAAAGAGTTTTTATTGAAAGGGAAGTGCTCCAGTTAAGTCAAAGGCAAAATTCTTTCCCCTGCTACTTAGACTCTGCTTTTTTGTATTATGTTAGTGCTTCCTTTAGGAAGGCTAAAGCTTACTGCAGAAAAAAAAAATTGTGCAATAATTGGAGGAGTGGGAACTGTATTTTTCTGCTTATCAAAATGTAGGGAAAGGATTTATACTTTGTTTCTAATTCCTTAAACTGGAATATAAATTGATTCAAACCATCTGTTAGAAATAAATGCTTACAGTTCAATAACAATACTGTGCCAAACTTATCAGTAGACATCACAGACTGAGATGTTATGTAAAGACATCCTTGAACAGTAAATATCTTTTCTATTTTAAAGGTAATGGTTTCTCAGGGGAAAACCCCAACATCCACTGACCTGGTGGATATTGTGGTATAACTAATGTGGGATTAAAGTGGTACTTCATCAACCTTGCCTTGTAAGATAACAGTGATGAAGATGACTTCAGTTTGGGAAGGAAGTGTAAATTAGAAAACTACAGAAAATGTTCTTATGGATGTAATGATGTAGCACTATGGAAGGCAGATGACACCCCCAACAAACAAAAGTGTCCTGTATTAGTAAAGTTGCAAAATAATACTGTACCTGCTTAATGTGTTTTGCTTTTTTTAACTCCTGAAGTGATCTCTCATTGAAAAGATTTAGCTCTTCTATCTTCACTATCAAACCATTTGTTTCTTCTTTTGTCTTATCAATTGTTCTCCTTGTGATTTGGATATCATTCTGTTTCAAAGAAAGTTATATTGAACTTACTTCAGTGAATGTAAATTGCAACAAAAGCTACCAGTTCATTTTAAGTGAGATGTATTTAAATCCTGGAACCAGGAACCATCATCATGGTGTATCCTTATGGTGCTCTGCAAACTGCATGGCATGACCTCATGCAGACTGCTGCATGGGGTCTTTGGACAACTTTAAATGCAACTGTACTTACAAATTTATGAAAAATATAAAAGTAATAGCTTTACAGAACAGCATTCTCCTACTTTTGCATGGGCCTAATGATAAACTCAAGACATTTGCAAGCAGTCAGTCCCATGTTGATGAAAGCTCACTCAATGCTTGTCTTCATGCTAAGGTGTCTCACTTGGGCAGCAATAACCTATTTTTCTGGAAAGCATAGGGAATAGATGAAGTTTTCCACAGGGGTTACACAAAGTTTAGATACCCTTTAGTCTAACAGCAACTTCTTAATTACTAAGACCCAATCTGCTTAATTTGCTGAGGTTTCTGAATGATACACAGTCAAAATGATGTTCTAAGGGAGTTACCTGAAGTTTCCTGTACAGTGACTGTAGAACATCATATGCCTTTTTCTTTTCTTCTAAGGTTTTCTTAAGATCAGCAACTTTTCCTTCCAAAATTTGTTTTTCTTCTGGATTAATCTCCCCTTCTAGCCGTGACAGCCGTCTCTGTGTTTGCTGAATATAAAAATCCTGTTAAAATAAATTTGAAGAGAATTAATGATCTGAGATAAGCAAAAAACTTGGATCTAAATGTTGGCTTTAGGACAGTCACCCAATTAAGCTATTGTTTCTATAACAGTTTCTGGCTTATAGACCTCATTAGCAAAGTATCTTAGATGACTGATGAGCAGTGATGGTTTGGGGTAATCTTCTAGAAGAGCAACAAAGCACACTCAGCACAGGCTGCTGTAGGGAGGCTTACAATGGAGTTGCCATCTTGTTGCTACCAGTGGATGCTGATATAAAAGAGCAAATTTTCAAAGTGGTGCATAGGAAATATGCACATAATCCAATTAGTAAATAACAGGATTTTGGCATGTACCTCTTGTATTGCTTTAAAAATATACCCTGAGGTGTCTGTGGTTCAGAGGGATCAAAGTAAAGAATGGATTTTAGGAATTAGTGGGAAAAGCAGTGGATCCAAAACAAGAATGAAACACACAAGTGCAAAATGTAGGTGATACTTTAGCAAGTTTCAGTCATTTCGATTTTATCTGTAGATCTAGAGGAATAAATGCAGACTTCAAATTATACTGCATAACATTTCCAAAATGGAAAACTGTTAAAGATGACAGAATCCAAGCAATGTGCCATCAGCAGACTCAAGAAACAATCCTAGTATGGGAATGCACTAAGATTTTACCTGGCTATATATGAATTCTTGTTGTTTTAACAGATCTGCATCAAGTTTGTGCAGTCGAGTCCTGAGATTTTTAATTGATTTTTGACCTCCCTCAATTTCTGCCGTAACAATCTTCTCCTTATCCCTCTGCTCCTTTAACTCCTGAGTCTTCTTGAAAAGTAGGTCCTTTAACTGTCTCATTTCGTTTTCTTTTTCCTGGTGACATATTGATCATTAAGTAGAAGAAAGAAGTAATTAATCACATCAGCATTAATTTCTGAGGAATTATTTGCTTTTATTAATCATTTATTGAAAAAAAATTATTACTATATCCATTAATATGAACATGGAATTTTTTAAGTCTTCAAAATGGTTGGCAAAAAAAGTATTTGACTTACAGAGAAAGTAATATGTTTTATTAATTTTTTAAAAATCTAATCCTATCCTACAATTAAATGACTTTTTTTCCCAGTTATAGGAATGCTACTCTTTTCAGCCTTTCAGAAAACTAAATTCCTCTCACTCTTTTCAAAAAACCTCCTTACTGCCTCCAGTATCAGTGAATCTGTCAGAATTATAATACAAAGCTTTTCAATGGTTTATTATATCTTGTAACACTGTGCATGCATATATATGTATGTGTGTGTTTATCAAAGATGGAATAATTCTGAAAAAGTCTCCTGTGAGGTACATCCCAAAACAAGTGATGTGCTTTCCTCTTCCTGTTCCAAAAGGACTCATTTACATTTACCTCAAGTCTGATATTGAATTTGAAGATGTACATTTAACTTGATATGCAAAACACCTGAGAACTCACTTTTCTACACTGATTAACAGTGTGTTTATTCTTGATTCAATATGTATGTAACTATCTTGCTGGCTTAAATAACAGTGAAAGACAATTTAATGCCTTCTCTAAGGGTTTGTAATCACACTGCACATTCTACCCAACAGAATTTTTTTGTAGTCGAACTTGCTGTTAAGTGCAATTCCAAATTCAAAACTCAGGATGTAGAAGGCAAGTGTAAGTTTAGCATGAAATGATTATGGACTGTAGCATGGGTCAGGGGGCTTTGTATCATGCCTGAACAAAGGAACTTACTTCTGGAAGCAAACTGGTTTTTAAGCATGTGCCAAATGCTGAGCTGTATTTCTGAATCTAATGATAATTATAAATTCATCTGCTGACACTGAATCCTGATTTGACCTTCGCTTCATGGTCTTTATTGCATATCTAAATTAATTTATTGAACAGTAATTGCTGCTCTCCCTTTAAGTGAGGTTGTTAATAGAGATAAGATATTCAATAAGCTTCACTGGGCAACAGTGTCTTGCCACAAATCGAAGAGGGAGAAGTGCCACAGAACAAGAGAGCAAAACAGTGACATTTCATCCACATTGTTCCTGTAAATATCTCTTCACAGTAAATTAACAGATGCAGCAAATAGCCATGTGTGTCTAATGGTGATGGAAGGGAGGCTTCTGACTAATACATTACAGACATTGTTCAAGAACAGTTCATCCTAGCTAAAATATTCCCCTGGAGCTGTGGAGCTGCCAAGCTCAATGTCATCTTAGGTTATCCGCCACAGACACGAGCAAAGGAACCCTGCTAAGGCTGGAGCCACCCTGGAAACTGTCTTAAGGGGAAGCAAATAAGGTTTTCATTTTAATAAAATGCTACACCATTACAACTTGTTTTCAAATTATCTGAAAAGCCAAAACAGTAAGGCCTGTAATTTAAGAAACTCTATGAAGGAAAGACATCCCGTCTCTAGTTTCTGGAAGTATATTTAAAATGCATGATTAATGCCTGTGGAGTTAAAAAGTTTGAAAAATGACATTCAATCTACTGCAAGGCATTATTTCACATGCATGCTGTAGGGAACACAAAATAGGGAAGAGAAAAAAAGAGCATACAGTGCTATGAAAGAGCATGCAGAGGTACAGCTCTGTTGTCAGTTTTGTGGGACACCTGCTGTCACATTAATTTAACCTGGTCATTCTAGAGCAATGAAAGCTGCAGCATATCCAATGCTCAGCTGGCCAAAAAAATGTAAAAAATTATTTCTGTCATGTTCAGTCAGAAGCTAAATAGTGAAAATACTTTAAGAGAATTAGTACCAAAATAACAAAACAGTACAAGCATTTCCTGAAATGCAGGAAAGTTCAGAAGATTGTATTACAACACTACATTTATTCAAAAGCTCTCTACAGCTCATCAGATGATAATGAATTTTTATTCCTATACTTAATTTACAACCTAAGAAGTGGGGTTTTAATTTTATAGAAGAATTATTTGGCATGTTAAAAAATAGTCATCTTATTACAGCTTGTATATGCCACTTCCCAGACCAAAATCTTAATTCACAAAAATGAAATCTAAATTGAGCCAGTAATTATTTAATATTCCAGAAGTTAGATGTGTCAGAGTATCATGCAGTAGAATTTAAATAATGAAGAGCAGACCAGGCCAGCCAAATTTGATTAAAAGATTTCTAAATATTTTTAAACTGTTTGCCAAAATCACAGTTCTTTGCAGGTTTATAAATGGTGGTGTTGTACTAGAGCCAAGAAGTTTTTGGTGGCAGTGTTACTGAAAAGTCATCCTGACAGGATTCTCCCTCTTTAACAACCTTATTGATAGGTATCAGAATCCTATATTAATATAGTCTGAATTAGCAGGATCATTTATTTTCCTCCAGAGTTTTCTCAGCACAGACATATCTACATGCACATTACTTCAGTGTTTGATGAAACAGCTAGATGTCACATCAATACTTTAATTTCATTTTAACAGAAAATTGTAAAATTAAAGAGATAATTTTAAAATATAAAGCTTGCAAATACCAATGACTCCTCATTTCTAGAAACCATGTAAAACATGTTTACCTCGACGCTTTTTTCTTCTTCTTTCAATATTTCTTCCAACCTCAAAGCTTTCTCTTCTGCACTGAGTGTCTCCTCAATCACAAGTTTCAGTTTATCAGAAAGACTTGCATTTTTTTCATTAAGAAGTTTTAATCTGAACAAAATGACAGAAGTTAAATGTAGGTTGCCTAGACAATGATGCCAAAAGAAAGCAGCAAATCTGACTGAGCAGCTGCCTCAGTCTAAACTCCAGCCTATGATAAGCAAGGCCCTGATGTTTTTCCCCCCTTTAAAAACAAGGATTAGCAGGAGTATTTTGCCTGAATTACCCAGTGCCAAAAACTACGCAGGACATGAAGTTACCAGAAAATTGGAGGCTTCAGTCATCAGCATTATTTAAGGTTCTTTTCTATCTCAAGGATTTGATTGTATCAGTAATCCTTACAAATTTTATCTTTATAGGCTTGTTTCTTACCTGACTTGTTTTCCCTGAATCTCTTTCTTCAGATTGATTATTTGTGTTCTCAAGGACTCTAGATCAGAAGCAGTTCTGTTCACAGTGGTTTTCAAAGCCTGCAGCTAATAAATCACAAAATCGAGCAACTGAGATCTTACTTACTTTGGTACATGTTAAGATATTTAAAATTATATTTTCCTATTTATTGGAAAGTATTCCACTGCTTTTAAACAGTTCTCTCCAAATGAGGAGTGCTGCAAATTCTAAGGCACTGTAAATTAGCCCAGCTAGTAAACTCAATAGACTAATTTCCATAGTATGAGTACTGGGAAAAAATAATAATAATTAAGAACACAGAATGAATTATGGAGGTGATATGGGCTGCAATTCTTGTCCAATAGCATCTGTGTAAGTGGGACTGTGGTTTTATAGTGCATGGCTGACTTTGCTGAGGTTCTTTGTGAACATGGATAACCTTATATATCTAATAAATATTTCTATGTCAAACTTTGCTGGATACATAAAATTATTTTAAGATATCATTGTGACAAAAATACATAGATATTTAATTTGGTAAAAAATACATGACAGCATACACTCATTAGATAGGATAGGAATACTTTATAATCAGTAGCTACACATCTTCACAGTATCACTTAACAGCATAAGTTTAATTGTTTTCACTTTCACAGATGAAGAAATCTGATCAAGGGCATGTATAGCAGGTTTCTTAGAGGTCACAAGTTGTTGGCTGAGCTGTCTCCTTTCCTTGTTTCTCACATGCACACCACAGATGTTCTAATAAGGGGAGGCTGTTCTATTATCCCATCATGGAGTATTAATTGTGAAAAACTCCAAGCAAGAAACTCACAGCTTGAGATGAAAACCGACCAATTCTACAAACCCTCAAGCTTGATTGAATTATAGGGTAATCTAACAGCCTATACCTTGTCTGAGCTACCTACAGTTTAATTAGGAGGTCAGCCTATGAACCACCTGCTACAGAAAAACTACTCAAAGTTAAGGCAACAGCAGATGCAGGGTTTTTCAAAAATCACCAAGCTTGCTGAGCAGCCCAGTGTTACCAATTTCTTGTTAAGAAAAGCTTACTCAGGTAATACAAGTGTATCCCTTCCCACCAGAGCCATGAAACTTGGATTACCTCTTAGAAATACTTCTACAGGCATTTAAGTAATTAGGCAGTGCAGCTGGTTCCCAGATTTAAGTGCAGAGTAAGTATGGGCAGCATCGAGCTCGGCTTGTTCACAGGGCAGCCCTGTCCCACTGCCTCTTGACTGGAAAGCCATGTGACAGCACAGGGTGTTTTTCCCCCAGGAACTGTAACCTGGCTGCCAGGCCATCAACACACACTTCTGAGAGCACAGGACAGGACTGTTCCAAACCTGGAAGAGACTTCTCTCATCTTTATACAATATTGCAGTGTATGGTTGCTAAAGGAAAGAAGCCTCCTGAGGCATCTGACAGTGTTAGACCATTTAAAAGAAAATCCATCCATTTTACACCTACACAACAGAGAATACATTCCAGTCTTTTCACCACTCTCAATGACAGGACTAAGCTGAGGGTTCAGATCCCAATAAACAGGAGCAGGCTGCGAAAAGCAACATTTTGCTGCATTACTGAGAGTCTGGTATCAAACCAGAGAAAAGGAAATGTTATTCCTGTATTTCCTCCATCTGGGCTGCAGCTACAATTTCAGTGAGTTTTCCTGAACTGTTTGGTCAGCCTTACCTCATCCTGCAGCTGAGCCCTGCAGGAATCCTGACTCTGGTACTCCTTCCGGAGGCTGTTTGCTTCCCGCTCGGCTGAAGAGATTTTCTTTTCATATTCCATGTTGTTAACAGTTTCATTTACCAAAAAGGCAGTTTTCTCCCTCAGCAAAGTCTCTTTCTTTCGGATCTCCTGTTTGATCTCTGCAATTAGCTATCAGGACAAAAACATTTCAGATTTGCTTGCATTAGTTAAGATGTGTTAATTAATAAAGGCTACAACCAGAAGATCAATTCCTATTATGATTACTATTTGCCTGAGACAGCCCAATTATCATTCTTAAAATTACTTTATTCCATGGATACATCACACCAAATACTACAATTTGGACTGGGAACTTCAAATATATTCCAATAATTTAAAAACAAAAAGATACTGTAAATTCTTATGAAAATAAAGTAATTCTTGATTGATTGAATTGGGAAAAAAAAAAAACACTAAATAAAACTTCAGGTAGACTTGAAACAGATGAAATTAGACAGGAAAATTACCAGCATTAGTGATGCTTACTTTACCTGACATATTTATAGCTATTCAGTGAAAATTATGCATTTTCAAAGGTTAAATAAAAGATTAGCTACTCAGAAAATTATACTGTAGTTTCAATGTTAAAAAATAACAACAAAAAACTCCTACATCAAACCCAAAACTCAAATATAGATACAGCAGGTTTACCAAACCACATTGATCAATCTCCTGATCTCTTTTCTGCATCTGTTGAATTGCATTCTCCCACTGCCTGATGACTTGTTGCCTTTCTTGATGAACTCTGCGAAAATCTTCGGCTGCTCTGTCAAGCTCCATCTGTTTAGAAGAAAGCACCTCCATGACTTCTGAAGTTAAAATGTCACATATCAACAAGGGATCTTTGGGAATCTTAAGCACAAACCTGAGCTGTCATGGTTTCTGTAAGCTCATTATCCAGAGCTCTGCGCTTCTGGTTTGCTTGCATGGTCAACTTTTCTATTTCAAGGGTTAATGCCTAAAATGAAAGGATATGAAAATATTTGGAAATTATGTATTTGACAATAAACAGTTCACATTTTATAAATTCTTAAAGCCCTGCTACAATTGGGGGTTGAATTGTTGAGACATCAATTTTATTATGTTTTAGAGAACAAAAAATTGACAGTGGAGCCTCCCAAATTTTCAGTCAATACAAGTGGCCATAAGAACCAAACTGCAGCAAGGCCAAAGTAACCCTCCACTGTGTGTAAATGTGTGTGTGGTGTCCTTGGCATACAGAAGTGAGACTATTTGTGTAAACTACAGTTTTTGGGGTTTGGGTTAAGTATTTAATGAGTAAAAATCAAATTTCTGCTCACTGTATTGCTAGAAAGACTAATTACCAGGGTTAGTTATCTCTACATTAATAACATACCTGGAAATTCACCCTTATAAACTCTGAATTTTTGACTGGAATCCCTCTTTATACAGATATGTATGTTTATGTCTTCCATTATTCCAGGTACCTTTACTGAAGTAGCTGTTATTTGTTCACAGCAATATTAATAAATTCTGTTCTAAAGGGAAATCCTACATGATTCATCCATACATGGTGTGAATTTCTGAACAGACTCTTAATTCAGTGGCATTGTTTTCTAGACTTTATTATATATTTGTGCACTCTCTCTAAAAATTTAAACTTAAATTTTACCCAGATGAACCAGCAAATTAATGTCTTCAATTAAGCTTCTCATTGTTGTAAAACCTGTTCCTTCTGAACTTCAAAATGAGTCTCATATGGAATTGCAGTGTTGTATTAAATGGAAACCAGTTTCAAAGCAGTGTTGTACAAAATCTTGTCTTCAGGTGATGAAATGGTTCTTCATTTGGTTTCTGAAAATTGCTGTCATTTCTACTTACTGCCAGTTTCCCTTCATCTTGCTGTGCATACTTCTGGATTGTAACAGCATCATTATCTGTACGATTTAATTCCTTTATCCAGCTCTCCAGAAGTTCCTCATCACAGTTCATCTGTTGTTTTAAGTTTTCCAGCTTCTTAGTGGTTTTATTTATAGTATTCTAATAAAATAAGAGAAAATTAAATGTTTAGTATCAAATGTCTAATATTCATTGAACAGTAATTGGAGCAACCAGTTCAAGCTACTGAAACAATTCTACCCACACCTTGTCCACAGAATTGACAGTTTTCCTTTTTATTTAATTGTGTGTTATACTTGAGGAATGCTATTGGACATCTGGTCTTAAAGAAGAAACAAGACAGTAGGTTGCCACAAATTTAAAATGTCAGTAATTTTAACCAGGAAATCAGCCTCTGGCAAGACATACCCACATGCAGGGTATCTGTTCCACGTAATAAACTCATCTGGGGCATCCCAAGGTAAAGTTTCTCCCTCACTCATTATGGCCCAGTTGTTAGACCCTTATCCTACATATCCATTTTCAAATGTGACCTCTTCATGTGGCTGTGAAGAGACTTCTTGACAAAAAAATGAGAGAATCTAGATCCAGCTGAAGAGTGTGACTATCTTCATCCTGCTACCCATTCTGAGAGACTGGAGATTACAAACAGACTTAAGAAGAAAAAGAGCAAATTAAAAAAATATAATTAAATAGTGAATAGAAAGAAAAAGAGACAGTTCCAAACCCAGAAGACCACCTGTAATTGGGTAGCATTAGATTACTTTGTAACTTAAACCAAATCTTTGATCCTGAAATCAATCTCAAGTTTATTTCATGTAGAGAAGACTTGACACCAACCATTTGATTTTAAAACCATTAAGAAAACACCTGTGAGAATTAGAAATACAGTGATATAGATGTGTGGCTGGCATTAAGAACAGAATTTTTTCAATATCTAATTAATATTTGCTAAGTCTTGACCAGTCTATGCAAGGAGATCCTCAGGGTCACTCTACTTGCCTACACAAGGAAAAGCCCACTCAGTCCATCTACTACAGTTTATAGGCTTTAATTATAATTAGCTATTCTTGACTTATACTACTGTTGCTCTAGGTGCAAGTGAGGACAAGCCATAAAATTTTGCAATATAGGTGTTCCCTTCCAAAAATTGCAAACCTTACTTCTTGAATGCTCTTCTTTTGTCTCAAGGAAGCTATCTCGTCTTTCAGTCGCTTAATGTCATTTTTGAGACGTCCACATTCTCTCTCAGCAAGGGCTTTAAAATGATGCTCAGTTTCAATTTCATTCTCTTTGGCTTTGTAAAGAGACTGCAGAATAATGAAGTTCAGTATTTGACAATAAACAAAAGACATACATCAACAAACCTTTTTTTTTACATGCCATCGAATCCCAAGTCAGAGGTGGTGTGGTTTTACCATGTAAATGAAGGAATTTTCAGAGAAAATTTATTGGTTTGATTTTAGTATCTCAAATACACATATTCATATATATACATCTGTACACATTGTATCAAGTATCCACAGATCAACATTTTGCAGCCCTAAAAACTAAATTCTAAGATTTTTCACCCAAGATTCAGAATCTTAACCTTTCAACATCAAGATCTTAGTCTCTTGATCACCAGTGACTTTACATCAGATTCAGGAAATGATTTTATTGTTCTGTGCTGAGACAAACCTCCCCTGATGGCCTATAGCAGTATCTGGGTATTGCTTAATCTTTCTTTTGTTTAATTCAAGCTAACGCTTGAATCTGGCACCAAAAAAAAATTAAGAAGTTTTTCGGCTTCAGGGAAGTTTCTTAAGACTTTTTGACCCAGGATATTTTATCTGAAAGGTGTAAATTTTTGTCTCAAGACTCCTTAGAAATCTAAACCAGCCCTTTTGGCCAGTTAATTCAGAGTGTAAATAAAGACTTAGATGTTGACCATTTCACTTCACTTTTCATGCATGTGGATTAAGTCTTCACCACCATTTCACAACTAATTCTTCACCATTATGAAGATTATAAATTTATTTTTCTCTTACACTGGCGTTTTTCTTGACCAATCCTAAAATAAAGGCCTAACAGATCTCTAGCAAAGCTGGAAAACTGTACAGGGATACCAGCCACAGAAAGATACTCGGGTTACAGGTCTGTTTGACAAAACAGATCTGTTGCAGGTGGTGATTTACCTGAGAGAAGCTTATCTCCTGTCTCACATTTTTCAGATGAGATGTCATTGCTGCTATGCGCTCCTCAAAGTTGGTCAGCTCATTCTGCAGGCTCTCTTTTTCCTTCTGCATCTTATACAGCTGTGTAAGAGTTAGAATCGTCAAGTTACTGTTTGCGGTTGGGTGTTCATTACCTGCAACTACCTGAAAATAGTCACTGCAATTATTAATAAAAAATAACGTAAGAAGCAGCTCCTGCATTGCTCCAAAGCAGTGAAATGAGGGATTTCAGGAGAAAACCCGGAGCTTTGCTAAGGGAACGGATAACTCGCACCGCTCCTGCCGAGGGGCTCGGGGGATGCGGGTGCGCGGGCCCCGCGCTCGGAGGGGGGGATCTCCCTGCCGATTCCCGGGCAGCTCCGCGGAACCCGTGTGGGTTCCATCCATCCCTGCATCCCTCCCTCCCGGCCCCGGGNCGGGCCGGGCTGGGCGGTGCGGGCGCGGGCCCGGTACGGACGGGCGCGGGCCCGGTACGGACGGGCGCGGCCCTTTGAGGGTCATCGGGCCGGGCACGGGGCTGTGCTGCAGATGGTGTCAGCCCCGGGGCCGCTGGCAGCTCCTCAGAGCCCCCCGGCTCCGCTGTCAGAGCCAGCCCGAGCCACGGCTGCAGCGGGGCGCCTCATCTGGCGCTGGGGACAGCGAATGGGTCTGGGGCTGCCACCTCCTGCCACTGGTCACACCGACCGACAGGTGTCTGTCAGGGTGCCCTGTACGTGTCCTGTTTCTGAACAGGCCTTCGGCATTGTCTCCTCAACTAACGGGTGGGTTTCCTGAGCCCCGCTGCCTTCAGGTGAACAATAAAGCAACGTCCTTATGAGCTTGCCTGCTGCCTTCTGAAACCATCTGTGCTCCTGGGTGGCAAATTACCCTGTGCCACTGAGTTCCAGCATTCGTAGACCAAGACAGACACAACACTCTTGGCGGGACTCATGGAGTCATAGAACGGTTTGGGTTGGAAGGGACATTAAAAATCATCTGGTTCCAACGCTTGCCATGGGCCGGGACACCTCCCACCAGACCAGGTCGCTCAGAGCCTCATCCAACCTGGCCTTGAGCTCTTC
>VZRX01004641.1:129457-162670 GCA_013398075.1 Notiomystis cincta | reverse complement strand
GCTTTGCTAAGGGAACGGATAACTCGCACCGCTCCTGCCGAGGGGCTCGGGGGATGCGGGTGCGCGGGCCCCGCGCTCGGAGGGGGGGATCTCCCTGCCGATTCCCGGGCAGCTCCGCGGAACCCGTGTGGGTTCCATCCATCCCTGCATCCCTCCCTCCCGGCCCCGGGGAAGGGCGCTCTCCTGTCCCTGCCGGCCGCGGCCCCGCGCTCACTTCGTCCTCCAGCGCCTTGTTCTCGGCGTTGGCCACGGGGATGGCGTAGCCGGGCTCCCACTGCAGCTCGGCCAGCACCGAGGCGGCGGAGGGGCTGCACAGGCTCTCCATGGCCGCGGAGACGCCGACAAGGGCCGGGGCTGACGCAGGACCGGGGCTGAGGCGACTCCGGGCGCTCGGCAACGGCGGCAACGNTGGTCACACCGACCGACAGGTGTCTGTCAGGGTGCCCTGTACGTGTCCTGTTTCTGAACAGGCCTTCGGCATTGTCTCCTCAACTAACGGGTGGGTTTCCTGAGCCCCGCTGCCTTCAGGTGAACAATAAAGCAACGTCCTTATGAGCTTGCCTGCTGCCTTCTGAAACCATCTGTGCTCCTGGGTGGCAAATTACCCTGTGCCACTGAGTTCCAGCATTCGTAGACCAAGACAGACACAACACTCTTGGCGGGACTCATGGAGTCATAGAACGGTTTGGGTTGGAAGGGACATTAAAAATCATCTGGTTCCAACGCTTGCCATGGGCCGGGACACCTCCCACCAGACCAGGTCGCTCAGAGCCTCATCCAACCTGGCCTTGAGCTCTTCCAGGGGTGGAGCAGCCACAGCCTCTCTGGGCAACGTGCACCAGTGTCTCACCACCCTCACAGAAAAGAATTTCCTTCTAATACCTAGTCTAAACCTACTCTCTTTCAGTTTGGATCCATTCCTCCTTGCCCTGTCACTTCATGCTCTTGTAAAAATTCCGTAAAAAAAGGATTTCTGCCTTGATGTAGAAACCCTCTGTTGATGACAATTGTCTGGCTAAAGCATCTGAAAAGACATTAAAGGAATTAATCAAGGCATGATTCAAAAGTGCCTGATCCAAGCAGCAATAAGCACTGACAAATGTTTGGGAGGTGGTTGGGAGGAGCAAGGAGTTTGCAGTGAGATTTCTGACAAACATGGGCCCATGGCAGACTAACAACCCTGACCACAGAGGAAGACATTGTTCTCGCTACATATCTATAAATGTATTAGGGGATATTTTCAGAGAAGAAAGGCTTGTTGAAGGACAGTGAAAGTCAGGCCTGATGAGGATGCACCAAAAGCATGACTTGCAGTGTTGTTTCACTGGTCACCCCCTGAGAACAGTCCTGCATTATTCTTCAAGTATTGAAAGGAAAAGGAACAACAGTGTATGGGGGCAACAGTTTCTTGGCATCAAGCAGCCTCCTGCCGCCTTCCTGTTTGCCCTGTGGGATGTATGAAGTTGTGATGGACAATATCCTGTGTTTTGATCTTGCTGTACACTTTGCTGGTCTGCAGCTCAGTGATGATGGGTCTGGTTGTGAGAATGATGTGCTGAGTGCATTTAGTGTCTTCCAGAGGAATGTGGGATGACTGGACCTTCACTGCCAATGTGGACAAGACAAAGATGCAGATGATGCAGAAAGATAGCTGAGATACATGACTGTTAAGAAGAAGGGGAACTTCTATAGGTAGAAAATTCAGACTTAAGAATATACGTATTCCTGATTCTGGAATATGTGGAGGAGACTTCTAGAAGAATTCTGGGCATGTATGGACAGGTGGCTTTTCCAAATGAGACCTTAGGACCAGCAAAGCACAAAGGGATGGGTGCAGAGGTGATGCAGGGGGTGGTGACACGGAGGGAGCCTCAGCTGCTTGGACAGCGTTGGGTGAGCGTGTGGCCTCTGAAGGACTGAGCCTTTGACCCCCTCAAGGCTCATGTGCCAAGAGCCACCTGTTGTGGAGTGCAGTGAGGTGACCAGGAATTCTAAAGACTTCACAAGCTGCCAGAGAGACAGCAGAGACTACAGTGGCACATCCCTGTGTACATATTAAGGGCCCCTTTTCCTGCCCAAAATGAGAAGCACCTTTAACTCACTGGGTGTGAAGAATAAATGCAACTTGCCTTGCTGGGGTTTTAAATTGACACCTGTAATTCATGGTGGCATTGCAGTGGTGAGCACCTGATAATCTTGTATTATCCAAGCAGAGCTTGTGTGTGAAAGAACATGAGACCATATAATGCCTGAGAAGAAGAAAACAAGTTATTGGAAAACTGTTATTAGGTGAGCAATCAGTCCTGTTCACTAAGCAAGGCTTCCAGTGAAAAAATGGTAATTTATAAACATGTGCCTTAATATGTGCATGAAAGAAATCAAATTAAATCAATCTTGATGCAGTTAGTTAAATTGCATACCAAACTTTGGAATTTTTGTCATCATAAGTGTACTGTTCACATATTTTTGAGTCCAGATTTATACATAATGTTTGAAAAGTATAAAGTGTTATATGAGTAAAGAGTATTATTTCACAATCTTCATGAAAATTCCATCCTCCTCACTTTCTCCTGCCTGATGCTGACTAAACAAATCCCCATTATATGCTTTTGTTCATCTGGTTTCTCTCTTCTCAAATGTGTTCAGTAAATGCAGAACTGTTTGCCAGACGTGCTAATCCAGCAGATGGTGCTGCGTGTCTGTGGATTCAGGGGGGTTTGTTGGAGTCTCTTTTTAAAACAGCACCCATCAGTTATCGACTCTGCAGTTAAAAGGGAATATAAAATTCCTGTTCTATAATATATATATATACATACACATACACAGAAGCTTGTTTTGTTTTGGTTTTTAAATTATATCTCTTTAAAGGTGTTAGAGGAACAGGAGTACTTGTAACAACATGGCAAACTGTTTTCCTGTTAACATCCCTTTTGGGCTGAATTTTCACTTATGTAGACCTCTGTGCCCATTTGTTCAAAAGAGTTAAATGTAAAATCACTGTTTCTGGCCTTCAAAAGACTTAAAGCTCCTCTTGTACCTGTTAAAAATCATAATTTTTGTTTGTTTATGTTCAATCTCCTTAAAATGTTATCTGTGTGAAAATAAAGATTTGAATGATGAATTTTTTGTAATACATGATACTTTTGTTATATAAAATATGGGAAAATATTTTTTCCCAACTCTACATCTAAGCCATCCTCTGAAAAAAGATTCATTTAAGGGATTATTGGATTGTTTATAACTAACCCAGTGTAGCCAGTTGCTGTCAGTTTATCAATTGATAATCAATCTCCCATGTGAACCTGCAAGTGGCAGGGTGTTTGATAATGGGATGTAATGGCCCACACTGTGTCTTCTCTTTCAGATGGGTGCACTAAGGCTGCTGGCACAATGGAAGAAGCAAAAATAGGAAGAGAGATTGAGGGGACCACACAAGTGAGTGTGAGATAAGGACATGCAGGAAGTCTGAAGGATGAGGATCTGGCATGATAATGACTGAGGTATTGACTAAAAACCCAATGTCTTTATTGAAACCTGCATCTCCTGACTTGGGTAGGAGAAGCACAATTGCATAAAAAGGAGAATTGCCTGTAATTCATGTCTGATGTGTTATCAGTTATGTTTACTCTGTTGCTAGCCAGTGAATGATATAAATTAACAGCAATTTAATACATTGGTCTTGGGGGGAAGAAAAAAGACAAATATAAGCCAAAATCAACTACTCTCAAGTTTGAAGAAGCTGAAATTTGTTCTCTTTATCCCGTTCTATACTTTTTGCACAGTTGTGCTGGCAAAGGCTGCACTATTGCTGGCACAGTGCGGTGGCTTTTGTGTGCCGGAGATGGGTGCAGAGGACAGACCCCCCATCCTTTAGCTGCAATATTCACTTGCCAAGTTCCCCTCAGACAGTACGTGCCCTCAGGTGTTTCCTGGAGGTGCAGGACGAGGTGGCAGCGAGCCCTGGGCGGGCGGCTGTGCCCTGGCAGGGGCAGCAGTGGCTTGCGGAGGGCAGCGGCCCCTGCGTGCCCCGCCCGGCCGAGGCGCTGCCCGGGGCGGGCTGTGCCTTCTGCTCTGCAAACGCTCATGTAAAACCATTACCGGGGTTTATTTAATAACCTCCTAACCCTCTCTCTCTCTCCTCCTCCTCCCCTCTGTTCCTCTAATGCCTTTTACAGCTCTTGCTGCACAGCGTGAAGCCTCAGAGCTGTATTCATCAATGACTCACACCCTTGCTTAGGGGCCAATTTTCATGGAAGGCATACAGGAAAATTTTGAAATGCACCTATCTCATGCAGGGCACAAGATGATTTCTCTATTCATTACTATTCCAAAAGGACTTGTTGTCCTTTGGAAATGTTCATATATTACTTACATTTGTGTGTGCATGCATACATGTGCAGAGCTAAGTTGCCTTTAGATTTGAGTGGTCTAAAAATAAAAATGTATTGTTATTATCATTGACACTAGTCAGCTGAAGGGTAACCAAGGGCCTGCTTACACTGAGTGAAAGCAGACAAATGCAAAGGAAAATGCAGCATTGTGCATTAGGTGAGCAAATTCTACAGACTCAAGCACAGAACTTGTTAAAAATCACCCTTTTGTTTGATTCCATGAGTAGCAGCTTTCTGAGGAATTTGGGAGTAAAGCCAGTGACTTACTCTGAGAAACAAAACTGCAGTTCTGCCTCTGAAAGCTTTTTGTGTTGCTCAAGGTTATAGTAAAACACTCCAAGAAAACATGTTCCTTCCCCTCAAGACACCACGGGTTAACTCAAGTTTTTAACTTTGAGGGGAAAGAGAGGTAAAATCATAGAAATTATTATCCAAAATGACCTTTCAGTTTAAAACCCATCTGACAGGAAGGGAATCATTACTGCAGAATTGCCAGTCATAGACTAATTGCGTTCTCAGGGGTTGCTAATTATATCCAAAATTACTTTAAACAGTTTTGGGGAAGAGACTGAGACTTACTGCTTAGCATAAAGCAGTTTATTTACGCATGTACAAAGTAGCTTATGTCCCTAAGGGATTAAACTGATTTCAATATTTTACTGTAAGTTGTAAAAATTGTGCTATGCAATGATGAATCAGAATTGGTGGGAAAAAAGAGGGCAAAATATACTTTTGCTTTTCATAATTTTTCCAACAGGCATTTCAAATTGTAATTTTAAAAACAGCTATTTCCTTCACTTTGTTGCTTAAACAGAATGGAAATATCTCTTTCTGCAGATCAGGCCCATCCACTGACATTAATTTCTACCTTCTGTCTGTGCAGATGAGTTCCTCAAGAATGTATTAAAGATCAGATTTGGTTTTTCCTCATTTGTTGATGATGTTTTGCTGAATGAATTTTGCTAACAAAACTTTTTGCTTGACAGATGAGCTTTGTCCATGGAATAACAAGAGAGCATTGTCTTACAGGAATGCACAGAATTACCAAGCTCCAATGTATGTTACAAAGATCAGAAAAATTCACGGCTCCATCAGAGCCAAACCTAGCAGTGACTCCTGTGAAGGCAGTAGTGTGATCCTTGTTTTAGAGATGGAAAAACAGAGGCATGAAGAAGTTAAGTAAATTCCCTCCCATTGCCCAGAATACCAAGTAGGAAGTTAGAAATGTTTTATTTGTGTTTTATTTCCAGGCACAGCTTTAGCAGCTCTGTGAAAGTAATGCTTTGTTTACAGTGGGTAGCCTGTATCCAGTTCTTCCTTCCCAAAGTCCATTTGTGCTGTAGAGAATGTGTAGGGATTGTGAATGTATTCAAAAGTAGCATTCCACAGTTGAACTAATTGCCAGGCCAAGTGAGGGACCACAGTAAATGGGTGAATAATTTGATCCAAGATGGATTTGTACTCTACCAACTCAGCCTGAAATCTTCTAATGCTCTTGGATTTGACTGTGAGCTGTTCATTGTTGTTTGAGCCTGTTCTTTTCTATTACCATATTTTCTCTGGATATCATTTCTGTGTACCTTATCTTTGTATAAAAGGCCACATCTTTACCATATTTCCAGGGAGTAGTCAGTAGAGGCATACAAAATTTACTGCTGTAGACCAAAATATGACAGATAAGGGTAGTGCATTACAAAGTTCTTGCCCTCAATCATGCAGAAGGCTCTCTATGCTTCTGTGAGCAGTGGCACAAATGGGGCTGCACTGTAATGGGAGAAGGGTTAACAGCAAACCAAGACATTTTCTGCAGCAAAAAGATATGGAATCTTCTTCAAGCAATTACCTTTTATGTAATAAACAATGTCAGTGGTCAATAGAGGGAGTTTTCTTACCCTAATCCCCTTCCATTTACCTTAAAATAGGAGTGCTATTAGTTTGACTAGCAGGTTGGTGTATCATGAAGCCTGGTCACACCTGGTTGCATGTTAAATTTAACTGCTAGCAGAAAGGTTGCTCCAGTAGCTTTTGTCTATGCTTTCCTTGAATAAAATATAATAATTCAGTGGTGGTAGGTGCTTTTGTCAGATGTGTCTGTTGATATGCTGCAGCCTTTTGGAATACAGAGTGCATTGCTTTTTATTACAGATTTTATTGGCATCGTGAAGTTGTGAGTAGCTTCTCCTGTTCTTTTAGCTTCTGTTGGCTCCAAAAATCCAGCTCTAATTACTAATGGATACTTTCCAAAATAATTTCCTTCTGTTAAAGGATGCACATAACCTGTTATCATTAGATATCTGCTGGCATTACACACAGCTTGTGCTTTGGCTGACCCTTAAAGGAGGGGAACGTTTGATAAAAGCCAAAAGCTATTATATGTGCTTAAGGTACTGAGGAATTTAAAGATTACAACAGCATATCTGTCCTTCTGCATAGGAGCTGTGACTTTCAGTGGATGTGATGTTCCTCAAGGATGCAGTGAGATGTGACAGAATGGTCACACAGCTGAGAATTCCATGGCTGAGTAGCCCTCAGCTCAGTTACAGGACACAGAAAAACAGAGCTTCAAGGCACCCTGTTTTCTTTGTGTTACAGACAAACAGCACTGCTGTCCTTTCTAGTGGAGTGCAGCTACTGTGATCCCTTTCCTGACCATCAGTTTTCTTGTGTCATCTTTTTTGCTTCAAAAATGTGTTTGTTTGAAGCAGAGTTGAAATAAAAAATTAAAAAAAAAGCATCGCAAAATTAGAAAGAAAGGAAGTTTGTCCTACTTAATATTATAAAAGGTTATATGCAAAAGCAGTGAAAACTGCAAATGAACCCTTTTAAAATTTCTTTTAATATTGTTTTTATTCTGTTTCCATTATTTTATCAGCTTTTTTATAAAGAGTGTAATAGTAAAGCAAGGGCAGTGCCATGGAAGTCCAGAAGCCTTCCAGTTACAGAAAGGTGATCAAAGAGAAGAGCCTTAGCCTGACCTTAGCCACAGCCATTCCCAGCCCTTTCTGAAATCTCAAGCAACTGCAATTTCTTCTGTTCCCTACTTGTGTTTGTGAATTCTCAGTGCTCGAATCCTGCTGCTTCTGGCTTATAAAATCCTCTGTCTGTAGCAAGTTCATTTTCTTTCTGTTTTTGGCACTACTGAAGGAATCAGAACACTTTCAATTGTTTATTCCTTAGCAGTTCTGTGTTTTGTGGAAGGGAGTTGGCCTTTCTCCTGCCAGCATCCGTGGAGCCAGAGAACACCCCAGAGTTGTCAAGGCAACAGCTTTTGCTTGGGGAGCTGCAAAAGAGACAGGGACAGGAATGTCCTCTGGAGAACCAAGGTCTTTTGTTGCAGGGCACAGCAACATGTGCATGGTCCCTGTACTGCAGACACCATCTGTGGATGGGTCAGGGAAAGCAGAAGTTACTCACAGTGCACCATAACGAGGTGGTGCTTCTGAGAACAGCATCTGATGTACACTCAGCTATAGAATCACTGGCCCAAACTGGGCTTCTCTCCAGTGTGTTCGTTCTCTTGTGCAAGGCCATATTGAAATGCTGGCATAAATCAAGTATTTTTAGGCTTTTGGAAAGGAAAGGGAGCTGGGTTCTCTTTACTACCTAGAACTTTTAGCAAGCAAAGCTTTCTGTTTAAAAATTTTATCACTATTCAGTGTAGCAGAAGGGTGTCTGTTGGTCTAATTACTAACTGGATTCCTGTGGTGATCTTGCCTGCCTCTGGTGGGAGATTTGCTTCTCATGCTGGACAAACCTTACAAACAGTGAACAAGATCCTTAGGTAGAATGAGGCACAGGGCTCACCTGAACCAACAGACCTGTGCTACAGATTGCCTGGTGCTGTGAGCTGCATGAGTTCAACACAGAAAATGCCATTGCAAGAGTGCCAGAAATGCTTATAACCTAGCAAAAGTTCCTTCAGTCTGTCCCAAGGATTCTGTCTGCATTGGAGTACTCCTGGTATTTCTTCTGCCTCAACAGCCAACAGTTAGAAAATCTTACACCTGTATATTATAATTGGAATACTCAATGCATATTTCTATGGCAGCATGAAAAATTATGCATTTCCCATTAGACATACAATAAGGCTATCAAGGGTTTAACAAAGTATTTTGTATGGGGAGATCAGATGGCCCCAAAACTTGTTGCTGTGCTTAGTATTTGGCAGGCAGTGTCACTCTCTTCATGCAGTAGTTACTTGATATCTCTGAAGTGCATATTTGCTGTCATGTTACTGCTCTGTGCATAGTGAAATGCTATATAGGACATAGCATAATCTTGTTTGATATTATGATCCTGTAATTTTCTTTAAAAGATTAATCTTGTAAATACTATAAAGTTATATTAGTAGTTGCAGTAAGCTGTTTAAGATTTATGCAGCAGCATTATTTATATTTATAGTCAGTGACCTTGATACCTTCTACTTAGAGTTGAGATATTTTTATGTCACTTTGTTTCTTTATTTTCTTGGCCTTAGTTAAAAAAAAAGAAACACCCCAAACAAATAAACCAAAACTCTGTTAGATTTTCAAAAGATCTTCCAAACTTTTATGAACTGTGATGCACAGAGATTTTGGAGATTATTTTAACATGTATTGGTATTTCATGTAGTCATTTAAGTCACGAGGGCATGAGTAAGGTACACTTAGAGAGACAGGACATTATCTCTGTGTTAGCTTCTTTGAAGTGCATTTTATTGTTGTATCAGTCACTGCAGAAAAAGGTTCTGAGCCTAAGAGCACAGATGAAAATATTTACAATCCCTTTAAAAGGTGGAATATTTGAATTTAGCTTGCAACATAGTTGCATGAAATTATCACTCCTGTCCTGTCAGCTGAAATATCAGAAATCCCATTTCTAATCCCTTCCATGTAATGTGGCACAGGGACATAGATACATATCAGCCACAAAGAGAGACAGCACAGCCTTTCTGCCAGACTCTGCAGGCTGCCTACAATTCAATCCCCCTTCTCCAGCCTCTCCACCCACTGGTTGAGCCTCTTGTTGCCCTTCCAACACCTAATGCACTCCTGACACAATGGAGGGAGGGCAGGAGCAGTGTGGTGAAAAATCAGACACTGCAGACAAAAACTTGACAAATGTCTTCCTCCCAGTGCCACAATATGAACTGGCCAAGTGAAAAGTGATGGCCATTATCCTGTCTCACTGAATGACTTAAATGACTTACAGCCACATGCAGAGAAAGTTCTTTGGACTATTTCCATGGAGGTTTTTAATTTAATTTGCATGATAAGATGTACAAGGTAGGTTTTTACAGTTTGAACAGCTTCATTTTTTTCTGACTCCTGTGTAAAGTAAGGATAATTTCACTGAAGTCGTTGGAGTAACTTCATTATCAAATGGATATTGGGAGAGCACTTTCATAGTCCTTTGGCAACTTTCCAGTTGTTGCTCCTCTATGCTCATGATAAGCTCCAATTTACATTTTCCCTGAGGCTGAGGGTTCTGGGCACACTGGGCACTCATCCAGCACTGCACATCTCAGGAAAGATGGCTCCTTATGGATTCAGTGTTGTACAGGACATAACCTGAGCCAACAGCCAGGAGTCTCATGCAGCCAAGCAATTTCTGTATTGACAGCAACCTGGGAAATGCAGGTGTTCTGATAAGCACAGGGTTGTCTTTACAGCTTTACAAATGCTGCCTCAGGTTCACTTGAATGTTTAGTCTTTGACAGTCCAGGTTAGTAGCTGTATCCTGGGATATCCTTTCTTGGTAACTTTGTCACTTTTCTCTCTGAAAGTTTCGCTAAAATGGATAAACTCCAGTGAAAAGTTTCAAGTCAGAGAACTGGTTTCTTAAAGAATTCCCAGCAAGTTCTTTACAAAAGCTCTGATAAAAGCAACTGTCCTCTGCCTCCCTGCCCAGTGACTCCTGCTAATTCAAAAGCACATCTGTGGGCTCGAGAAGAGCAGCTGTAAGAGCAGAAGCAGAGAGGAGATGGACCAAGAGCTGTGTACTTCTGGAATTGTTGTATCACATGGGAATTTGAGGCACCAAGCCTGGCTATTCCCTGCTGTGTGCTGCAGCTTCTGGAGCCCAACCTGACCAGTAAATCCTTTAATTACTTACAATTGGGCCATGCCTTCATACATGTACAAAAGCCAGGAGAAGGCTCTTGGACCCACTCACCAGTTGCTGTCAGTGTGTACAGCTGTCAGAAAGCACACATGGAGCAGCAACACATGGAGGCAACAAAAGGTGCTGCTTGTCTTGTATTTATTCCTAATGTAGATAAAATACTGTAAATAATGGCAAGAAAAAAAAATACAGATTGTTGCAAGTGCAACGTACCAGAAACTGCTTTCTTTGCTTTGCAATGAAATATATTTAGCAATATCTTCCCAGTCATTATTTCTGGTGGAAGCAAAACATTACCACATAATTAGCCAATATTTCACATACCTGAATCCACATTCTTTCCTCCAGGAGCATCCTCCATCTTTTCTCCCTTCCTTGTCTTTTTATGCAATTTGTGGTTAGGCAGCATTTGTAGTAAAATAATATTTTTATGAACTATTACTTGAAGAAAATCAAATAATAATGTGTGCTCTTTTTTGATTTTTTCACCTTTGTTCTGATGTGCTAAAATCATATTTTTTGGCAGTTGAGCACTCTGTTGATGAAGCCTGAAGTACATGACAATATGAGTGAAATTCATTATCAAGCAAAGAGTGTAGTGAACTTTGCAGCAAATCATCACAAAGTAATCTTGCTTTTCTCTCTGGTCTTCATCTAAATGTGATTTGCACTCTTATGGAAAGGACTTTGTGCTGGTTCTGATGTTACACACAAATAGTCTTGCTTTGTAAAATTCCCATTGTGCCTGTGTACGTTTAGCAGCAGTGCTACTGATTCAAGCTGTACTGATTGGAAAGCAGAAGTCTTTAACACTAAGCCTCTTCAAAGTTTTTTCATAAATTTGTGGCATTTTTCCAGCCTTGCTCACAAAACAGCACAGAGCTGCTGGAAGGAAATGCTCCAGCTGCAGGGATAAGTGGAGCCAAAAAGTAACATCCAAATAGAAATTATCCAGTTCGTGATTTCACTTTGATCACCAGATGTTTGCCATGTGACTTCAGCATTAGAGAGCACGAGAGAAGAATGTGGTGGTGTGGTACTGAGCTTAAATCTAACACAAGGGCTCACAGCTCAGCAATAGATGTACACAAATAGTTATTGTCTTTCCCCATTTTTTGAGGAATTCCTTGCTTTATCATGATATTGATTACAGCAAACTATGCCAGGTTTTGCTTTGGTTGCTCAATTCTTTAAACTCTGAAAGACTACGGAGGCAGAGCAAGATACACTCCAGCTTAATTGTGTAGTTTACTCTGGTTTGGTTGGTAATTTGTCTCTATGAAGAGCCTGGTTTGTGATGTTAGCAAATCATAAAGAGCACTATTCTCCACCCCTAAGGGTTTCAGATTTAGATCTGTATCTTTTTCCTAGTTTTAGCACTGGCAGTCATTCATTTAACTCCCTCCAATACAATGTACTTGGGGGAGCTTTTTTCAGCTTCTCTTAGTTAAGAATTAGATGAGCCATTTCAAAATGCACAGAATTGAAAGCACAATTCAGAGTTTTCAAGTTGTAACCCTTTATCATCTCTGTCAACCATCTCACATAGTGCAAAAGCTCCATCTAAAATCTTCTTAAAATTTTTGCTCTTATTAACCTCACAGGATGGCTAATGGAAACTTTGGGTGCTTCAGAAATTAAAAAGTCTTTTGAAATGTCCATTCCAAACTTATCCAGGGTCTGTTTATAGCCACTTATTCTCAGAATTGAAAAATAATATGCTGCATGCCATAGAATTTCTAAGTGAATTTGGATAAACGTCTTAATCTCTATGTTTGACTTGTCCCAAAGCAGGAGTTTTCCCCCCTCCACCCTCTCCCACCTCTCCCACACATTTTTGTCTCTTGCTGCCTCAGGTATTTGCCAGTTCCTTTACTGATCTGTGTCAGTAACTTTCTGTGCTTGCTTTTGAAAGGATATTTTTATGCTGGAGTAGTGAAATAGGACAGCTCAGCAAGTGGCCTGGGGAGCACATAGAGAGGCAGGGCCTGGCAGTTACATTTCTGGTTTAGCCTGCTCTGGAACTACAGCCTCAATTCTAGGTTGATAAAGGTATGATAATTCTTCCTTTCCAACATTTTGAATGATAATTCTTCCTTTCCAACATTTTTACCAGATTATCTGTTTAGATTTTAAGTCCTGCAGATCAAAGACTGTCTTTTAGTGACTTGCACAGTGAGAACAACAGTGGATCTCACATTTAGATCCCCACATTTAGTGCAGATACAAGACCACCACAGAGCCTTTTTGATTGCTGACCTTCTACCCCTCATTTTTGTGTTGTGCTGCAAAATGCATCCAGCTTTACTGAAAACTGTTTATATTCTCTGTCATTTGCTTCCAGCTTATTATTTATCATTATATATGATATGTGAATTTTTAATTAACTTCATTTTTCATTAGTGCAACAGCATATATTTCATTAACCATATAAATTCCCACTTTTCTTTATTACATGGAAGTTTCTTACTTGTGAACTTCCTTGACCTACTTAGCAGTCCTAACAATGAATAGCATTGATCCTCTTTATCTATTAACCTCTGAAATGTGGATATTGACTTACAACATTGGTTTTAATGTAAGATGAAATAATGCCACCTGTTATTTTGTATCTGGACCAAAAAAATGTATTTTATAATAGGTGCTTTTATGTGAAACAAAGTGTTCTTAACATTTTTAACAATTTCTGAGTGTACTGTCTCCACCCTCCACTATAGTATTTTGCATATGTCTGGGATTTCTGGGTCTGTTTCTCGCAGCAGTGTTGAGAAAATTTCATGCTTTCACATTTTTCAGCTGTAATACTATTTACTTTGAAGAGAACTGAATATCCTCTAGTATTCTGCCAGGTCCCTCTCTAGACTTCCACACTGAGGTAGTTTTATTTGATCCTTTTATATGAAAGATTAAATTTCCTTGTGTTGTATGGTGAGATGCCAGTGCTTATTTTCAGGGAATTATCTCATGGAATGTTCTGTGTTCTAAATTATTTGCACCCAAATCCAAAATGCCAGGAGCCTTTGTTTCAGTAATAGAACATAAGATTTGCTCTTGTGGTTCCAGGGAAAGTCCATTCCCCAGTATTTACACACATTTTCCATCTTCCATTGAGGAGTCAACCCCTTAATTCTTACTTAGAAAAAAATACAAATAATTAATATTATCAATATTCCAAAGACAAATGGATAAACTTACATTGTATTGATTGCTGGGAAGGAATTCACTGAGAAAATTTGAATGTTCATTGGTTTTTCAGGTAAATGACCTTAAACTTAAGGCATTGATTCCAAAACGTGATGCAATTTAGTAATTCTTGACTTTCTGAAACGTTCATTTAATTTACTATAAGAGTGCTATAGGTATTTCAGAGCCTGATCACACTTTCTCAGACAAATATCCACTGTCTCTAGTGAGGAATTTTACATTGTGATAGGAGTTTTGACTGAGGAGAGGAAGCCAAATCAGTCCCCACATGTTGTAGAGACTTAAAATCAGGAATTAATATGCAGCAGAGCTGTGACAGTGGCTTTAATTCTACTCACATTAATTTTCACTGTTATTATTAATTAAACCCTGAAAATCAGGGATTTAATGGAAACTCTGACAGACCTTTAATTATAGCATTTCAACAGACTTATAGTATAGGATGTCCTCTACTAGTGCACAGGACATTCTGTACTTGAGAGGGTATAAAAAGAAGTCATAGTTTTTGGTGTACTTTATGTTCAGAACATTTTTTAATTCTTGATAGGTTTTTACTCAGTGTTGTCTGCTTCATCCGGGTAAGTTACACAGAGTGAATACTTTAACTGTTGTGTTCAAGAGCAGTTTGGAAACAGAATTCTAAAAATTTTTTAATGGAATTGCTCATTATTGTTCAAAACCATCTGTTGTTGTTTTAGGAAATGGGTTTCTCACCAGCTATTTGTGTAGCAGAGTGCATTATGCTCACAGATATGTCTACAACCTACATGATTTAGATTGCAAGTTTCTGACAGGAAGGATGACCTGGTTTTCCCTGTTTGTGTGCCATCTACCACAGTGGGGTCCTGACCAGAATTCCTATGTGTACCCTCATTATAAGCCATAAATTCCAGTCCTTCATGCCACATGATTTGTGTCAGTGTGTCTCAAGTCTTTGCATTGTGTGTGTTCCACTGAGGCCTCGTGATGAACTGCTCAGGCCTTGGCTGTGCAGGGTCAGAGTTTATCACAGTGATTTACAGACATGGAATTGTCAGGAGGGAGAGGAAACTGTCAGATATTGTGGGCAGCAGTGTTCTCTAATGTTTAGTACATCACATTTCAGTTTTTCCAAGCATACAACCATATAATGAGCATTTTTGTGTGTGAAAATCAGTGTTATGCCCTACCAGCTAATTTTATAATTTTACCACAAATTTTGCAACATATACTTTCTAACAAAGAGTGTGATGGATTCACAAGGATCTATGGTAATTGAAAATGTCATTGACTGGAGAGAACTGGATGTAAAGCCCTAATCTGGAAACTGTAAGGGGGTACAGCCTAAAAATCTCAATATCAGAGACAGATTTGAAGTATTTGTAGCTATTCACAAGAATTATAGGTAAAACAATGAATGATTTTGGATAAGCTGAGCAATGAGTTCTTAAATATATTTGATACAGGTGAAAACTCCTGTTTAATCTGTTAGCCACCTGTCCTCTTGATTAGAAAACAGAACTGTAAGAAACAAGTGTATATTCTAACATTAATAGGGACAAGAATTTGAGGAAGTTCCATAATAGAAAGGATTTCAATTTTTCTCGACTAATTCTAAGATTTCCAAATTTGCGTAGTATACAATAATGTTTGTTTTTATACAAATAGGTTTGTTTTTATATGAACCTGTTCTAGAAACATTTTAGGCAGCTAAAAAAATACTTTTTGCAAGGAATCTAGTGAAAACTCTGAGCATTTGCATTGCATATTCTATCCAGATGTTCCTAGCACGAGTTATGTTCAACTTAGTTCTCTTTTAGAGATCTACATAAGCAGGAATGTGAATCACTGAACAGAACCAGTGATCCAGTCTGCATTGAAAACCACTACTGGGAGAGAACAGTCCTAAGAATGAAAATCTGGTGGGTTACCTGAGGGCTAATGAACACCTGAATGGCTGTGATCAGAAGTTGTCCTCTGAGATCCCAGTCCCAAGCACTCTGGTTGTTTTTTTTTCACATGATTACCCCGAGTGAGGCAAAAGTTACTGATGTGATAAAAGCTTAAATAGGCACATGAGGGCAGAACTGTTCTCTTCTCCACAGGCAGGACTTCTGCTGGCCACGCACAGAAGTGGCTTAAAACTCAGCTGAAGTTCCTGAGTGCTGGCCCAGGGGCTCACAGCAGCACAGGGCAAGATTGCCAGGTCCAGAAACCAAAGAGGGATCACTACACACTGTGCCACCTGCCAGAGGGAGAACCCAGTGCTGAGCACCTCCTGCTCACCCTGTGTTCACTTGAAATTAAGAACCAGAATCCAAATTTGCATAAGCAAATTATTCAGTTGGTTCTTTTCTTCTCTACTCAGCTTTGTAATGAACCCAGCAGAGTTTCAGAGCTCTGCAGTTTGTTTGCAGTCTATGTCTATTTTAACCCCTACTGATGGTTTTTCATTCTGCTATCTATCCAGAGCCCTTTTTTCATGGTGAAACCCCTTATTCTTAACTGACAGCCACGTGCTCTGTCTGCTTCTACTATCCCACTCTGGCATTTTTTCATCTTCTCAATCAGTTAAGGAACCTCAACTAGCTGAAAACTAACCTTACCAAAAACCCAGATGTTCTTTCTCCTGGTTTATTTCTGTGAACTGAAATATGGAGGTAGAGCAGAAGTGCTCCCCATGGTGGCAAGTGGCTGTTGGGTTTTCAGGGCTGTAGTGTGAAACAACAGCCTGAGAGCTGACGAGCACTGTGTGTCTCTAGTCCCTCCTGAGAATGCAGTGTGAAATAAAATAATACCTATGGCCGGTAACAAATACATATGTATTTGTTGTAAATTTAGGGAAAAAATTCCTCAAAATTATTGCTCTGAGACATTAGGAGAGCTGCTTTAGTGTAAGGACTACAGAGACTTCTTAGCAGGACCAGCATTGACTGGCTGTGTTTAGCCAAGCACTGGGGATGTCAGCTCTGGACCGAGCTGTTGTTGGCATTAGGAAATTGCCTGCTGTGTGGATGGGCTTTATGCACTATTATACGGTGTGGATGCAAATTTAATGGGCTTGAAAATAGAGAAATTGAGCCTGAAACCTGTAGTGCATGTCCTTGGCCCAAACTAACCCACACCACTTCTAAGCAAAGTCAGCCTAGTCAGAGAAGTGGAAGGTATTAAAGCAGGGGCTGATTAGAATCGGGACCCCGTTACTTAAAAAGGAGCTTTGGCTGGGCAGGTGACCACAATGGCTTTTGGATTTATTTTTTTGTATTGGTATTTTTTTCAAGGAGCAGAGCAGCCATCCATTTAAAAGCACATGAAATACAAACCCAAAGTGTTAAAATGACATTTAGAAATAGTGTAACAGTACAGACAATGTTAAAAGAATGCAATTTGAGAAGGTGTCCTTCCTCACGCAGTAATGGGATTGCCGCTGTTGCTCAGCACATCACAAGAAAGTTTTATCTTAAAAGAGCAAAATAATATCATTAACAGAAAATTAAACTTAAAGTCACCATGAACTATGGACTTAAAAGACCCTCAAGAAATGAAAACCAATTGTCTGTTGGAAAACCAGGAGGTCAAGTAGTCATTGACCAACCAAAAGCTGCGCCGATTGCTGAAACGTACAGTACTTTCAAATCCAATTAACTGTTTCAAGCAGACAGTCCTCATTTTCTCTTTCATCAGGAAGGGAAATTTGCAATCATATATTCCAATGAAAGTTAAGTTGTTTTGATCTGATAATTGTCAGATGTATTTATCTTAATTTGTAAGTTTTTAATGCTAAAGCTCCAAGCTGTTCAGATATAACAGAAGTACTGGGAAATGAGGTACAAAATGCTGGAATTCAAATTAACCAATAAATATATTTTAATATATATCAGCAGGACTCTAGAGGATTCCATTAATGTTGAAAAATAGAAAGGATTTAGGTTAATTTGGTAAGAAGGCAGGTCAGAACGTTTACAACAGTGGCATAGAATTGTATAGAGATGCAAAATTTTTCAAGAGAGCAGAATTTTTTCAAAAACGCTGACTCTAGCTGTCACAGCCCTGCCTTGGTTAAATCCAGTGGAGAGATATGAGGACTTTCTAATTTGCTTTCCCTCTATTTTAATAATAGCTGTGCATAAGTAATTTATGAAAGGCCAACCAGGCAGTGGGCAACAGAAAATTAAACTCATTTTATCTGAAAGCAGGTGGATTTCTATATATCATTAGCATGCATAGAATTCTCACAATGTTATTTCTCATACTGATGGAATGTAACCAAATAATATATGAGTTTTTTGCTTATGCACGAGTGAAATTTTTAGATAAAAGTGCCAGCCCCAATGGCAATTTTCTGCAAAACGAAAACTAATTCTGCGAAGCTTCTTATTACTGGGAAGACTCATTTGGCTTGCATTAGAGACTGACATAAGTGACTTTAGGATTTTACTAACAGATTAGATGAGATGTGCTATATGCAGTAATATCATTAGAGAATGTAGCAGCAGAAGCAGAAGAGTTTGTGGCACTTAAGGACACTGGCACAAGTAAATTGTTTTCATTTATCACAAGCGTTTAAATGATTTTTTTTCTCCTGATGAGGAGATGTTTTAGTTTTACATTTCCCTCACCCTTCCCTAAGACTGAAAAAACTTCTGTCCGAATTTTGGCTCATATTATTTTACTCCCTGATAACAAATCTGTCATATATGTCTGCCTTATCACCTGTATCACCTTGAGAGGGGCTAGATTTTTATGAAGAAAACAAAACTAAAACTAAATAAATGTATTATCAGTGTTATTCTAATCTAAATAAGGTGGGAGAAGGAAACCACATATTTCTCTACTTGCTGTATTATCACTGTTTGTTAACAGAAATATATTTGGAATCTCTTCACATATCATTCAAGTATTTTAAAACAGCAACAGATATGCTGAAATCATTTGACTTAACCATATGCAGCTTTCCTTTTCTTACCTCATAAAAGTCTATTAGGAGTTTGGTTGTTTTAAATTATGATACCCAAAGGTACATCCTGCATAAGACTATTTCTACTCTTAGATCTTTTTTAAGAATAAATGGCATTTGCCAAGCAGTATTTTTCTCTGAGGCAAGAAGGAGTAAAAGACCATGCTAATTCCTATCCCATATAATATCATTTTTTATGATGAGGATGAAGGTGAAACTTTCAATTTATTTTTTTTTTAATTCAAGAAGCTACTGGGTGTTAGCAGTAACTACTCTTTAGTGGTTGTATTGGCTTGTTCTGCCAACTTTGTAGTTTGCAATATATTTTGTTCACATTTGAATTTCAAAAAAGAGGGAAGATATGACTGTGTTGTTGGAACCAATAGCACTGACCCAAGTCATATGACAGAGATAGTCCTTTGTAACCCTGGCCCATGTGAGGTGACTGTGTCCAGCTGTTCTTAAGCTGTTTATTCAGTTTCTTATATAAGCACTCATGTATGTCACACTTACATGACTTTTTTATATTACATGACTACTTTATTGGTTTACTTTGATAGCAAAGTTTATATTGTCCTCCACAGTCAGTACTTTTACAGAGCTATCTTGGCTACCAAAGGCCTAAGGAACAGGAGAATAAAATCCTGAGGTAACTGCATGGGTAGAAGTGTAGGATGACTTGTGTTTACCCCAGAGAAGCTAAATCTGGATGTGTAGTGCTCTGCTGAAAAAGCTGAGTTTGACCCAATGTGAGCAATATTGAAAACAGAGTTGATACTAAAGAGAACCATAAGTTCTCTTCTCAGGGGAAATGCAGATGTTGGCCATGGTGAGGCAGATACAAAATACTTGTGCTGCAGCCAGTGGATTTCCTTGAGACATTGCTCAGCACAAACAGGGACAGAGCTTGGCTCTGCTGTGCCATGGGCTCTGCCAGTGTATTAAACCATAAACTAGAATTAGAATTAGGATTAAATTAAATTAGAATTCCAGAGGTAACATTCAACTGGATACATTGCAAGGCTCTTTAGATACTCTGGTTCACAAAGTCCTTCCCTGTTGCATCTGCCACCATTAGCAAATGTGTAAAAGAGAGAGAAGAAATAACTGAAGAAGTAAAAACCCCTGGAACTTCTGTAGTGAGGTGCATGGCCACCTTGCCAGCATCTGCTGAGATCTGGCTTCTGCTGGCATGGCAGAGCTGAAATACAGGGACAGGAGAATGTCCTCATTCCAGATCTGTCCTTCCCCATTCTGTGCCACCCCTGTAAAAAATAAACTGGTCAGTGGTAATTTCTTATGTGATGCTAACACCTAGCAGAGAAACTTAGGACAAGACTTTCTGGAGGATCTTAGACCACTAAAGCTGTTTCATGAGGAAAGTTCAAGATATGTCACATAATTCTCACCATAAATATCTAAAATTCCATCTTAAAGCAAATTAGGTTCTCTGCCCCCACATTCTCTACTGAAAAGCTGATCCAAAACGTCCCTCCACGAAAAATTTTGACTAAAAAAATGTAACAGCAAGCCTGTTCCAGTGCTGTCTCCTTTTTTTTTTAACTTTACTCTAAGTCAATTTTTATAGAAGACCTGCACAGTAGATCCTCAGCTCTGCCCTGCTATTTCATAGACTGCTCAGATACTTCCTGAGTCTTTTGGCATTATCCAATTGTACATTCAAACAAATATCTCTTAGAAAAGCCAGTTCAGCTCCTTCAGTGCTAGGAAATGCTTTTTCCTATATAATATTCCCGTTTTCTAACAGCATTCTGATACATAAAAAGGGCCTACAAGAGAGTCAGAGAGGGAATTTTGACAAGGGGGACAATTAGGACAAGGGGGAATGGCTTTAAACTGGCAGAGGGCCGATTTAGATCAGGTACAAGGAAGAAATCCTTCCCTGTGAGGCTGGCAGGGCCCTGGCACAGGGTGCCCAGAGAAGCTGTGGCTGCCCCATCCCTGGAAGTGTCCAAGGCCAGGTTGGACAGGGCTTAGAACAACCTGGTCTGGTAGAAGGTGTCCCTCCATGGAAAGGGGTTGGAATGAGGTGATCTTTAAAGTCCCTTCCAACCCAAACCATGCTGAGATTCTGTGATTTATCTTTGCTGCTTTACAGCTTTGTATAAGTGAGGGCTTCAGCACTCATGGCCTTAACTGTGAGACTTCTGTAGGGGAGTACAAAGTATTTAACTTGATTATAACAGTGATCAGACCACCACCAAAAGACAGATGTGAGAACAGAGTAAGTGGATAATATGGTGGAAGAACATTAGAATAATTTTTCATTGCAAATGGACTAATAGAAGGTGCACATTTTTTCTCAGTTTGCATCTTCTTTTTTATCGCCATATTTTATTCCTACTCAGAACACCAAAGTCAAAACAAGCACGTAGATATGTCTTTATTTCCCCCCATTTTCATTTAAATATGCAATATTTGAGGGCATTCAACTATCTGCTTTTTATTTGCAGCCAGCAATCAAAAAGTATTTTCATTGCATTATGAAAAACTGAAAAATAAATACTATATTTTTAATCTTAAGCGTTTTAAAAATGGAAGGAGATACCAGTGAGTGTCAGTAAGTCTTGCTCTAAGTTGCTTGTGTTGACAGACTGCTGAAGGCTAAAAACAGCTTATACAGATTTTATTTGTTTATAGGGCAAATTATAAAATGTTCCACTGAAATAAGTAATGACAATTTTTGTCTACAGAAATGTGCATGTAAATGTAATGATGTTTGTTGTCATTTCAACATGACTGCCATTATTGAAATAGAAGAGCCAGTACTAATTCTTGCTGTCATATTTCTTAAAAAATGAAAATAAGGCATTTAAAGAAGCGTCAAGGTTTTCAGTGTAGATCATTCATCTCCTGCATGCTCTTAGAATAACACCCTCAGCAAAACAGACAGACAAAAGCTAACTAGAGTTCTGCTCTCTAATCTTTTTAAGAAACATACATTTGAAGATATTTTCCAACTTCAGAGTGTTCTGGAACTCAGGGAGACCTTAATGAATAAGATGTGAAGTTTTGTCATTGTCTTGAAGGTTGTATAACCTGGGCACAGGGTAAAAACCTGCAAAAGTCTTCCTTTGATCTCATCAGCCAAAAGAAACCCTTGTCTTTCTCAGCTGAACGCTGGGATGTGCTGTGCTGAGCTCTCATGGTGCCCACCCTCCTGTGGGACTGTCTACAGGACAATAATTGACAGCAACATGCAGGCCCAAACCCCCTCAGCACTGAGCTTCTGTGGGATTTGAACATAACAAGGTTTTTATAAACTCCTTGGAGTTTGCTCCTTTTTTCCCCTTCCCTCATCAATCCGTGCCCGTGGCCAGTTGGCTGCAGCATGGCCAGGAATGGAACTGGAAAGAGTCATTACTAGGTAATAATGACTATTTTGAGTGTCATTACTAGACAGTAATGACTATTTTGAGTGTCATTACTAGGCAATAATGACTATTTTGAGTATATGGCTGAGTAGATTTAAGAATTGAGGAATCTTGAATTCTAATCTTGCCTCTTCCACCAAAGTGGCAATGACCCCAGGCAGGGGTGGGCAGGGAGGGTGGTATCACCTGGTTTTTGAAGCAACATATTAATTTTTTGTGCCTAAGTAGCCATGACTTTAAAAAGCCCGAGCATTCACACAGCTTGAAAACAATTTCAGACGAAAACTGCAAGCAAGCAAAGTCTTTCAAAGAAGATGCCTCACATGTCCCAAACAAGCTGAGTTTGAAGCATTTCCTTTTCTCCATGCCTCAGTTTCCCCCAGGTTCTGGCAGAATGACACAGAAGCTGTGACAGGAGTGTAAAAGGGACACTAATTTCTTAATATCTGTGAGAGACTTTGAATATGTGAATGACACTACAAATTACCATGTGCTTTTCCATTCCAGGGCTCCCAAAGTGTGCAGTGGGACAGGCAGCCATCCCTGCTCCACACTAGAACACATTCAGAGACAGTTTCTGCTGGGTGGGAGCTCTCTGTGACTTTCTGGAGCAGCAGGGCAGAGTCAGGGATACAAAGGTGTTTCCCTCATGGAAAAGAAAGCTGGAAGATGAAAGTGTAGGTTCAGCTGAACCCAGGAGCTCTGTGCTGGGTTCTCTCCAGGTTAATTCAGCAGAGCTTTTGCTAACTATAAAACACATCTCTAAGAGATAAGCAAACACAAAACCAGCAAGCCACACAATGCTATGAGTTTTATTTTGGGGACATAGTTCTGACAGAAGTCCTAAACATAGCTCTGATCATAAAACTCAGGAAAAATAGTGGAAAAGTTTTCTTTTTCCCTTTTAAAATGATTGACTCCCCAGACAGTGCTTTAATGATTCATGCAGATGATGTGGTGTTTTGTGCAGCAGTTCCTGGGAATGCAGCACCACAGAGTGCTCCCTGATTGTTACTGTCATCACAAACTGCCCACCAGCCTTCGTCTTATGTAAATTTAATTCCAAACACACCACTTCATGCTTTATTATCTCACAACAGCAATTGCATTTGGCCCTTTGATTCATCTGTGGAGAATGCATTATGAAGCAAAGCATAAATATCATAAAATGGTTAGTTCATGGGGCTTCTAATTTCAGGAACATCACAAAATGCTAATTCGTAGACTTCATACTTGCACAAAAAATATATTTCAGTGGATGTCGTGAGGGTAAATCCCTGCTTTCCTCCTTCACTTGGAAAATGCTACAGCTTAAAGAAACTTAAAAGCTCTAATAAAACTTAGAGCAAACTAACTTGCTGGAGTGTTCAGCTACACTTCAGTGTATTCTGAGTTTTTTAAAAAAAATACTCCATAAGGGAACTAAAATAAAGAAGGAACAGGTTGCATTTCTTCTCTTTTACCTGTCATGTATTATGGGGTGCAGTTGTTTCCCTATTGGTGCAGTTCTTCTTAAAAAGTGGAGAAACTGCACCTTCCAGGTCATTTGCTAATTGCAATAGTACCGAACCACAACAAAATCAACTCAGTTTTGCCAAGAGCTGCTCAAGGAAGAGAAGAGTCAGTGCCTTTAGGCAGAAGGGTTTCCAAGTGGGGACTGTATGGCCAAGGCAGGAAGTGTGGGCTGGGAGAAAAGAGTGCATTGAACAGAAAACCATGAAATACTCTGCTTACAAACATTACTTTTGTTCAGTGCTTTTTTACTTTATGATGTGTGTGTGAGAACTTCATCCACAGATGTTGCTCCATCACGTTTTCCCTATTTTCAAGTAATATCCCTTTTGCAGATGCGTGGACCAGGCAGATACATAGGTTTATTTTGGCTCAAATGTAACACCATAAGTAGCAGAAAAAATTTAGGCAAAATTTCCCAGCTGTTAGGAGTGAGTGTGGGGTGTGCCTGTGTGAAGGAACGGGGGCATTGAGGCAGGCTGGAATCTGCTGGGCTGGCTCTGGGCAGCTGCAGCTGGGATGGCCAGCACTCACACAGCCCAGCAGCAGCTCTCAGGGCCTTGGTACAGTTTATTAAGTGATTTTGCAGATCATTTCCTTTTCAGCAGTTACCAGCCCAGGACACTGAATGCTACTTTTCAATTTTCTGACTCATTTGCACTTAATTCCTCTTTTTCTGCGTTTTAACAAATATGTTGTGATATTTAGTTTTTGTGCCTTCCCAGCAGCGACCAAAGGTCATTTCTGTGACCATGAAAAGCCCTGTCCATATTGAACAGCTCAGTGTGAGCTAAGTGAATTTAGTTCACTTGGAGAAAGCCTGAGTCCCTGAGACTTCTGCCCTGAAGGAGCAACCTTTAGACCACCCCAAACATGTCACACTCCTCCTGTCTCCTTTGGTCCACTCACCTGCCTTGTGAAGATGGAGGTTGCATTTTAGTTCTGTTGGCCTTCCATCTCTATTGATGGTGGGCAATCTGGGGCCTAAAGAGCCTTTGCAACCAGTGAAAGACTTGTTAGTTTCTGATTTTCTTGTCATTTCTAAAATCGGAATTAAATAATTTTGTTACACAACAAAATTTGTCAAGTGTTTTTGCATCACTTTCCATGTCTGGTAACTAGCACAGCAAGCTCAGCCTGTGGATGTGTGCATGGATGTGGTTCTTTCAGAAAAAAAAAGCAAATTTACCTAATAAATTCATATTTCTGGAAATATGAACCTGAAGTAGTTTGCTCTTAACCATAGTTTTAACATTAAAACAAATATTGTTTCTAGCCCATGCTCAGAACTGCTTGAAAATTAAGGAAGTTAGATTATATTATATAGACTGGTGCAAATTGAACCTCCTTTTGCTGGGGTGCACAGAGCTCTATTGATTTGTTTCAGTGAGGATATAGTTTATTGTCTCTCAAGACCATTTATGCAGCAGGGCCATTGTATTCCTCAGTAAGAATTCTGATAAAAGCACATCTCCTCCTGCTCTCCTGCAGGCAGTTGTATTTGTATATGGAACTAGGAAAACACTAGCTAATCCAATTTTTAATTTTTTTTTTTAAGTGGGGATGATAGCAATTGGAATAGGGAAGAAATGGGATCCTGCACCTAGCACAGGCAGCACTTATTTTTTTATTTTTTTTTAGATTTTGGATCATGCCTGCTTAGGATCAGAACATTTCTTTGTGTAATGTGGCAACCTTGATTTTTGTACTGGCTATCAAAACTGTTGAGTTTGTAATTTTAGTCTCTACAAATCGTCATCATTATTTACTCTTAGATGAATAATTTAGATATGTTACTTTTACGAAGACTGGAAGGAAAATTGAGTCTGTATCTCCAACACCAGCAGAGAGTTTGTAAATTGTATTAGGATGGAGTTTCTCAAATCCGGTCAGTGCTGTAGATTATTTTATATATGAATGGAAAAAGGTGAAGTATATTTATTGCAAGGTGCATTTAAATTTTCAAGCCTGTAGGTAAACTTTAACTTCTTAATATTAATAACATTGCATTGGTAGGAAAACAAACTTGCTCACCTTGTGTTTTTATATTTTCTTTAATTTTGGATATTGCAAACAACATAGGCATGGAAAGCCGTAATAGCCCATGATTTCTAATATTGGGTAAAGCACAAATATAAAATATACTTGAAGCTCAGCTCTAAGTAGATTATAAACATTTAATATAGAATGTTATCATAATATTCAGAGCACCAAATTGCAGACTTCTGTCACCCACTTTCAGGCATGCTTCTGAAGATCATAGTTAATTCTGCTGATTTATGGTAATGCTGTAGCACTATCATATGCAGCATCAGAAACCACTAACAAGCTTAGTATAAGCTTGGACTGAAATGGTTTGAGGTTTAAATTTCTGTAACGATTATAAACTAGAGGGAGTGAAATCCCACTTCAGCAAAAAAATAAAAGTGTCTTGTTACAATTCAATATTGCATCCTCTCTCTCCCCCTCTCATTCCACCCCCCCCTACTTTCTCTTCTCTCTTTAGCTTCTCTGAGGAGCCATATTTGAGAAAAGTAATTTTAAATTGTGACTGGCATTTTTAAATTTAAAAATAATCCTTTTTGTATGGTAATGCGCTTTATAATTAGGAGACACAATGCCAGCATTTATTAGAAGTAGAAAAAAAGCTCAGCTGAAAAGTATTAAAATCAACTAGATTTTTTTTGCCCATTTCATTTGAAATGATAGCTATTTATAAAACAAATCTGATGAGTTTGCCAACCACTTCTATAAACATTTTAATAACATGTGTCATGTCTGACTGTCTGAGGGGTACTATGGACAGCAATTACCATAAATCTGTTTCAAAACTCACTCTGAACATAGGGTTAATAGGAAGATGTGCAAAGAGAAAACATTATGAACCAGAACTTTAAAGAATGTAGATCACAGTGCTGTTGCTCCCAAATCCAGTCAAAGGAACTGCATTAACTGGGAGCTGTTGGGAATCTACCTTTGGTTGTTTTCTGCAGGCTCTGGGCTCCCTTCTCCTGTGCCTTTGTGGGAGCTGTGCTCAGGAGCCATTTCTGCAAAGGGCTGATGCTCTACTACAAACACAGAACTTCAGGAACCTTGTCATTGGTTTAGACAATATACTGACATTTTCAAATCCCAGATTCCCCACTCTCATCAGCCAAAATTGCTTTTTCTCTCTATAGCCATATGAAAATGTAAAAATGGTTTTGAAATGTTTATGCTGTGGACATCAAATTTGATAGCAACAATCAAACAATTATTTCTGAGTATCAAATCTTAAAGAAGGATGGGTTTAAGTTATCTCAGTTTGGGTCAGTAAAAAATACTACAAACCACCACTGCCTTCCCTCCCACCCCTCGGTGGTGTCATTCATCAAAACTAAGCTCAAGTAAAACATTGCAAGGAAAAGAGCTACATTTCTCCTATTTTTTGTGAAGCTTGTACTGAACTGATTGTTCTGCCTTGGTGCAACCTATTTGATTTTGTAGAGTTCTGTTAATTGTTTCCTATCTATTAGAAAACAAATCATCAGGAAACATCAGTGATAACTTTATTATATTGGGTCAAATCCAGGTATAGCTCTTGATGTCAGTGGGAAATTTGTGAAGGCAAGGAAAAAATCATTATCAGTTCTTGGTTATTTATGAAAGCTGAGCCACATCTTGTTTACAGTAATCCTACTTTACTTCCATATTGCCTTTTTCATTCCAAATGTTTAAAAAGAGGTATCATGAGTTAAACAAAACTCCTAATCAATTTTGCCATCACCTTTTTCTAAGTAAATTCTGTAGCACTTTTCATCTGAATCCAGCAGTAGCTGACTGCATGGTGATGAGTTTTGCCTTCATCGTGGGGAAATTGGTGCAGCCACCAAACACATCATATGACCAGAGTCCAGAAAAATCATGGGCTCCAACACTTCAGCACATCTCCTGTTTAAAGAGGCACATGGAATCCAATCCACTGCCTGTCTGTTGAACAGCTGAGGGAGGGAATCAGCTCTTGTGGGATCTGAACCTGCATCTCCAAGTTGTTCAGTGCTTTGCACCTCCTGCCAAGGCTACTAATGCATCCAGTGGTCAAAGATTTTGCTGTTAAAACAGATCTAATGGCTCCTGTTTCTTTTTCTCCATCAGCCTAGCAGAGATGTGAAAAGGAAGCCACCAGGTTCTGCAAGATTTGGGAGGGCTCATCATCCGGTGCTGAAACACTGACTCCACATGCTACAGCTTTCTTTTCAGGATGTCACTCTCCCGCCTCCACACTCACCACCAAACAAACATAGAAATCTACCACTGTTCTCCCCATGCACTCCATTTTCTTCCAATCTGAGAGCCATTTGTGTGTATAATTGAAAATTAGCAGTGCAGCTGTTTGAAGAGAGTAATTTATCACAGCACATTGTTCACTCCTGACACTTTAGACCTGGCTCTAACAAGGCAGTGGTTGCTGGGGGTTGAGCTGCAGAAAGTGATTCGGCTGTAATGCCGCGTTTCCCCTGCTTTGTTGCTAATTGTAGCCTCTTTTTCTCCATTGAATTGGGAGTTGAGTAAAAGAGCTTGTTTGCTCTGTGCGACGAGGCTGCCAGGGCCGCTTGGGCTATTATCACAAGATACTCTTGATCTTTTGAAAAGCAGGAAATAGAATTTTTCTCCAACAGGGAAAGTAATTTGCGATGCGTCCATTAGTTCTTCATTAAAGCAAGATTAAATTGCACGGCAAATCACATCTGTGTTTGGATGATTAAAGGGTGGCATTTTAGAGGCCAAAACTAATTACTAGCCAAAATGAATGGGAGTGAAAAAACAGTCATGTTTTTACATTAGATAGTGTGGCTTGTAATTAGATTCAAGCTAATTCCACTATTTCTTCTCATTTAATGAGATGAGCTTGTCCTCATCTTTTTCTAGGCCATGCTAACAGCCCCAAATGTATAATTTTGATAATACTGAGAGTTTACTTTATTGAAATTTCTTAGCTACCTGCCACAAGTGACTGTTCTGTCTAGTGGTGCTTCATTATACATCAACACAAGCTACTGTGAGTGGCCCAAGCAACATCTCAAGCAATCTCTGTACATTTATATACATGTACATTTACACAGCTATGAGTTTGTGTGTCTATATATGCACACACATGTAGAAATATAATGCCCATGGTATGTGAATATATTCCTGTTGAATAAATACAGAAATGTTTGAAAGAGTGTGGAAGGAAGGAAGGTAGCTCTTCCTATATCCAGAAACTACAAATCTCCACATAAAGTGCCTTTAACTATGGAGGTTTGTGGAGGTAGTTTTTCTTTAGGCATGAGAAGAAGGAGGTAAATAGGGGCATCAAGTGGTGAGTGATTGAAATAACACAGTTATTTCCTAAATCTAAAACCAAATGAGGTTTTCCTCGTTATTACAGCCATAACTCTCAGTAGATCATTGGAAGTGATAGTTAATTCTAAGTAGCCTAGTAATTCATTGACTGTAGGATATATTATGTTCCTAAGATCAACTTTTCTTGTTTCTCATGAAGAGATGGTGCCAATGAAATGTGATGCTATTTCTTTTTGGGTTGCTGTATTGAGAAGAAAGGAGGTGTAAAGGGCCACAAATTGGATGAATATGAGGCCCCGAATACAGATATTTTCCCTTGATTCTTCTCCTTGGAGATTCTCTAGAAAACAATAGCTTTTTAACAACAGGTTTTTTAACAGTAGTTACCTGATCCATAACATTTCATTGTAGTTACTTCCTGAGAGAGACCCAGACATGGCCAAGTGTCAGTTCATAAACCCCAGGTAAACACACTGCTGGGGGGTGTTGAGAGGCAGCTGGAGTGGGGCACAGGGGGAGGAAAAGTTCAAAGACTAATTGATAGTAGGCCTGTTCTGCAAAATCTTCTGTCTGTTGGTTTATTTTTGTGAGCTAATTATGGGTATGTTAATACCTTTAGTGTAAGTGTATAATCAGTCAATTGCAGGGACTTAAGTACCCTCTTTTGAGCATATATTTGATGAATAAGTGGAGTGTGTATTTCCTTTTTCTTCCAGTTCCCAAACTGTGTTTTTTTAGAGATCACCAATGCCATTCTAAATGGAATTTACCTTTGTCTATCCTTACTATTCTCTGAACCTTTGCCATTGGCCACAGTCAGGAGAGAGAACTACAGAAGAGACCTTTAATTCAGTCCAGGTTGGCCATTCTTATGTTCTTGGCACTCTCTGGTGGATTAGTCACTGCAGGATGCCCCAAATATATCATCATGGCAGACTTGTGAAAAGGCTATAAACTAATTTATAATGTAGAGCTGCGCTTTGACAAAGTCCTCACTTGAGCAATATCAAAGAGTTCCTGCTACCTTCAAAATTCTCTTCATCCTCAGTAATACATCAGGGCATTTTTTCCTAATTTTCCTTTCCATGCCTTACTGTCTCCTGTGAAACTCAGAAGAGTCAATTGTGGTCCATTTGTTGGCTGCAGTATTTTCACTGGATCATTGATTTTTATTCACTATATCAGATTTCCATTAAAAATGATACTTCTAAATAAGAGCCATGAAACTGCCTCCTGGCACAATAACACAGAGGCCATTAAGTTCACTTCTGATTAATTTTTAGAGATTTGGGATTTCTTCTAGAGAAGCAAAGATGCATTCCAGGATTGCCAGTTTCATCTGAATTTACTATGGACATTATGCAAAACAAACTGTGAAAGTAATGCAGAAGTTCCAGCAGAGGAGAAGGTGAGCTTCTTGACTACAAATTGAAAATACAGTTACAGAAAACTCAAATTCCCTACAACCATGGAGTGCTTTCCTTCTTCTCACTTAGGAACTTTCCAATAAGTTATCCAAAGGGATTGACTTCATTGTTTTTGCCCCATGACAGTTCTTTTCAGAGATTACTTGTAGTTGCTTCTCCAATCTGCTAATTTTTGCTTTTGTCTAATGAGATTTCCAACATGAATTTGTGGGGTTTTTTCTCTTTATTCTTTTTGTTTGTTTGATTTATTGATTGATGGATTGATTTTAGTCTGATAAGAATCAGATCTTAGTGTCTCAGGTCTCCACTATGTATTATTTCTGTTTCCCTGGAAATTGGTTTCATGTTCTTGACTAATGAACATGACTTAGTTTTAAAGATTATTTAATATCAATGTAATAATCAGGAGTTGCTCTTGGCATAATTTTAAACAATATTTTAAAGTTGTAGTAATATTTTATAACATGCATAATGTAATATCCCCATTACATCTTTCTGCTGCAATTCACATAGATCAATAACATAGGTGAAAAGCTTTCTATTTTGAGCATTTCATCTAAAATACTTTTCTCTATTCTTTTTAAGTTTTAGGGACCAATGCCATTGCGCCTACATTTGAATTTTCCTAATCATAGGGAATCTTGCTTGCTAAAACAGTGAGAGAAATGTGTCCATTTATCATTGCTTGTACCCAGAACTATGACTGACATTCCTGCAGATATTCTGGCAAGCTAAAAAGGCTTCTTACAGCTAATTGGAGTCACTAAGATTCATTTCAAGACAGAAAGATTCTATTTTGCTCTAAAGACAATTTATATTTTCCAAATTGGGGATTGCACATTTCAAAACTTTTCTGAGCCCTCTGCTGACCTTGAGCACTTCCTGCCATAATGGAACCAAAGTCTGCAATAACAATCCTTACCTACTGCTTCAAAATCACTTACCTATCCTGTACTTTTGGCTTCCTGACATATTTCTTTAAAGCAGTGCATGCAGCTGTGGTGGTTTAACCCCAAGCAGCAGCTCAGCCCTGCACAGGCACTCATTCACTCCCCTGCAGTGTGATGGGGCAGAGAATCAGAGGGTAAGGGTGACATAAACCCATGGGTTGAGAGGAAGACAATTCAAAAGGTAAAGCAAAAGCTGCACTCTAAAGCAAAGCAAACCAAGGGATTCATTCCCCACTCCCCATGGGCAGGTGTTCAGCCACCCCCAGGACAGCAGGGCTCTGTTCCTCCTGGAAGTGACTCAGAGAGACAAAAACCATCACTGAACACTCTCAGTTCCTCCTTCTCCCCCAGCTTTATGTGAGGGCATATTTTGATGAGCTTTATGTGATGATGCCACATAGGCTGGGGTACCCCTTGGGTCATTTGGGACCAGCTTTGTCCCCTCCCAGTCTCCTGTGCCCCCATCTCCCTTGCTGCTGGGACAGGGTGAGGAGCAGGAAGGGCCTTGGCTCTGTGCAAGCCCTGCCCAGGCAGAGCTCAAATATCCCTGTATTACCAGCACTGTTTCCAGCACAAACCTCAAACACAGCCCCATACTAACCATAAGTTTTGCTTATCAAACATCCAATGCATGCAAATAATAGTCCAAAAAGCTTCACTACAGAGGCTGAAAAGCTCAAGAGAGGATAAAAATACAAGTAATAATTTTTTTATCCATAAACAGAGGATCCATAAAAAGTTACAATTAAAGTTATAGTAAAGCCAGATTATCTCCCTTCTCCATGTATATAAAGGTCAATCATTCACAGTCTCCAGCTGTTTCTGATTGCTATCCAGAGAAAGAAGCATAACTGTTAAGATGTTAACACCACTACATATCACTGTATGTATACACATACAATTATAGAAATCATTGCACATGAAGACCTTCCAGCCTAAGGGAAGATAAATGCATTCAAGATTAGTAGATCACTTGATTTATTCAGAAGATTATCAATTCACACAGTTACCACATTTCTGATGGGAGGAATAATATAATCATAACATATACTGAGTTGGAAAGGAGATAGCCAACAGAGGAGTTGGTAACAGCAACTTCTTAATCTTCTTCATTATCAGAAGTATTCGTATGATTTTGTCTGTAGGATGGTGAGAAGTTTGGTCATAGCCCAAGAAATCCTGTGAGTTGTGAAGAGGAAGTTGTAAGAAAAGAGGTTTTATGGCCTGTGGCAGGAGGAAAGGATCTCTGGGCAGAGATAGCAGGAGTGGTAGGAAGAGGTAGAATAGATGGTGAGGGCTGCAGCTTTAGCAAGACAGAGACAAGATTTAGCAGGAAGCAAAGAGGGGGAGCCAGCATCATGAGATCTCCAGCCAGTGTTTGCTGCCACTGGTATTGCAAAAGGAATCTCAGGAATAAAATTTTATTTGAGGCAGAATAATTTATCTAAGTCATGATCTCGGCATTTGGTGGGGATACTATAATTATAAAAACTTGATCAGATCCTCCAGTGACAAATCCTGCACGATGACAAGTAATATTCAGGTCACACTTCTCCTTTGAAGTTTTAATGGCCACTACAATTTTCTGTTAGTCACTCACTCATGTTTGAAGTAGGCGTGCAAAGCCTTGGCTCTCTCCATTTGTCTATAACTACTTTAGAAGCTTCTGAAGGCACTGAACTCATAAAACTGCAGGCTTCAAAGAGCTTATTCAAAGATTCCATTCTGCTGCTGCCATTTATCAAAGGGGCACTTTTAAAATATATAGCTCTTTATAATAAAATATTTTTTAAAATATAAACCTGACAGTGGGGATGATTAAAACAAAATCTCCGTTGGCTTCAATGGCAGCAGAACTGAGTTCCATAGCTTTAAATATAATATTTATATTTCTACAAATAGTGTTATAGTTAAGCAAGTTGCTAATATAATGAAGCACAATTCATTTCCTCCTCCTTTTATTCCACCCCT
>VZRX01004641.1:106039-121023 GCA_013398075.1 Notiomystis cincta | reverse complement strand
GTTCTGTCATGCTTAATTTAAAAATGGGTTTTTAATTAAATGATTATTTTGTTTTAAAAATTGTTATATCTGTCTAGGAAAAAAAGATGAAAATGGGAAACTAAAATTGGGCTGGTATCACCAGTATTAAGCTAAAGCAAAAGTTAAGGCAGTCCACTTACTGAGTGAATACAAACTGAAGAATTTTTTAATATAAATATATTTGTAAGCTATTGGTAAATCAGGTCTGAATTATCACATCATCTGTTCTGAAGACTGACTATAAACTTTATATAATTTGTTATGAACTCTTTGATTATAAATCCTAAAGAATTTCATCCTGTAAATCTGTAACTCAGAAATTACATTAATATTTTGATAAGGAAATGAAAAGAAACATTTAGTACCTGAAAAAAACCACTGAGAAAGATTTGGGGTTCTCTTCAGTTCCTCTGCAGTGGGCAATACCTTCCTTTTCTCAAAAGTAAGCCTATCTAACTATTGTTTCAGGCTACTTAAGACTATTGCAAAGTTTTCTGGCACTTTTCCCAGTTGAACTCCAGTTGCTTTTAATAAACAGGCCTGATTGCATTTTCAAATCCTAAAATTAAATAAAAAATATTTTTGATATCTCTCACCAAGGGAAGCAAGGATAAAAGCAAGTACAGGGAAAAAATCAGATACTGAAGACTGGAAAAAAAAAAAGTCTATTCTCTGTTCTTATAGTCTCTTGGAAGAAGAGGTGAAGCAATCCCAGAGCCAAGTGGTGGTGCTGATCCTGTGCCTCTTACTCGAGGCTTTCTCCACAGCCCAGAAAGGAGCCCGTGCCCTGGGGTGCTCAGGCTGCTCTGGAGCTCTGCCAGTAGATGTGCTGAGGTTTATATTTTCTGCTGAATACCAGGTGCCACCTGCACTATGAGGTGCTACAAGCCTCCTCTCCTTGGCAGTCCTGTACAACTCCATGGTTGCAAGCCAGTGATGTGTTTGAGGTGAGAGTTTTCTGAGGATTAGGCACAGCTTAGCCCCTGTCCTGTAGGGACAAGTACCTGCTGGGGGGCTGTTCCAGGAGACAGTGATTCCATGGAAATAGGAGTTCTTCCCAGTGAAAGTGAGAGTCCTGCTGGACTTAACACCACGGCATTAATTTTGCCAGATGTGTATTTGCACATTTGCTGTAGCCAGATTCCCAGACAGAGCTGTTCCACTGGTGGGATGAGAAGGCTTTACAGGGAAAGTAAGGGCTGTACCTTTGACCTGGGCAGCAGCTCTCTGTTCCTTCTCTGCTTTGAACAGATTCCTTCAAGGCTTGGACAACTCTTGATAGCAGAGATCCCATTAGATAGTGACAGCTAATTTGTGGGTGGGATGAGGCCAAAGACAGCTGCCCTCTCCTCAGTACTATTAATGTATGTAGTAATAGCAGTAGTGTTGTTTTTGCCCACCATTAGTTTGTCAGGTGAATAGCAGCTATGTACTACAAGAGACTGATCTGCAGGGTTCATTGTTTTATTTCCTCATTATTGCAATACTTGGAGTATTTCTTTAGAAGGAAGTTCCTGGGCCTGAGCTATAATTTACTTACCTGCTGTCTGGCCCACTGTTCAGCTGCAGAGACAAAGGACTGAAGACATGTTCTAGAAACAATACCTTGGAGTGGAGTAATGCAGGAGGAGGAATGACACAGGAAGGCTATAGAATGTATGTTTTCTCTGGAGAGGAAAATGCATTAAGACACAAACATTTGCTGCATGTGCACGAGTGCCCATCTCGCTGACACAAAGCCACTTCACTGAAGTGCTCTCTCAGCCTGGGAGGTACCAGCGTCAGCCACAGACATAAATTACTTCTTCCTCTGTGAACTCCTGCAATGATCAAGCATAGAGGTGTCTTAATTTACTGAAATGAGACAATGGCTGAAAGTGCTGGAAAGCACTGGCTGAGATTGTCACAGAACCCTTGCAGCAGAACCTGGTTTCTTTGAAATAGTCTCCATCCTTAAGTTATTTTTTTCCTATTCTTTATAGATCATTCCTGTGGTTTCTAGCACACATTCCCTCCCCCAATGCAGTCTCACACTGTAGGCTACACCATAAATCCTAAAGAAAGTGATTCACCAGCTCCTTGGACTGCCTCTGGCAGACTTTCTCTAAAATTAGTGCCTTGGAAATATCACTAAAAGCAGGGAAATTCTCCAGCTAATATTTGAATAAAAAAGAGATCTTTGCTTAATAGCATGTGAAGGTTATATAGTGAGGAGCACTTTTCTGCAGTTAATAAAAACTGATCCTTAGTATAAATGATCATGGCAAGATCTTTCATTAGAAGTCCATGAAATAAAAATAACTCAGATAAAATTATACCAGGAAGACAAAGTACCATTTGGGTAAAAGCACAGTGCTGAAACAAATAATCTGTTGTATTGATCAGCATAATGTTTCTGACAGAACTGTTCTGCTCATTTGAAATCATCTTCACCTGCTTTTTGCTGTTGTGGGACAATGCAGAGCTGAGCTGTGCAGCCTCAGGAGCTGTGATCTGGATCTGCTTTACAAAGCCCTGTAACACATCCCCTCTCCTCCTGTCCAGCTGCAGGCTGTCCCCTCTCCCAGCAAGCAGCTCCATCCTCTTGCTCACAGCATCAAACCTCCCCTGGCACAGCTCCTGCCCTGTCTGTGCTGCCCAAGCAACTCCAACCTCTGCACATTCCACCTGCAGCAGCACTTTGCTCATGTCCTGAACAGTTTCCCATCAGCTCCAAGTGCAGGCAGACTCTCCCCTGGCTGACCAGGCAGCTCCATTTCCCCTGAAAGGCCCTGCTACAGAGCTCATTTTCTGTACCCATGGGCAGCTGCTGCAGAAGAGAGGCAGAAGCAGGCAGAGGGTGTGGGCAGGGAAGGTGAATGGCAGGAGCTGTGGTGGGAATACCTTATGGATCAGTATCAGCTGTGTGCTAGACTGCCATGGACCGAGTATTTTCACATATGGAGAATGGAGCTGGCCTTCTCCAGCTACAGGTTAGATGTAACCTGGCTGAGATGATGATCTTCAGTCCATGTAAACATCAAAAATGTCATGCTTTGAATTGAAGAGCTCAAACCTAGAGGAAAAGAAATCTCTCAGCATTTCATACTGAAAGTGAATGTTATCTGAAGCATGAACAAGCTGCACCAGTAACACTCTCAGCTGAACATGCAGATTCTTAGTTTGGTTTTGCTGATAACTAAAAATTAACAATTCAACATAAGTCTTAATATAGGCATGTCTGTCTGGCACGTGCAAGACTTTCCTCCAGCACTTTCTCTCTTAATGCTGCAAAAATCAGTAAAACCAATGATGATTCAGCAGCAAATACCTTGAACTTTGGAAGAGTGACTTGGCACCTGAGCCCAACGCAGCTGCAAAAGGACAGTACTCCCTTGGAGCCTACCAAGTCTCCTCTCAAAGGTTACATGTCAAAATGTCACCAGAATGTATTACCAGAGTCTTCAGAAGGTGGAGAGTACCAAAGTAAGATTCATTTTTTGGTTCATGATATTTCTACTCTGATAAGGAGATGGGCAGATATGGTTTTTTCATTAAAAAGTTAACCCTTTAAGTTCAGTCTTATCTACTGCCTTTTAATTGCATTTTGCTAATTTTCCCAGACTCAAATAGGTGAGTGAGAGATCATTTTTTCACTTTTTTGTCTTGTCAACAGAATTATATACTACATTTCATGTAAATACATGTATCCAAATGTATTGAATGAAGCTAGGTAGATGATACAAACTGAAATGTGAAAGAGAGAAGCCTTGACTAATAGGAAGTAAATATATAACATACGTAGGCACATGATGGAACCCTGGAAACACAAGCTCTAACTACAGTTTCAGCTCCAAGGTTATGGCATGAGGTCTTGGACTGCAGGTTTTCCAAACCCAGTGGCACGAAAAATATGTCCTTTGCTTTTAAACAGATTGAATGTGGTGTAGAATCGTTGACAGACAGTGGCAATACATCTACTCTGTACAGAAGAATATGTAGAAAATCAAGTATGAAGTGTAATCTCATTATCAAAGAGAAGACAAAGCTTTGATGTCAACAGGAGTCCTTCTGTGGACTTTGATATAGAATTAATTCCTCTAATCTTAATTATTTTGCCCCTGTCTTAATATCTTTATTGCAGTGTGAAACAGTGTTTTCCTAAGAGAGAGCAAACAGTTTGGGGATTTTCTTTTCTTTCTTATTCAATTCTGTTTTGGTTTCAGTGGGAGTATTTGTTGTTGGTTGAGTTGCTGACAAAGAAGTCCTGAGGGACAGGAGAGGATGTGTGTGTCTTGGAATGTAGATGTAGGTGGCATATTGGCCTTATGATGGATGCACAGAATTGAAGAGTGATAACTCATCCAAAATCCCTGCTTGTAATATTTTGATGTATTATGACAATATAATCTTGTGTATTAATAACAGATTATAATATGTATATTTATGGGGTAGTATTTAGCCAGATGAGATTTGCTTATGTAAATTCTACTACCTGTGTTTGAAACTGATAGTGGCTCTTACTCAATGGTGCTCCAAAAAGCCCACTGTAGCTTCAGACTTAGGTGGGATTGTGTGTTTGGAGAACTCTCTCAATGTTTATTTGTTTCCTCCCTATTCTCTCTTGAGGATTTTTAGAAAAATATATTTCATCCAAGAACTGTAGTCTTCTAATTTGGTGATAATAATTTCATTAATTGTGTGCTCCTTTATGCAATCTTGATTTAATGTACCATTTTCTTCTGCCTCACAGAACAGGAATGAGTGAGCAAGAACCAAAACTTTTCTGAAAAAGAAAGAAAGGCTTTATTATATAAAGCTTAAACAGAAAAGCAAGAGTGACAGGATTTCCATACAACTGAAAGATTATCTTCTTTAAATGTGTAACTCATGTTTGCTCTTTATGGGCAGATTGTTAGACTGTATGTTCAGCTCTCTCAAGAGGCATTTAGGACTTCAAATGCAATAATAAATTAATTTGCAAGATAAAGACAATAATGAGAGATTTGATTTCAAACCAGGGACGTGAAACTTCCGTGGAATTCTCAAATATTAAAAAGCATAAATGACAGCCTTATTTACTTGTGTAAGTGAACCCACCAAGTAGGTAACCCACAGGACTGACAGCATTAGGAAGAGCAGCTCCTTTTTTCACCTCCAGAGGTGTGACTTACATCAGTGTTACTGCCAGCTTTCCTCCAGGTCACCTGGCTACCCCAGTGCCCTGAGAGGCCAGTGACAGCAAAGCGAGGGCAGAGGAGAGACCTGGTGTGTGCAGGCCTCGCTCCTCCTGAGACTGCTGAGGTTACTTCTGGCCACGAGGAGGTGAGAGGCTGACACCCATCAGCTCAGAAAGGAAACCATTCCTTTACCCAGAGGCCAACACAGAGCTACCAGATGGGAACAGCTCTCTGTCACTGTCTATCAAGGCTGGAGCACAGCTCTCCAGCCTTCTGTGACATCAATTTTATGCTGAGAGCACAGCAGTCTCAAAAAACACTGAAGAGCCATTTACTTGTGAAGTATAAGGAACATCTGTCAGGGGCTAAAAGTGTTAAAGAAATGCTTAACCGTACATTGAGTTGGCAGAATCTTAGGCTCAGACTACAGGAAAAAAACATTAGCAGTGAAAGTCCACAAGATTTACCCTAATTTATCAGATTACTTCCTCAGAAAGTCTCCTTTTGAACTGCTCTTCAACAGAAGAACAAATGTGTAGACTTCAATGCTTAATAAAGCTAAAAGCTTCTCCCTGGGGTAATTGAAATTTTTCTATCAAAGGGTAGATAGACCTGGTTGCAGCTGCAACAAAGAAGAAACATATAAAGCCAAGTGGAAAGCAGTTAGACAGCATTGGTGGTGTAGGACCATTGAACATGGTCTTGCTAATTGGAATCTATAGCACAGGACATTCAACTACATGCTGGGCAAATGACCCTGAAAGTTTCAAGTCTATCTAGTATAAAAAAAAAAGTTCAGATGTAAAAATAATCATAGGAATGATGGATTCTGTATCCTTGAATGGGCATAACCAACCAGAGATCTGGGTAACTGGCAAATTTCTTTTTTAAATAAGGCCCTTTGAGTCCCATATATGCATCTACTTTCACAAGCATTTCAAAACCTGTCTTCTAATAATTTCACACAGAGCTTTCAGAGCAGCAATGTTCAAAAGAATGAAAGTAATGAAACACAGCAAAGTTTTACATTTTTATTTCTGTACTTTGGGAAAATTCCTATTGAAGACAGAAGGCAGTTCAAATTGGAATTGCTTTACTGCCAACAAAAATGTGTGACTCTTGATCTAATGAAAAATTAGAGAGATTGAAAAGCAGAAGTAGACTTAGGAAAGATTTCAGTTACAGCAGGATGCAGCCCTTATTGCATTTGTAGTTCAAACTGTGATCTCTAAGGAGATCTAAATTGCTCTGGAGTGTGGAATTTAGGGTATTTGAGACTTTATTTTCTTAGAAGAATAAGTATGTGTAGCCGAGACATCAGGTGTTATTGTCACACATTTAGAAAACTTATGTTATTTTAATTTAAAATAAAATGCCATTTAATGATGAAAATGTTAAATTCTTAAACCCTTGTCACATGAATTAAAAGTTGCTCAAAATGGTTCCATAAAATGGAAATTGTGAATTTTTTGGAAGTCTTCAGTCCTGTAAAATGATTTGGACAAGCATACTTCTATTTTATACAGAAAAAGCAGTTGTATTTGTGATTGTTATCGGTACATAAAACTTCTAAATAGTTGTTGTGACATGCTCTGTACCTTTGTGACACTGAAGTATTCCTGGGAAGGGAAACAGCTTCAATGGCAAAAGCTGGAATTACACTTCACACCAACACACAAGGATGTCAGAAGAAGCTCCCCACAAACTCTGGGTCTGTGCTTTGGTGTCCCTCGGAAGTGAAAGACCCAGCTGAGAGGTGGAGAATCTCACCTCTGGTGCACACCACATTATGGGGCTGGGCTGCTTCCCATTAAATACAACTTCATTCCAGCTTATTCCAGTGTCTTGATGGGATGTGGCATTCCCTGGGTGCTGCAGACATGGGCACGCAGTTCAGAGAGTAAAAGAACTGCAAGCTAATTCCTGCCCCAGAGCAGTAAAAAGTAGATTTAACTTGGATGCTCAAAACACCAGTTAACATTATACTAGATATGAATAAATCTTATGGGTCTATATTGTTGATATGTGCAATCATCTCTTCTCCCATTCTTTTTTAGTGAGCAAAAGCATGTGGATATCACAAGTGACCATCACGTATTTTCATCTATTCCCCAGAACTGTTCTTTCTCACTTAGTTTCCCTCATCCATCACTCATTTTATCTATCTTCCTCTCTTACCTCATCTTTTTATTCTTCAAATCCTTTTTCATGAAAGCCTGAATTTTGAACTTTTCTTCCACTGTTGTTTGAACTTCTCTTTTTTCTGTTATTTTCTCTCTATTCTTGACTTTTTTATCATTTGTCTCCTTTGTTTCTTCTCTTGCATACTTCATTCATTTGCACTAATCCTCCTCAGCCCTTCCATTTGACTGATCTAATGTAATCAGCTGCTTCTTTTCCACTGTCTAAAGTGGCATTTTAAATGTTGAACAGAGGAACTCCCTTCCAAAATCCAGCAGGAGAAGTCCAGGGCTGGACATACCACTGCACTGAGACAGAGCAAAACGAGCAGGCACATACAGCTGTGGTAAGAGCAGGTCAAAGCAACCTCTCCAGGCTCAGCTGATGAGCCTTGTGGCAACAAATCACTGGTGAAATCACGTGCTGCAGTGTCTAATATGCCAGAGAGCCAACAGCATTTGGCATCAGGGGATCAAACAACTGAAAAAAAGGATGTGGAAGCATGCCAAAGACATGACGTCCTGAGCACTCATGCAACAATTTTACTGATTAGATCAAAAGAATGGTCAGTTTTGTTGTATTTATCAGAACAGTCTATTTTATCACCAAAGTAGCTTAACGAGTTGCCTTTTTCATCTCAACAGACAGGCAGTCTGGGAAAACACTATGCTATTAATAGAATGGTATTTTTAGAAAGATGGAAAAAAGAAAAAGGCAAGAGTCCAGATTTTATCCCACCCTCTTCAATGGCATCTGTGATACAACGGGAACACACGTACCAGAGGAAGGTCAGCTCAGCTGAAAGAGCATTTACAGAAGCCACAGGAAACATTTGAACTTCTTGATAAGTCCCTTCACTGCAGTCCTGTTCCATAGTGCCTCACCCTCTCTACCAGCACAGATGGGTCTGAGGGAATGTAGATTTGTATGATGTGAGCTACTAGCTACTTCTTGCAATCATCAAAATGTGCATGTTTAATCCCTTAATCTGAGTATTAGTATTTAATTTCTTAAATCAGTGCCTATGACTAAAGTAATAGAAAAGGGAGTTGAATGCAATCCATTTTGGGAGAACAACTGATGTTGAGATCCTAACACTGACATATCAACATTCTAGTACTTTGTTTGTAAAATGTTTATCTTTGCTCCTGGGGGGCTCAGGCTCTACAATAAAAATACATACGTTATATATATATGTATGTATGTATGTATGTATGTATGTATGTATGTATAATATATATATGCTGCTCTACAGGTGGGACTTTTCAGAGAAAATAGAAAATACATGTACACAGAATGCTTTACATTACTGTTGTGCCAACAAATTTGAGGAAAACTTTCTTTTTGACTCCCTCCTTTCCTGAAGAGCAGAGGTTAAGCCAAGTATTAAGTCATTCTTATATCCTTCCCATTCAGATCCTAAATAAAACACCTGTCTAAGTACTTTGCTGTATCAGAGCCTTCAAAAAGTAGAATGTGACAAGACAGGAACCTGCTCTCAGAACTCACAACGCAAAGTGCCTTGAGCTAACAACTGATCTCCTTTTGAAATGATTTATTTTGTGCTTTAGATTATATCAGGTAATCCTCTAGGAATATAAATAAGCTTCCAGTTTGTTTGCTGAGTTTCACACAGATGCATTTATAACTTCTTCCTCTCTGTAAGTTCCCTCCTCTCTCTTCCATACTCCATTTCTTCATTGGGATTGATGTGCATCCCTCTGCTGCTCCTTCTTTTAAGTGCTAACGTTTTGCGTTGTGATGTCCTGTGGCACTCAATTTCCATACCTCAGATCATGTATTTATGGCAGCAATGTGCCCACTGTCCACCCTCTCTCACAAATTTTGCTCAGGGCCTCATGGCCTCTTTTTTAGAGCAGATCCTGACTAAAAAATTAAATGTAAGTACTCAGAACCAGGGATTAAACATGCACATTTTGGTGATTGCAGGAGGTACTGTGTAACTCATACCACATAAACATACATTCCTGACACTCTGCTCTGGTCCAGTCCCACCCAAAAAATGCAGATATCTCTTTACATGACATGACACGAAAAGGTGGCCCAGGTGTCAAGTCAAAACAAAGGTAGTCTAGACTTGCCTGAGAAGCAAACAAGAGCAAAAGTGGATCAGTTATAAAGAATAACACCACTTTCCTCTCCTGGTTTCCACTGAAAGTATTCAGAAGACAGAAATTATTTGGGTTTATGTGGGTGGCAAGAGTGATAGGAAGGATATAATTCCTAACACTTGTAGATAAGAACTTGTAGATAAGAACTTCTGTGCTTGGACAGCTGAAGTTAATTCTGTGGCAGGTTTTCCCCCAGCATTACATCACCATGACTGCAGATGAGCACCAAGGTCCCTCAACTCAGTGCATTCACTTCCTGGCTTGGAACAAAGTCAGACACAAGGTAAGTTTGGACCAGCTGCATCCACACCAGCATTCAAAAGAGGCAGATGCAAAGTGATAATGAAAATTAGCAAACCAAGCCAACCCCATGAAAAGTTGGATTGTGAGTGGATGAGCTTCCACCCATTGCACAAAGTCCATTAAACAGCAGTGTTCTCATTGGAGTTCATTAAAATTTCAGTGAAATGATTCTGCAGTTTCTTTGCATGGTGCCAGGATGAACATTAAGTTTACAGCAGGCATTGTCTAGTGCTTCTCGTTGCTTTTAGAATGACATCAAACTTTTCACTTTATTTTCCTTACTTTCCTGCGCTGCTACTGACAAAAATGGGAAGACCAGTCAAGCAATGATAAGGCAGAAGTTTCATCCAGTGTGAAAAAACAAGGTTCATATGTTGTCATTCCACGTGAAATTACTTTCACATAGTAGTCTGTTGCCTGGCTGTGTATTTTTTTCTTTTGCTGAATATGCACATTATCTTGTGGACTTTGAACAAATGAAACCTGAATGATATTGCTCATCATTACTTCAGCATAAAAACAGATTGTAATCAAAACCATTTTTAATATTGGTTCTTCATGCCTTCTTTGTAATTTAATTAGCTCAATAACTTTTTTCTTTTTTAGACTGCAGTAACAGGAAGTTGAAGACAATAGTAAACACCTACTGCATTTTGTGGATTCTTAACACTTTTTATCCTTCTGAACATAGGAGATTTTTAACCCTATACCTGCAAATCATTTTAAGTTCATTTTGTCTAGATAGATAAATGTGAGTGCTATCAGCTATAATACACAAAAAATAAAATAGCTCCAGAGGCTTTTCCTTTTAAATGAAGGTGTAAATGACTGCAAAAGTTCATTTACAATAACAGGAACACTTATGATTTATTCTTTCTCTGATTTCCATACCAGACAGAGGACTTTAAACTGCACTGCACAAAAATGTTTTTTACATACACTCACTTAGGAACCCCTTTTGTGGGTCCTATTTTCTGAAGCTGTGTCTGCTTACAGTACCTGCAGATGTGGCTGGGTATGGACGTGGGGTTCAGCAAACCTCCAGACAAATACACAGGCACTGGAAAAGGTCAGGAATGCAGTTGTGAAAGGCTGATGAAAGATGGTAGAGATTCTTCTTCAGCTCAATATTCAAATAGTGCAAAAATCACAGTGAAGTACAAAATGAAACAAATCAAAACACGAGCTTCTCTAAAGGAGTTTCCTACAACTACAGGCCCTTTACAGAGCCCAGCAGGATGATCTGTATCGAGGCCATGTCTTTATACCAGTGTTCTACCACAAGAGATCAGATCCTCTGCTCTACTTGCACAGGTTCACTGGAAGTAATTTTACAAGTTTCACAGACTTCTTTCTGCCACCCAAATATAATTTGTAGAACAAAGAAAACACACGAAAACGAGCAAACTTGGAAGCAAGTAAATTTTCAAAATAACTTCTCCAAGACTTTTGCTGAGTTGTAATGTGGTTTTGTCATTTGGTAAGACATGAGGCCAATATGATCTTATAATATCTTTCAAATATCCAGCTGTGTTGTTTGTCTCCACTAAGAATTAAGGATGCACAGTAATTTACAGAGCATCTCAGTGCTCCCTGTTTCCTAAGCTTCAGCTAAGGTTGGAAATGTGTGGATGGATGTCTCTCATGGTCATCAGCCTTCTGCCAAAATTTCAGAATGAGCAATGGAACCAAAAAGGTTTTTACCCACTTAAAGGCGAAGCTAGATTAATTTTTTATCATTGTTTTGTTTTTTATGGCATGAGTTGCTAAGTGTCAGCGCTTCGCTGAGTGGAGTGTAAGAGCCAGGTTGTTACATTGTAAGTAAGAGCGTAAGTCTGAATTCAGCTGACCTTGGGTTTTGCCTTTTTTTTAAACAAAATGTGCTAAGAAGGGATGCTTCTGGGTTTTTATTTTACTGGAAGGGAGGACATGTGCTCAGAAAAACAGAGAAATTGCTCCTGTTCTGGTATCAGAAAAGGCACTTGAGTTAATTGACAGCAAAATAACTGATAGTTTAAAACTACATTTTTTTCCACAAAAATTTTCAGCCTACTAGCAGCATAACACAGATATCAGTGTGTGCATCTTTTCATAACTAATCTTACATTAAGGGATCACTGTTCTAAACAGTTTGATTTCATAGTTGTCTCACTCTTGCCCAAATCTTTGAAAATAGCTAAAATTTTTCTGCTTTTGGCTGAGGTAAACATTAACAGAGTCTGATGTCAGAAGGTCCCTGAATGACAATTCCATTGTGATCTTCACTTACACAGATGATTCCATTAATTCAGTATGAACATACTCAATATTGATTTAAAAATTGATAGTGATAGGAGTCTAAAAAAGCCTGCATATTTTTCCTACCTGGATACTTGCCCATTGTGGACAAAAATCAGTTTTTCAAAATATTAAAACTTTGCTATGATACTGTTTCACCGTGAGTTACAGTTTCAATGGTTTTATGGCTTTTTCCTGAACCCTCTTCAGTATCTCCACATTCTTCCTGAATTTTAGAAAATGGCATTTGGAAGGATGGGAGTGTGGGTTGGTTGTTTATTTGTTGGAATCAATGCTTGCAAAGTTTTCTCTCTTGAAAATGTGGTTTATATTGCTCATGATATTTGACCATCATAAAGGCTTTTTCCTTCCTAAATAAAGTAGGCAGGCTTTACTAACTTTCATTAATTTATTTTGAAAGATTTTTGTTCCAGAAGCTTTTTCAACTTCCCATTGTAAACCAATTTCCAGACTCATTTTATTAACGGTCAGTCTATGCCTTTTGGGGAGTCTTTCTGCTACTCATGTTTTCTGTATTTTTTACTTCAGTCCCTCATGGATCATTATCCCCTTTGTGTGCCTTGATGTATTTGGAGACAACATCCTAATCCTTCAGGGTTTGATGCTTCACACTTCATTTTGCTCACTCAAATCAGGGAACCTTTTCTGCTCTTTCCAGCCAAGGGTCCCAAGGATACAGAATCCTGCAACTTCTGACTTAGTGTCCTTCTGGCATGATGCAGCCTGCTCTGCCTCCTGAGCTGGAGAGGACAGAGAATGGCTCAGCCAGACTTACCCAAAGCATCTCCTGGACCACAACTGCTCTAGGAAATGCAAGTTGCAGTTTCACTGTGGGCGTTGCAAAATGAAACCACAAAACTGAAATGAAAATGAAACCTTACAAAGTCTAGTGAAAAAAATCTTAAGTAGCTACTGTCAGAGGAATTCTTGAGTTCTTGAATCTGAGTGAAGATCCTCCTTTTTCTTATTTTATTAAATGTTTAAAGCAATTTAATTTAGTAATTTCTCGTAAGAATGAAAACTAAATTTAGAACAGATTCATCATCTACATTCTGCCTGATGTGCTGCAAACTATGTGGCCCATAACTTGCTAAAGCCTTTTTCTACCCTCATTTAAGGCAGGTACAGCAATCTGCCTCAATATTAACATGTAAACAACCCTGTCCCTTTAACCACTATCATCCTCACACTTCCAGAAAAACAAACTTTATCAGGCAAATTCAGATGCAGATTGCATTGGCTCAAGCCAGTTCTTGTTATCATTAATGCCCAGAACTGTCCCCCAGTTCTGCAAAGGGAGACATCCAGGCATCTCACACAGTTCTGGAGTAATTTTTTTCATCTGTGTCCTGTTTCTATTCCTAAGGACAGCAGCTCACACATAGTTTATTTCTGATTTGGTTTCCTTTAAGCCCAGATACCATTTATTAGCAGGTGACATTGAGACTCTGTGTCTTGGTAGCTGAATAAACGAACCCCAGTGTATTCAATCTCGAAGTGATGAAAATTTTGGCATAGAATTTTTGTAGCACAACTGTTTGCTTCATATTATCTAGATCCTTTATCCTGGAAAATCCTGAGTGGCCTCTGCCAACAGGAAAGGAGGCATCTTTTTTCAAGAAGGGCTCTCTTGTGTGGCCTAGGCACCATGGACAGAATAAATTGTGGGTAATTTGTAAAGATTAAAACAAAATTTAGAATAAAAAGTACCCTCCAAAATTTATGTGGAATAAATATTATGCAAGATTAAGAATACTCATGCACGTGAAAAAAAGTTCATGCTGTTAAACCCATATCTTTCCTTCAGTTATGGCATATCAGAATCACAGAATCATAGAAAGGCTGAGGTTGAAAAAGACCTCCAAGATCATCAGGTCAGACCATCACTCAGCATTGCCTTGTTCACCACTAAACCATGTCCCCAAGTGCCACCACCACACACTCTTTGACCATATTGAGCATTTGTTCCTTACCCAGTAACCAGATTTCTCAACACTCTCTGGCCTTTATTGTCCAAAATCCTCATCCCTCTGACAGACATGGTTACAAAGTGGCACAAAAGCAAGATTAACATGAAGCAACTAAACAGGAAAACATCTGACTGGTAAAATAGCATCATGTCCTCCTCATCATCGGGGGGCTGACGCCCAAGGGGAAAGATCGGTAGAAAGGGCATTTGAAAGCCTTGATATTGAAATGGCCTTAGGCTGAGACAGGAGGTTCAGATATCAGAAGAGAAGTTAGGGTGGTCAGGCATTGGAATGATGGCCCAAGGAGGTGCTGGTCACCATCCCTGGAGGTGTGTCTGGCGCTGGGCGATGCGGTTTAGGGGTTGCAGTGGTAGTGCTGGGTTGATAGTTGAACTTCATTATCTTAAAAGTCTCTTCCAACCCTGATGATTCTGTGGTTCTATATTTAAAACCATTGCAAAAACACATGCATTTGGCACAGGTACAGGCCGTTCATCAGGCTCTGCATGACTAAGCTTATGTGAGCATCCAGCTCACAGCACAATTCGTGTCCCAGTGTGTTGTGAGGGCCAGCACAGCACAGGCATTTTACGTTTATTGTTTCTCTCGGCTGCAGCACACGGGGAAGGCAGGCGGGCAGGGCAGCCCGGCGGGGTGTGAGCGGGGCGGGGCAGGGCAGGGCAACCGCCCCGGGGCCGGCGCTCCGTGAGGGACAAAGCCGGGCCGGGCGCCGGCTGTCGGGCACCATCTTAACCGCCCCGGGCGGCGGCTCGGCAGCCGAAGGTGCTCCCTGAGGCGCGGCCTTTTGAGCGGCGTTCATTGCAAAGCGCGGCCCACCCGGCACCGTGCTCGCACCGCATTGTCCCCGCACGCAGCGCCCGCCGCCCCCTCACGCGGCCGCGCCCCGCGCTCCCCCCTCA
>VZRX01004641.1:62705-105988 GCA_013398075.1 Notiomystis cincta | reverse complement strand
CGTGCATGGGAGGTTCGCGTGTGGGGAAGGCAGAGCGCTGGCGGGGCCGGGGGGAGCAGATGCGCGGCGCGGGGATTCCCTGAGCCTTCATTTTGGGAAGGGGGGGTAGGCGTGTGGGGGGATTGGTGTTGGAAGATGCAGGGGCTTTTGGGTGGGATGGGTTGAACCGGGGCGATAATAATGATTTTAAGATATTTTAAATAATTTTTTTTTAAGATGTCGAGTTTTATTTATGCCTTCAGAAATCTTCCTTCACCATCACCCTCCCTGGAATGTCAGGATGGTACAGGATCAATGCAGAATACTCTCAGCTGTTGCCTGTCAGTCATTTTCCCCTAAGCCTGGCTTCAGATGTTTAAGAATCCCAGCTCTTTTTATGGCAATAGCTCCTGTCTTCCTCTCCAGAAGAGCTGATTCCAGCCAGTATTGTGAGCACGAAGTGTTGGCCGTGTTCTGGGAGGTTTAATCTGGGGACTCTCTTTAGCCATTGTGCCTAAGCACATGCACAGTGTGGCACTGCCCAGGCAATACTGCACTTGGTGTGGGGGTGTCCCTTTTAGTTCCCCCTCCCCCCTGCTGAATTTCCTGTGTGCAGCTGTGGATTTGGCTTGGGAATCATGTGGTGACTGTACAGTATGTGGAGGCAGTTGGGTGTAAGGGATTGTAAGCAGCTGACTTCAGGAGTTAGTTCTTTCAACTGGACAAGACAGATGGGAGATACCCTTATGAGGAAAGAATGCGGTGGGATGAGCTGCATCCCCTTAGTAGGGAACTCTCTGAAATTTTTACCAAAATCAGTAGATAATAAATTTTATATATTGGATAATTTATTTTTTGAACTTGAAATATCACACAGAAACCCACATCAGAATCATTTGCATCTAGAACAGGATGCTCCTAAATAGAATTGATTTTCTTTTTACCCTCTGAACATTAAGAAACCCAGAATTTGGAAGCACTTCTCTTAGCTTTCCGTTTTACACTTTGTGATCTTGGACAACTTTCCAAATGATGGATCAGTTGTTCCTCTGCTTAAGAGGAATGTCAGACACATGGGAGCATGAGGTGTGCTGAATTTTTGGACTGAAGGGATCTCTGTGCACAGAATTTGCTACAATAAGCCTGATTTAAAATCTAGAAGGATGCCATCTCCTCCTAAATCAGTGAGAATTCTCAGACTTGGATTAGCACCATAATGTGTTTTAGCCCTGTGAACAGTAACTTAAAAAAGCAGAAATTTTAATTAAAAATGGCATAATGGCTTTGAGATCAATGAAGTGGGGATTAACTCCAGTGATGGCATCTGCATGGTGGATGAAGGCAGGTTAGAATGATTGGATGCACAATGATCAAAGCCCCAACTCTGAGTAATTCACTCAGAGTAATTCTGTGGAGGAGGAAAAAACACACAACCCCCATAAAGAAGACCCCAAATCAAATAATTCAAACACAGTTTTAAAACATTATTATTGTGAGCTAAATGCAGTGAAGCATGTGTGTCAGTGACTCCATTTTGTGAGTCTTACTCTTGAGAAAGGCAGAGGTTTTTGCATTTATTTTGGAACTAGGTAACGCTCCTAGGTCACTTGCTGTTTAAAGTGACCTAAAGCAAAGAGGTGTGTCAGTCTCTTTTAGGAAGTGTCCTATTTTGGGCACCAGTAGCATTGATCATTGCAAGGTAATGACAAGAGGCTCATATTTTCTAAGCTGTGTGACACTATGGAAGGTGGCAAAAGTTTTCTGAAGAGAAAAAGCAGAATTTGTAAGATGAGATTTGAGGTTTGCCTTTAGAACAGTCTGAATTTGGATTAATTAGCACAGCATAACCTCAGGTAAATGAGATCAGAAAGATCCTGCTATGCCAACAGAGATAAAAACCAAAATAATTATATGAACAATAAGATGAGAGATTTTCTTTTAATGAGTTGTTACTGTGATCTGCAATTTAGCTGCAGTAGGACAATTGTAGTGGTTAAATCTGTTGGAGCATTATAGTGGGTTTTCAATACTTACTAGAGGTATGACCATGGTAAATGGTACTCTTTTTAATAAAGTTTCTTTAGTTCCTCACATAATTGCTCTTCAGTTTTAACAGGGAATTGTTCATAAGTGCAGGAAGAACATACATGATAGGTATACATTAGGGTTGCAATAAATTAATATGGTAAATTAATACTCTTTATTCAAATTCATGCCATCATGAAGAGAATTTGAGCTTTTGTGTATCAGTGGGCAGCAGTATGGTAAATCCTGAGGTAATTTTTTAAAAAAATTTATTATAAGAGGAAGCATATTTTAATCTAATTTTAAACTTGTATTTCTAAATCATCAAATTAATTTGTGGTTTCTTTTTTTTCTGTTTGCTTTAAAGAAGTAATATAATCTGGAGAACAGGACAGCATTTACTGTATATTTTGTCCCAGGTTCTCAAGCATTACACAGCAGAGCCAGTGTTTAGCCACTGCAGCTTAGAAGACTTTGCATATATCATAGTTTTGAGCACCCATTGTCTTTGGAGAACAGATGGCACTGGTGGGGCTTGAAATGGTCGTGGGCTTCTGGAAAATGGGGAGGTTTGTGCTGTGGAACTGGGCTTGAGAGAACAGAGGTGTGTGAGAGCAGACAGGGTTGCTGAAGACTACTGGTTATGGGTTTGCATATATTAAAGGTGCTGTGAGGGCTTCCTGAGAATAGAAGAGTTGATGTTTCTAGGTGAGGACTAGATGGCAGGGAAGTTTTTGTCTTTGGGACATTAGGGTAGATTTTTTATGTATGGAATGGTCAAAAATACCTGGATTTCTTTGGCTTCTGAATGTGTTGAAGAGAGTGAAAGCTGAATACTCCCAGCCTTGTCTTGGCCTGCCTGCAGTGTTTTCAGGATGATGGTTCATTGTGTCATTAAGGTGATGAAGTAATTGACAGAATCACAGATGGCTGAGGCTGACAGACAGTGGAAGTTCACCTGGTCCACACCTCTGCTCAGGTGGGGCACCCAGAGCCAGTTGCCAGTGTCCAGATGGCTTTTGAGTATCTGAGGTTGAAGACTCTACAGCCTCCCAAACAACCTGTGCTTCTGCTCAGTCACTCTTACAGTAAAAAAGAAAGTTTCCTGACATTCATACAGAAATTCTCTTGTTCTCATTTGTGCCATTGCCTCTGGACCTGCCAGTTGTGGAGGGTCTTGGAAGAACAAGACTAAAACTTCAGTTTTACTCAGTATCTCCATCAGCTTTATGTGCTCACTCATATGCAAATTAAGAGCCCTGGTGATGCACATTATTCATGATTTCCTATGTCAGCTTCCCTGAAATACCTTGGGCCTTACAGCAAGAGTAAGACCAAGGTGCATAAATAGAGCATCAGATCAATTCCTCTGAGTCTTCCAGTGGCATCTGAACGGCTCTGGAAGATCCATTGTGTTCTTCCTTGTAGGGACTTAGTTATGCTGGAAAATGGGCTCTGGTGTGCTGCATGCCCTTGTGTTCTTTAAGTTCTACAGTAGTAGCTGTTTTGATCATGCAAAGGAAAAAAACAAACATGAATTAAAATGAAACCCAGACTTAATTTACAGGTTCTGAAGTGCTTCCTTGTTGGCCTGTTCCTCTTTCAAGAGGTGCAGTTGTTCTGGTAACAGGAATGAAGTGCTGGTAGCAGGAGTTGGCATCAGCCTCAAGGCAGACACAAGCCAAAATATTACTAAGGGGAAAAAATGATGAATGAGAAGTACACACCATTTCTCCACATGTAGAGCCAAAGCTTGATGAGCAACTCTGTGGGAGAGAAAGTTAATGCATCAATAAAAATATAATTATTTTAAAAATTTTTCTTACAATTTTTAATTAGTGGCTTTGCAAACAACTTGAGTTACTCTGGGTGGTTTTTAGCTTGATGGTTATTAAAATAGGCAATTGTCATTAAGAGTGTAGCTTACACACTGTTCATACCCAATTACTACAACAGGAAACTGTAATTGCAATGACCTTTGTTTTTTTCTCTTTAAGATCTCAACTGTGTTATATTTGTCAGCATTTTTTATTACATTTAGCCCTACATCCGTATGGGTGGGAAATTTTACACATTTTAAAGCTGTTCCTGATCAGTTGAAAGTTGTGTAGAGTCTTGCAAGATGTAGCTGTAGTTACTGTTGCTGTTGGTGAGCTGTTCCCTTGAGCCTTTTAGGCTGATAGAAGGGAGATGGCAGAGAGAGTGGTTATTGATTGCTGAGGTCCATGATCAGTGGAGGGTGTCTTCCAGAAGTTTTGCCCTTTTGGAGGATGCATATGAAAAAAGCAGTGTAAGAAATGAGTCATTGAGACTTCCATGAGTAAGCCCAAACCAGCAGATTCAGTGCTGAGGCTCTTGCACTGTCAGAACAACCCTTGAATTTACATGTAATGGTGATTGTGGATGGGAATAAGCAGTAATGTCATAAATTAAACTGTGCTTACTAAATCTGATGTGATAGTTCAAGATACTGTTCTTTCCTGATACGTGCTTGTAATGTTTGTGTTTTGCAGTAAGCTGCTTGCTTTTATTAGTTCTTGTATGAACAGGTGCAGCTAATCACTTAAAATGAAAATAATACCAAGTTCAGTCTTTCTTGTCAAGTGGTTTGATTATTTACAAGTTTCCTTTGTTTATTTTCTTATTTTTTCCTTTGGGGGTTCAGCATGAGATACATCCCTTAGTAATAATTATTTCATGTGTTTGTTACATGAAACAGTTGTATTTCAAGTGTTAATTAGAAATACTAAGGGTTCTTGCACCTGAAAAGGACTGAAAGGCTTGGTAATTGGATATAGGCTGCTTGACCTTTATGTCACTGGTTCAGAAACAGTCCATGGTACCAGATGCTGAAGTGTTTGCTGTTTGAAATTGGCTCAGCAGTGGGTAAGCTGATATTAATACAGTTTTAGTGTGCAGGTATGTGTGACTCAAAAGCCAACACAGTGGCTGTCCCTGCAAAGAAAGTTTGCAGCTAAACAAACAGCACCTCATTTTTAGATCAGATCACCCTACTTGGTCAGATAAATTTACAGAAAGGATATGGAGGGAACTTGGATTGCATCTGCCTGTTTTACAGATTTTGTGACTTTGCCTGGAACTGGATGAAAAAACCCAAAAGTTGTGTGTGTGCATATACACACAGAGAGACATACAGTTCACTGTAAGGGCACTTCAGTAAGTCTTGATCCGTTTATGTTATCAACAGATCCTAATCCTAAATCCATGGGCAAAACCCAGGTAAAAGGGAAAGAGTGTGTGGGGGTGTCTGTTATGAAATGAGGAGGTCTGAGCTGCAGTGATTTTGGTGCAGTGATTGTTGAGAGTTTCCTGCCCTGTTCTCCCCACACACCCTGGGTGAGATTGTGTCTCTCCCATCCCGTCCCTCTGCAGGTGCTGCTGTTGGGAGCCTGGCTCCTGCCAAGTGAGTGGCAGAGACAGGTCTGAGCCCAGGGGCCTGTGGAGCCAGCAGGACATTAATAGCCTGTAGTACAGTACAGTCCCCTGCTCCTCCTGAGCTGGGCTGCTCCAGCCAGGGCATACCTGGGCTGCCAGAGACCCAGCTCACAGCACAGAGTGACTGACAATAATATCTGGGCAGGCCGAGTCAGAGGTCTGGCAAGATGAAGTCATGACAGTTTCTCTTCCCTTCTTGCCCTCCACTGATTTGTGTGTGGTACAAAACACACGCAAAGGTTACATGTAAACTTACTTGCTGATACTACAATTCCTCACTCTTTTTAAAGCCACTGTGTTTATTGATGCTGTGTTTGGTGGTCTCCTGTTAGCTCTGCCTCATCACATGAGTTACATGGAATGATATGTCAGGAACATAGAACTCTTCAAACTTAGATACTGGCATTATCTGTCTTAGGCAACACTGCTAAATTAAATTTCAGTAATGGAGCACATTGTTCATTAGAGCAAAAGTTAAGGTGATGCATCATTACTTAATTTAGTAGAGAATGTGTTTGATACAGTATCAGCCTGACTAGTGCAAATCTATTTATATAGGTTACCTCATGAATAAAGAACTCCTTCAAAACTCCCTAATTGAAAACCAGGTTATTTACTTTTCTGTTTTATGTTCATCACACCTCTTCTAGAGAAATCCTTGTGAATTTATAGGATTTACTGTAACTTTTGGTGTAAAAAAAGTCTGGTTTGTATTGTGAAATATCTTAATTTCATGGGTTTTCTTGTAAAACCATTTTTAAAAATTTTAAAATTGCCTACGTTCCTTAATCTATGAAGACTTCTTTAAAAACTACATCAAATCTCATCCTGACGCACATGAAATCTCTTTCTGGTTTTATCTGGAAGTTGTAAGTGACAGCTGATAATGTGTATAGTTGGGGTTGAAGGTAGGAGAGTTGTACACAGGAAGTTTTGCTTCCAGAAAATGTTCTAATGATACTTATGACATCCTTCTTGACAATAATGAAATAATTTCTTAGGAAACTATTTAAAAGCCATATTGAATTCTCATTATTTCTAGTTCTATTACAAATGGACCATACAGTCCATAATACCTCATAGACTGCTGTGCTTCAGTAAAGATCAGTAAATGCAATCTCATCCCTACAGCAGTAGAGAAATCGATAATAGTAGGAAGTAATTGTACAGTTAGACCCTGAGCAGACTTTTTTCAGGCCTCACAACAATAAAATTATTTCATAATTATATAATTTAATTTAATGCTTTACATATGTGCATTTGTGACCTGAAGTGCATACTTGACAGATATTATGCTTGATTATATTAGGGAGTGTAAGAGTTTGGGAATACCAAGTGAGAAAGCTGTGCAGGTAATTCTGAGGCAGTTGCTGCCTACGTGTCTGCCAGCAGTGAGTCTGCATTACATTCTCCTGTGGGAGGGAAGAGCAGTGCACACACTTTGAACTGAAAGACTTCCTTCCGTGAAGGAGTTCCTGGAACCCACATGGTGGTGTGAAATGTACAGACTCTTTGTTGGAGTTTCTACTTTAGATTTTATTCAAAATTGTCCCTTGTTTCTGTTTATGCAGCTGATGTTTGTGCAGTGTCAGCTGTTGGGTCTGCTGAGAGCTGTATCTCTGCATTACTGTTCCACTTCAGCTTTGGCATTCTTCTGTGGGACCTTAGCTTGAGAATTGGTTGTGACTGTTAGACTTGTCTGTACCTTACACAGAAACCCTCACTTCACCTGATAATGGGCTAATTGTCTTAAATCCTCAGAAGTCAATGCAGTTGGATTCCTTTTTTGCACTTTTTTTGTCTTATTAATGAAATCTGCAGTCAGTGGATTCATGACTTGCTAAACTCTAGAGAGTATTAAGTTGTGAATGTTAATCAGATGTTTTATGCTACCTGAATTGCAATCTCTTGATTCTGAAGTTGTGCTTTTTGACACAGGAAAGAATTGAATTCAGTTCTGCAGAATAAATTTTTAGCTGCTATAGGCTGACCTTAGAAACACATTGAGTACTTTGGGAACACAACAGCAGAAGACCAGATTCAGCTATGAAATAAAGTAGCATACTGAGGCAGAGACTAGTATTGAATCACAGACTCTTGGAATGCAGATAAATGGCTGTCTCTAGTAGGGAGTTAATCTGTCCCTGTAAATACTGCTGTCTGTTGATAAGTTGTCATGTAGCAGAATGCTGGACTGCATGAAGTTGGTTCTCAGTGCTGTAGCCTCAGTGTTTCATCCCTGTATAGAGTTTGGATGAATTGTAGTAGAGTAACTCCTGTTTTCTGCACTGTATGCCATGCTAATTTGTCCCCATGCTTGGGCATGTTTGAAGGGAACTGTAGGTAACATAAATTTGGTAGAAGTTCTACTTTATCTCTGTTGCTGGCTTACCCATGCTTAAAGCAGTAAAATTTTGTATGCTCTTTGCATCTTTAAACAAACATACCTTTATGCTCCCATCCAGATGCCTTGAAACTGAAAGTCCCTGATTCTGGGTGTATTTTACTGTCAACTGTTTGACTCGCTTACCTTTCAAAGATTTGCCTGCCTTCCCTTGCAGTAGCAGGATGGCCTTTGAGAGGGTTTAGTTTATTAGGAGCACACTAGGTGGTTCAACAAGATGATTTCTGGTGACCTGCTTTGTTGAGGGTTACCAGTGTGCTTTCTGCTAGAGCCAGTCTTTTGTGTTGCTGACAGATGGGTTTGAGGGAAGCTCAGGGAGCAGAATAGCAGGTTTTGAGCAAATGCTTTCAGAGCATTGGCCAAGTATGAGCTCAGGTAAAAGGAGATTTGTTTTTATAGGCCCTTTGCAGCCAGCTGTCAGTGTGGGCTCCTTTACTGGCTGTCATTACATGGAGGGATCGACTGTGTCAAAATTTATCTTTCCCTGAGCTGACACATAATACCTCAGTGGGCTGGTTGCTCCTTGCACAGCTGATATGTTCTTCGTCCTCCTCAGCTGGCAGTTTCTTAAGTGGATATAATCCATTCAGCAGATTTCCTGGAACTTCTCTTAACATAGCTATGCAGCTTTCTTACTCCTTTAGAACTGCAGGGTCCTCCTTGACCAGCTCTGCATGGGCAAATACTAGGCTGGAGCAAAGGCAGGAGTAGTGTTCTTTTTAGCTCTCTTTTTTTTAAATATTTTTTTCACATGTCTACATTCCTTAATCAAGAAATGTAGCAGCTTCATTTCTGCAGGGATACTTGGGTATAACTCTGTGAGGTTGATTTTTGTCTTTACATTTTTGGCATAATCAATGCCCTCTAAATATAAGCACAAAAAATCCATGAAATACTATATTCTTTTTGTTTTCCTGGGAGGTCCTACAGGCATTTGGCCTCATCCAGTCCCCAGTTTAGTACCTGAAAGATGATACCATAACTAGCAGTGTGGCAGCCTCTGCTGCCAAATGTGATTCAAACTGGCTGCTGGACTGCTCGGGGGGGACAGTTGTTTAGGATTCCGTTTGGGCTGGGAAGAACAGCAGTGAAGCAAACAGTGCTGTGCATGGCTCTTTGAATAACTGCCCTTGCCTGGATCTCTCTCATTTTGTTCCTGTAAAACACCTTTGCACACCTGTGGGTAAAGTAAGAAACTCTTGGTAGTGAGTTCAGTTGTAAATGTGCTGGTCGGATTTGAGCAGTCACTGAGAGCAATCCCTGTGCTCTGCACATCTTGGAATAGCCAGCTAAGAATATCAGCAACCTCATGCAAAGAGTGGGAGTGTGTCTTGGAGCTTTCTGAAATTGGAACCTCAGTGTTAGTGGTGGTCTTGGCTCAGGTTCAGGCGGTATTGAAATTGCTGCCTTTTTGATTTCACATGCATTCTTGTAACAAAAATGTGTTTGTTTTAGGGATTTATCAAAGATGTTCACGAGGACTCCCTCACAGTTGTATTTGAAAACAAGTAAGTATTTGATTTTTAAAATAATTACTCGAATATTAGATTGTTTCAGTTCTGTGCTTTTGCTGGTTTTTTTGTTTAATTATTTTGCCTTTAAGAGGAAGCAGATTTCATTAGCTATAGTTCTAGAAGTAGAGGCTCATTCTTCTGTTCAGCTTCCATGAACTGCCTTCTTAAATCTTTCTCAGAATTCAGCTCATCATTTACACAGTCCTGTACATTCTTTGGTTTCTTTAGTGATGCTTATAGATGTGACAGCCAAATTTAATTAACAAAGGAATCAGTGGCACAGGCTTGATACTTTTACATGAAAACTGGGAAGGATAGAAAATAAAAGTACTTAAATGAGCAATTCTGTGTCTACTCTCTGGAATGCTGATCAGTATTCTCAACCAGAGAAAAGTAAAAATATCCTGATGGTGATTTTTTTCTTTTAATTGTAAGATAAATATACATATATATCCAGTCAAAAGATCTATTGTATTTGAGTGGACAAGAGTGCAAATCTGTTAGCAAATCTTGAAAAAGAATTATCCATGAGGCCGATTTCATTTAATATATGAACACAGCAGTGCTGCTAGGAACTTGTTGTGGCAAGCCAAGGATAATCCATGGGCTGGTAAAGTACAAATGAGTACCTGTTGTTCAGCATTCTGACTGATAACACTGTGGATTACCTGGGAGATTCCAGTGCTAATTCCAAATACTCTGTGAGCTACATCCTCTTCTCTGTTTCCCTTCCAGTTACTAGGTGGAGATCCTATAAAATGTGTCACCTTTTGATGTGAAAATTGTTACTAACCTTTGCCAGCTCTAACCTGTAGATTAGTCTTTGAGCCTTTCTTCAAGAAAGATTGCTGGGTAATAGAGGTAATACTAGGGAGTGTGCAAGTGTGTCTTTATAAACAGTATTTATATCCTGATGACATAATCCCAGGTGTGTATGTGTATACATGTATGTATGTGTACATATATACATGTGTGTAAAAAGAAATCCTTGCAGGGGACATAAGTAATCCTGGGGTTTACCCTGCAAAACCCAGTGTTTGTTTCTTTCTAACCTATGTTTTCTAGTCCTTTTATGAAGACAATTAGAAGATAAGGTAACAACCATAATTTGTACTAAGACTGAGGTGGTGATGGAAGCTGTTACTGTCTCCTGGGTTTTCATACCCTCACCCCAAAACCCAACAAACAGAAAAAAAATTAAACCCTTTATCTTACCGAAGGTCTGAGAAGATGTGACAAATCTTCAGTTTCATCTTCAACATCCATATTACTTTCTAAAGCAAAGTAATTACTTCTCTTTGCATTTAAAGTATATACTTCCATGTCAGAAACCAAGTAAGCTAAAGGAAGTGCCGGGGGTTCACAGCAGGAGCTGAATTGTTGGCAAATGCATTTCTGGTGTTTAGTATCCATATCATCCATGTGTTTTACAGAAAGTCTGGCAGCAGCAGCCATGTTTCAAAAAGGATGGGCTGCAGCATATGTAGAGTGTTCTGTTGACTAAAAATAGATCTGATCAGGAAGTGTGTACACAGTCAAATTATTCTGTGACGTAAATCTGATCAATTCATATGCTTTTTATGGAGTTAAATTCATAAGGGCTTTAGTGGAACCGAAATTGGCAAGAGTGTCCTGTCCTGAGAGCATCAGTGTTGTGATAGTGATTATCACTAACAAATACACACATCTACCCCACAATAGGCAGTCTAAACTGTCACTTTGCATTTTCTGCTATTGTTAACCAGTCTTTATCTACAGCTATTGTAAGGTTCCCAAAGTTAAGTGTACCAGCACAGACTCCTAATGATGATTTTGTGGTCATAGCAACACCAGTTTTTGGGCAGGTAACCTTAATTCTTTTAAGAGACGTTTTCTGAGGGTAGGGAGGTAAGGAATGAATGCTGAAGCTTCAGGGATTGGAAACTTGTGTTACTGTTAGATGGAAAATTGGATCGTGAGGTGCAGTTTCATAGAGGCTCGTTAAGAGTTTGAAGTGGCTGTACTGTAGGAGAGGCTTCTGTGTTGAAAGCAGCAAGAACCTCCCTTGTTTGTGATTTGTGCCCTGTAGCTTAGGCATCAGTTCTGTCACATTGTCTTAGTAGGTAGCTTGTAGCCCATCACAAGTAATTTCTTGAAACATCTTGGTTTGCATTTCACCAGTGAGATGCTCCAGTTCTGGGCTCAAAAAGTTTTGGCACCAAGACTTGGACTTGTATTCTGAGAGCTGAGCCTTCTGTGCACTTTTCCACTGTGCAGTTCCTCCACTGGCAAGGAGGGGAAGGAAAAACCCAAACCATGAGAATAGTAGCTGTTCTATTTGCAACAAGGGCAATTTAATTGCAATTGAATTTTTTTGCCAGCCCCCTTCACCATTTCTCAGAAATAGAATGTGATTTAATCAACATTTTGTGGCCAAAATACCTTCCAACCTCAACAAAAGCTATCCATGTCATAGAATCCTCAAGGTTGGAAAGGCTTACACTTGATCATCTGCCCTGCACCAGGGTGCTCACTAAACCATATGGCCAAGTGCCACATCCACGTCCCTTTGAACATCTCTGGGCATGCAGATTCCACCAACTCTTTGGGCAACCCATTCCAATGTCTGACCACCCTTTTAGTGAAGACATTTTTTCTGCTATCAATCTAAACCTCCCTGGTACAGCTTGACACCATTTGTTCTCAGGTCCCTCTGAGCCTCCTTTTTTCCAGGCAGAGCCCCCCCAGCTCCTTCAGCTGCTCCTCATGAGATCTATGCCCCAGACCCTTCACCAGTTTCCTTGCCCTTCTCTGGATATGTTCCAGCACTTCAGTAATAATCTTCATGCATTTTTGTTTTTCAGACAATTAAAAGAAAAAATCTATTATAATGTCTAGATTAAAATTATATGATATGTAACATCTTTATTAAGTGAGCTACTTGAGTGTAAGCTGTCTTTTCAGAGCAAATATGTAAACATATCCTTCTTCTCATCCAGGAGGTTGCAGAAGTGCCCTTTGCTCCTTATGCTCAAACTTGTTCCACTAACTTAGGTTGCTCTGTCTGTAGGTTATTAAAAATAAGCAAAGCAAATTACTTGCAGTAATCCTTACTGTTACAAGTTGCTTGACTCTGATTCTCTTGGTGTCTGATATGAATCAGATGGGCAGAAAGGATGGACATTACAATGCTTTGACAGATAATCATTAAAAGTACCTCAGATATTCTAAATTAATAGAGTTTTTTGAAGGGTCTTTTTTCCCCTGGTTTTATTTCAACTTGTGTAGTCTTTAGTTGGGTTTCTGACTAAGAGTGAGGAACAGCTGATGGCATTCTGTGACATTCACAAACTAGAAGGAAAAAGAATTTCAGGAGATCAGTGGATTTAATTGCTCCAATAGTCTTCATAAAATGCACTGGAAACATACACTTCTACCAATAAAACACTCTGGCAGAGGCAACTATAATAAAATAAATACCCTTGCTGTACAAGAAACCTTTATTTTGTATGCCCAGAAATAATTGGTATTGATAAGCAGGTAGAAAGATTTGTTTTGATCTGAGTCTGTTACTGGGAGGTGTCAGCAAGTTTGCAGGTGGAAAGTTTTGTTGAAGATCGGAGTGAGATTTTCCTGGAATACAAAGAACTTTGGAAGTAGGCAGTTGAAATGTTAAATATGAGGCAGAGAAATTGATGAACCCCATAGAGGACTGCAAAGCTGAGCTTAAATCTGTATAAGGCCTCTGTGACTTGAGCAGTAGGAATGTTAACTGCATCATGTAGCATTTTTCAGTGGGGTTTTATGAAAGCCATTAGTTAAATTTTTCAGTTAATTTCAAAATTTTGCCGTTAAATACCTTCCCAGATACTACTTTGTCTTGACATGATTATGTTGTTCCTTTGCTTACAAGGTTTGCTTTCTAGCAATAAGGAAACAGACCTGATTATATGGAAAGAATGAATCTTAATGAAACTCAGAATCCCAAAATTAAAAGAAGAGAACAATAGGAAAATCTGAGAATTAATATGTAATGCTTCTTCAACTTCCAGTTGGCAACCAGAGCGCCAGGTGCCCTTCAATGAAGTCAGATTACCACCACCCCCTGATATCAAGAAAGAAATTGGTGAAGGAGATGAGGTGGAGGTGAGTGAATGCTCATGACCTGTCCTGGTCTCTGATTGCCCATTCAAGGCAGTGGTGAGGGTTGTGAGGGCATTACCAAGGTGAGGGTTTAAAATGGTGAATGTCTCTACATGGGTTTGTTAAGATTTCAGCTTTAAGCTGTGACATTTCAATTTTCCCACAAAACTACCAGTGGAAATTTTTCAAAATCTAAAACTTAAAATAGCTGAGAAGGTTTTAATTCTGACACAAATATAGGCAGTTTTCTCTTTTGACCTGGAATGTAAAGTGTTGGAAATGTTTGATATGAAGATGTAATAAAGCTCCTCTGATAACGAGTTTTAACCCAGATGAAACGTCTGGTACAGTCTGTTAGGAAATTGTGTGAATTACAGTGTTACACAAGAGAGAGTGTTAATAGGAGTGATGTATTAAATCTAGAAATCAAAATATGCCTGTTCTGTTTCCTGCTGATTTTAGTATCATTAGTGACTCAGTTTAACTTTTGGGTTTTTTTCTGTACTTGTCCTTAAAATCAAAGTAATGCTTTTCCTTTCCTGAGGATGTCTTCATAGTTTTGGGTAACTAATCTAAGAAAAAATAGAGTATAGATGCTGAGTTTTTCTATTGCTTTATTTGAAATACATTGCCTTTGTTAGAGGTAATATATAAAGGGTTATTTTTCTACCTCCTCACTGTTGTAAAACTCATTTAGTCTGCATGGAAGTGACTTTGGCCTGTTGGAAGTGTATGAGGAGCAAATGAAAAGATGAGAACACTGGGTTTCAGAAGTCCTCTGTTCTATATCTGGTCATACATTAACTTGGTAGTGTTTTTTTAATATGGAATAAATAGTGATGGGATGACTTGGTTCATTTCAGTAAGCCAAGGACAAAACAGAAATCTGAATTGTGGAGTTAGTTCTACATGTGGGCTTCCAGTATGAAGGCAGTGTTTGAATTTACTGAGGAATTCCCCCCAAAGAAGCATTTAGCCAAGGGTTTCTTCCCATAGAAATTTCTGTTGAATTGTCATTATTCAGTACAAAGGAAATCTGTTCACAATCCTTGTAGTGCAAGAAGGATGGGAGTGGAATACCTGTTAATGAAAATTAGAAAAGTTGTGTGGTTCTTTCTTCATTATACATGCAGGTAAGTGAATTATGTTTGTATGTGCTTTCAGTGGTTCTTAATACTTTGGTTTTCAGGTTTATTCTAGGGCAAATGACCAAGAACCTTGTGGCTGGTGGCTGGCGAAAGTTCGAATGATGAAAGGAGAGGTAAATTATTTTAAAACTTACTGATTTCATGCTTTCATGTTAAATACAGTAAATAGAAGTTTTGTCATGAAAAAACTCTGAATAAAGGACTACAAATACAAAAACATGAGAAAAGAGAATTATAACTTGAGACCACTTTGGAATGACCTTTGCTGCATTGCACAGCAGAGGGTCATGCCCTCAGAGCTGAGCAAGTGACTTTCATCATCTGCAGTTTAATTGCTTGAAGGTCTGAAGACATGCACAGGGACAGGTCTTCTAACAAACCTGCTTTGTGGGTTGAACTTGTGCTAAAAATGAAATAAAATACCTGTGGTTAAAACCTGTTTATAATCTGTAAATTAAGCCTGCTGTAGCTGTTGCTGTGGGAGGCTGTAGGTTGGTTTCTGTGTGTTTTTATTGAGTGTAGTGGAAGGACACTGCTTGTTTTGCTTTTACATATGTCACACTTTAATTTTACCATAAAGAAATGGTTGTTTGCAGCTGCCAGATTCAGCTTGCAGATTCAGACACTGGAGTGTATAGAGCTATGGCAGTGTTTGACCTGGTCTCATCAAAGCTTTTATTTTGTGAAATGGCAGCAAGAGAATTGAACTTAATAGTTGGAAGATTCCTGTGATTTGATGCTTCTGCTATATCAGATTCTTAAACCCAAAGGAAACAGTACTGAGAAACAGTTATCCAATTTCTAATATTGTTTAAAAGCTGTCAACAAATATCAACTTCTGTTGAGCTCTGTAAGAACAAGGTGGTAGTAAACATGTACCAAAGGTAAATTCTGTGTCTTGACCCTTGTGAATGAACAGCTCATTAAGAAAACAAGGTAAAATGAGACAAAATGATTTAAATTATTAGTTTGTCATTTGTAGCTAATAGACTTTTCTTAAATGTCTCAAAAATTTGAAATTTTGCTATCAGTCAGCTTGATGTGCTGCTTGTTTTCAGAAAAATCATAGAATTAAAATTTCAATTTCTGATTTTAATTTCATTTTTTCCAATTCTTAATTGTAACATGAAAACAAATGTTTTTTCGTCCCCAGCTGACAGTGTAGGATTGTCAAATCAGTTATTTTAGGGAATTGTCCCTGCAAAGAACCTCACAGTTCATGTTGGCTTCTTTGTACAGTCTTTAACATGGTTCTATATTTAGATTTTTTCCTCAGAGTTAATATTAAATTCACAAACAACCCGTGTGTCCAATGATTTGTTGCTTTGTGAATATTCTGATATCTAGAATTATCTAACTATAGAAGTTAAGTTTTTAGAGCATGTAGTGGTAGATCTCTTAAATTTAGTTGTAGTTTAGTATTTATTGTTCATTATTATTACTTGGGGTAATAATGATACATTAATACGTTTCCAAGCAGCTTTATATAATTAGGACGATACTTAAACTAAATTTAAAACTTGAAATTAGAAAATAGCATGTGGAAAAGTGTGTCATGACCAGAGTGATTTACATTTTCTGGATGCTTAAGCAAATTTTGTTGAGACAAACAGATTCCAGTTTTGAGGGAGGAAGAGGTGAATTAACTGCTGCACCCCTTAAGTGCACACAGGTGGAAGGGAGGGGAGGAGAAAGCTGCATCCCTAGCACAGAGCCAGGCCTCAGGGATCCTGTGCACACGAGCTTCTTTAAACTTGCATGTGTTGGGTGGAAGCGTAGGAGTAGATTATTGGTAACTTAAATCTTCTTAGTTCTCTTGCCTTCCTAAATTTGGCAGTGTGTTTCAAAAAGATAGAGTTTTTATATTGATTTTGATCTTACATGATTCCCAGGTAGTTTGCCCACTGAGTCAGTGGATTTGCCTTGTTTGTTTTAATGTGGTGCAGAGTGGATATTTCTGTGAAGAATTATTCTGTTCGATATTTTTTAGAATTAGAGCTCCAGTAAACATTTTGGATTTTGGAATTTGAACTGAACTAATGAAAACATTCGAAAGAGAGATGGGCATGAGAAAAACCAATCCAATATGTTGTTATGGGGGACTGAGACTATGCTGACAATGGTGCTCTGACTTCAGTGAGGGAGCACAGGGGTGCTGGAATGTATCCAGGCTCATTTGTGTAGAAATGTATCATTACATTAATTTAGTTTTAGAGTTTTGTTTATGTATTCATATTTTGTGCTTCCTTGCTGATGCTGGTGATGTTACTATGTCTCTGTTTTTCCTTACTGAAGTCACTGTTTTTTAAAAACCTCCTCCACAGTTTTACGTCATTGAATACGCTGCTTGTGATGCCACTTACAACGAGATTGTCACTTACGAACGACTCCGACCTGTGAATCAGAACAAAACTGTCAAGAAGAACACCTTCTTCAAGTGCACAGTGGATGTTCCTGAAGACCTGAGAGATGCGTGAGTAGCTCTGCACACTTCAAGAGGGCTTTTACTTTATGGAAGGGAGAGAAAAACCCACTTGCCTTCTGTTTTAGAGACTAATTTACAGGCCCATGAAGAACCTTATGGGTGGTTATGGCTGCAGTAGCTCATTTAGAAACTGGGGACTCCTGCTGAGCTTTCAGGGTGGGGACACGAGGCAAGTTCTCAGGTGGGAACTTTGTGCCTGTACAGGTGATTCACTCCACAGTGGGCCTGTTCCTGAGACCTGCCAGGTAACCACAGTGCCATGGAATCCACAGAGAAACAAGCTCTGGAACCACCTTAGGGAGAATGGGAACTTTGCTGTTTCTGAACAGTCCTTGCCATACACTACTGAATGCTCTTGGGTCTGATCATGTTATTACATGTTCAGTTTTGATGCAGCTTGTTGAAATAACAATTGTTTTGTCTCCTTAGGTGTGCTAACGAAAATGCACATAAAGATTTCAAGAAAGCTGTGGGAGCCTGTAGAATTTTTTATCATGCTGAAACTGCTCAGCTAATAATACTGGTAAGTAATTGCTTCTATGTAAATGTTGCATGAATTCCCAGTGTATTATTTATAGGAGATACATAGGCAGCTGTGTGTGTGTATGAAAAATGGTTTAACTTGTCAAGCTATGTAAATTATGAGAGATTTAATATAAGTAGATGTGTTTAATCTTTGGGGATGAGGCCTCCAATACATACAACCTAAATTTAGGAGCAGCTTTGAGTTTTATTGTTGGTATGACTTTTGTCATTCCCTTTCACTGATTTTAGCAGGTGGCTCAGAGGTAAATCATCTCACTCTACTCTGGAGCAATAGCTTTCCCCTTGTGCAGTATTACACTGTGCAGTTTGACCCACAGCTGGGTTTCCATGTGGAGAATTGAACCAGTTCAGTGTAGCCATTAAGGAATTGTTCACTTCAATGCTTCTGTGGTAGTTTTCTTACTACATAGGCTTGTCCCAGCTTTAGTTTTTCTTCATAACTCCATTTACTTAACATTATCCACTTGAACCTCACTCTGCAGGTTTGTGTTTGCTTGATTATTTCCTTAGCTCTCTTATTCACACACAGAGTGACAAGTATGTATATGGTAGAAAGATTTGCTTGGGCAGCATCAAGGGGAAAGGGTTACTGTGTAATTCAGCAGCCAAGTCTTTAATGTAAAACGTGCTCTGAGTGAGAAGAAACAGCATGGTGGTGCTGAATTTCTTGTGCTTTGTTTTGAGGAAGAACAATGTTCATGTAACTTCCTGAGATGGAGATCATGTGTTTGTAGCAAATACACATTTCAAGTATAAATCAAGAAGCTATTGAAACTTTATCAAAGCCAAACCTTAGGTTCCCTCTCTCCTGTAGTCTGCCAGTGAAGCAACAGTGAAGAGAGTGAACATCCTCAGTGACATGCACCTGCGCAGCATTCGCACCAAACTCATGCTGATGTCGAGGAACGAGGAAGCTACAAAACACTTGGAGGTAAAGCCACAGCTTGTGGCTCTTGTTGCTTGAAACTGAGCTCAGAGTGCATGTGGATGAGTCTGCCTTTGTTTTCCCTTCAGTGCACAAAGCAGCTTGCTGCAGCATTTCATGAGGAGTTTGTAGTCAGAGAAGATTTAATGGGACTTGCTATAGGAACACATGGCAGTAACATACAACAAGCCAGGAAGGTTCCAGGAGTTACAACCATTGAACTTGAGGAGGATACCGGTACTTTCAGAATCTATGGAGAGGTAAGGGGGAATCCTTGGAACATTGCACTCTGTATCTGCTTTTAGAGTGGTGAGAGCTGTACTCAGAATTAAGAACAGAAAACACCTGAGTTCTTGTGTGTCTTTGTGCATGTTGACAGCAGCTTCTACTGCATATATTTGAATACAAGGCTTTGTTGCAGTGGTGACCTCCATAAGGTGTGTTCTGTCCTAATCACTCCATTTTGCTGATGCACAGATGTGGGAACTGCACTGTGTATATCCCAGGTCAACCTGAGAGAAGTATCATTTCCTGCTGTTTTACTTGATCATAGGTTTATTTCCTCCCTCAGAACCTTATTTGTTCTCTTCCCCCCTCTCTTTTGTGTGTGTTTTGCTGTGTGGTGTCTGCTCCTCTGTCCTAGCCAGGTGTGTTAAAGCCTGTATCTGCTGCTTCTAACCCTTACATTTTAGCAATCTAATGCTGGCTTTGGCAAAATAATGATTTGCTCCAAATTGATTCCATTTGCTTGACTCTTCTGAATCTCACAACTGCTTTGAAATGTAGCTGATCCTTGGGCCAAAATGAGGATCCATGCAGGAAGCAGAAGGCTAATGACAAAAATGCCACTGTCACCAGGGCCATATCAGAACGTATTTTGAGGGATTTTATTCCCTGTTACCAACTCTTACGTGTGCCACTAACTGAGTCTCTGATGTTAACACTTCTGAAAACCTGTGGTTGTCTCCTGTTTGAGGAATCTGAAGTCTTGAGTTCTGCTCCATCTATGTCAGGAGTAGAACCTGGCTGCGATCAAAGGTTCAGATGAAGTTGGTCGTATGGAGAGGAGGTCAAACTTCTGTACTTCCCAGTATCTCTGAAATTCTGTGTCCTTTTTTGGGAGATCTTAAATGCTTCCAGGGTATCAAGGTGGCAACAGATCCTTCTTTGATCTCCTGCTGCCAGTATAATTGCATCTCAGTTCCTGAGGAAGAATCAGACAAGTTTAAATGCAGTGGAATGTCCAGTGTGTTCCAGTTTTGATCTCTTTCATGTGAATGATGTGATACTGGGACTTGTGGAAAGGTTATGACTGTCACCAGTCTCTTAGAGAGGTGCACAGCAATGATTATAAATACCAGATGCCCCCTAAATAAAAATGCCTTTAGACACATCCAGTCTTGTCCTTCATAGAAGTGGTAAGTGCTTCTAAAAATGCCAGGCAGCTCAACTATTCCACATGATAAGGGTTTCAGCATCTGGCTACACTTGCCTGTTCTTTTTGCCTCTCTTCAGCTGCAGTGGGCAGCCAGCCAGGCCCTAATGGCTGAATGCACAGGCAGACAATTTCGGGCTGAGATGTGTGGGAATAGTGAACTGGTGTTGTTGACATAGCAGTCGTGGTCTGAGGGTTTCCCATAGCTGATGTTTTGCATACAAACAAAAGTTCACTGTTGCTCAGGGCCAGACTCTTTGAGGAAAGAAACATGAAGATAAATTTTAAAGAATATTGGAAAGCTCTGTGGATAGAAGGAATCTAAACTGTATGGCATGCTGTTTATGCATTTATTGCTGTCTGCTCAAGGCCACTTTGGTTTCAAGACCCTTTCCTGGTTGCCAGAATTTCTGATTGTGATGCCTGTACAGACCACAGGCCTGTGAACTTCAGAACCTGGACAGTGTAGCTTGGGCTGCTTATGGAAACTTGTGATTCCCAGAAAGGGAAAGCTGTGCCAGAAATAGAAGAGTTCCTCTTAGACCTTCATTACTGTCAAAATGGAATTGCAGTCAATTCTTGTGCAATTCTTAACACTGTAAGGTATAATGCTGAGTTTAGAAAAATACCCTGCATTTAATTTTTCTATTAAACTCTGATAGCATGGACATGCCTTGATTGTTTGGGCTGCTGTGTGAAGTAACAAGAGCATCAGTGGATGTGTAGGCTGTAATTCAGAGTTAACAAAGGAAGTTGCTTGTGACTGGAATCCTTTGAGGTCTTTAATCCATATTCCACTACAAGGAACTGAGAATCCCTTGTCTGAGTCAGCTTTATGTGCTCACTGACGTTGGGTTGTGAGTGAGTTACACAGGTTGTACTCCTGTAAAAATCCTGAGTGCTTGTGACAAGTGTAGAGAGGCTTATGGGTGCACTGGAGAGCTGCAGCTCTGGCAGTTGTATGTTTTCTTGTCCTGACTCTGCTTCTGTAAATGCATTCGCTGTTCTTTCATCTTTTTTTGGGAAAGAATTGATAAACATACCTGAGGCAGGAACTCTTTGCTTAATTGTGTGCATTTGTAGAATTCACTGAGGGTAAAGCATTGCTAGTGTGTGTTAAGTTTGTATCATTTGAGCAGCTGCCCTGCGAGTGCAGCATAACCTCTGCTCCTCACAGAGGTTTTCTGTTCAATCTGTTTCTTGTGCTTGTTCACTGATTTTATTATCTTGAAATCTAATTTGTCCTTGTTTCTTTTGCCATCGTTTTGACTTCTGCCAGAAGTAGAGGTTTATACATTTTCTTCTTCTAGGATTTGTTTGATTTGATTAAAAAGTGCAGGAGCTGGTGGTATTCATTTCATGTGATGCCTAAAAATGACAGATGAAGGGGCTGAGGTGTTAGTGAAAAATGCAAATTGTGCTCTTAAGCTGTTGTTACTGACTAGATGCTGATATTTTTTCTTTAATTCTACACTTCTGCTGTTACTAATTTGAAGGCTTGTTTCTTGTTTCAGCATCTCAATTAACTCAGTTGATTTCCATCATTTAATAATAAAGCTGCAAGAGAGCATTTACAGGAGTTCTCCCCAGTAACCAGAGCCACTGTCCTATCTTGGAAAGAATTGTAGATGAACTGTGGCCAGAAACCAGCATTCTGGAAAGAGAGTGCCCTGGTTGTAATATCACTTGCAGTGTTTGCTCGAAGCCCCATCCAACCTGGCCTTTGAACATTTCCAGGGATGGGGCATCCATTTTGATATCTCAAAACATCTTGAAATAACATGGAAAAAATTGTTTTATTCATTACTGATGCTTTGCTTTTCTACTGAATTTTGTCTCTGGGCATTTCACTCAATTATTTCTTTATGATGTAGTTCAAAACTAGATTAATCTTCTCTCTATTCTTCTCTTTTTGAAAATAAGTTTGTTTGGAAGACTTGCAGCTGTTGCTACAAGGTTTTGTTTTTAACATGCTATATTCACAAATAAATTCCATGTTTTTAAATTTATTTCCAGACTGCTGATGCAGTAAAAAAGGCCAGAAGTTACTTGGAATTTGTGGAGGATTTTATTCAAGTTCCCAGAAATCTTGTTGGTATGTAATACTGCTAAAACTTGAAAAGTTGGGAAAAGGGAGCCTAATCATAACTTTGTGAAGAGGATTTAGAGGCCAGTACAATATTTGGTTTCTCTATTTATGTAGAAAGGGATTAATCTTTTAAAACTATATGTATCAGAATTATGAAATTGGATATATTGTTGCTGCATAATACTTTGTCAGGATTTTAACACTTATACAGACTTGTGGCACCTAATTCAATAGTAATATTTGAAGTTCAGATTCTAGTGAAAAAATATACTTTACTAAATTGACTGTTTAAAAGTGCTGAACCTAAGTTCCAAAGTTTAATCTGGGAATACTCCAGCTGAGTTGCAAGAATGACCTGAGACAGTTCTCCTGCTACTGCTCCCTCCTGGGTTGAGGTTTGTCACAGGTGGTGGTTGGATGCTGGTGGGCTCCTGTATCAATCAGCAGTGCTCATAGGTCTCAGCCTCAGTCTCAAAACAGACATTTTGCCATGTTGCAGCTTTATGAAGGTGTAGCATAGTCTGCAAGGTTCTCTACTGAAAACCTCCTAAAGGTGTGAGGTTAATTGTGTTCCACTTGAAGACACAAATGTCTTCCCCTAGTCCAATCTTCACAGGGGACTTTTTTCCTCTTCCCTCATTCTCCTTCCTTATCCTGCTTTTTACTCAAGTCTGGCAGGTCCCTGCTCCCCATGCCCAGCTCGTGGGCAGTGTGGGCATGGAGGCAGTGTTAAAGTTGGAGGTGTTGTACCTGACTGAAGAACTTGAATTATCCAGAGGGGAAATTAAAACCTGGGCTTTAACCTGCTGTGGTTTGGGGCTTGGAGCCTGCATGTTATAAAAAAACGTAACTTAAATCATGTGCAAACTCCTAAAACATAGACTTTTAAGGTTTTAGAACTTGACTACATTAAGGTGTAGTGGGGTTTTGTTTGTTTATTTGGGTGTTTTTTTAAATAGGACTTGTGAAAATTGTGTATCTGATGCAACTTGATGGTTTTCTCACCTACCTAATGTTAAAGGTCATTTTAACATTCAACAAATTAATCACTAGCTTGTGTATGAACAAATTTTTTTCTGCAGTCTTGTTCAGTAAATCTAATTAATCCAAAGAATTTTGCTAAACCTGATGTTCTGCTAGTTGAGTTTTGGGAAGCATTTAAAGAGCATTTATTGATGTGAATATATCCCACATGAGAATCAGGGCAGAAGTCACAGCAGTGTGTTTAACTGAAAGTGCTGCTGTTAAACAATTACAGTGCCAGTTTCTGATGAAGGCAGATGTCCTACCCACATCACCTGTGGGCACCTGGATAAGCAGACACATACTTAGCTACACTTAATGAAGACAAGCAGCTCTGAAGAAATGTAGTGCTCATCAGTGACCCCAAGACAGAAAGATAAAAACCCAGACCTGCTGAGCTGCTTGAGCTGTTGAGGAAGGGAAACAAACTTTTAATGTGTTTTGCACGTTACTTTGTATCATGTTGATACTTGCTGTAAAGAACATTCCTTATGGAGAACTCTGTCACACAATTCTGGCTTTTACTCTTTTTTTAAGTTGTTCTGCCTTCCTTTGCTCCTAATTTAAACATAAATGTTTAAGTGCCATATATGTAGCTGGGATGAAGAAATGTTTCCACAGAACTTTAGTCTAAGAGCTAAAGTCTTTTGGTAAGGGAGCCAGGGAGTCCCTTTTTTTTTTTGAGATTTAAACATACAAGTTCTGAAGAACATTTTGGTTTGGATCCCATGCATGATCTCAAAATAGGTGTTTTAAAGGTAATATGGAAAGCACTGGTCATACACAAGTCTTGTTGTAAAGGCAAAATTTTTAAGAGGCTTCAACAAATATATAAGCCTATTAAAATGTAAGGAAAGATTCAATGAGGGCACATGTGGGATCAGGGGGTCCAAATAATATTGATACATAAATTTAAAATAAGAATTTGCCAAACTCTTGTGCCATTTTACTTTTGGTTTGGTTCTTATAAAAGTTTGTGTGCAGTGGTGATCTTTGTCACTGCTTGTCATTCTGCATAGAGAGAGAGTTTAATTTTAGAAATTTTCACTTGTTTTCTCTGACATAGTGTGGGGCTTTTTTGGTTCTTTTTATATGTAAGATATTGATAAACATGTTAAAATATTCTGCACATGGGTGCAAAATTACCTATTCTTGCCCTCTGAAGGAAAAGTTATTGGAAAAAATGGAAAAGTGATTCAGGAGATTGTAGACAAGTCTGGAGTCGTCAGGGTGAGAATTGAAGGAGACAATGAAAATAAGCTGCCCCGTGAAGACGTAAGTACTTCATTCTTTCCTGCTGTGACTAGGTTTTTCTTTTCAAACCCAGTTTTATTTCAAAACCTGTGATTATAGAGAGCATTAGTTCTAAACTGGCATCTTGCAGTAGATTATATATAAAGTAATTCAAGGAAGGTTTTTTGCTGCTGAAATAAGAGGGTTTTTTTCTTTACTCTTTCTCCTATATGTACTTCGGCTACATAACTAATTTGGGATTGGTAGTGTTAAAAGTATCACATATTTTAATAGATAAGAACAAAAGGTGAAGGCTTGTAAAGGTGCTTGGTCTTACAAAGTTGGTTTAATGAAGCCCCTGCTTGGTAAACTGTGGCTGTTTCTGTAGACCTGCTGTGCTAAACACACGGAGCGTGTGCTGCATGGGAGAATGTGAACACAGGATGTCAGGTTACCTCAGCTCCAGAATAGATTGTTGGGAGAGCTGGACAGTCCAAAGCCCCTGCTGTCACCCCAGCCTGAGCTATTTCTAGTGTGTCTTTGCAGCCCAAGGCTCAGTTGCTGCCTTTGCTCACTTTTGTAATTTCTTTATATAATTTAAACAGAAAGCATTATTTTGATGATTGTGTTCTCCCTGGTAAAAAGCTTTGATGCTCTGTTTCTGTAGGGAATGGTACCGTTTGTGTTTGTTGGTACTAAAGAAAGCATTGGGAATGTCCAAGTTCTGTTGGAATATCACATCGCATATCTAAAGGTGAGTGTCTCTTGGGAGGGAGAATCTCTTGAGGAAACTTGGGTTGAAGTAACAGAATTGTTGAATAACAACTTTGGTGGGATTTGCAGCTGTTAAATTGTTCCTCTTGTGTATCAAGATTTAAAGCTTGGTGTCTTGAGCTCACCTGTAGTCCATGGGTAACGTGGGCCTGTAAATACTTTGTCATGGTTACTTAGGGCTGTTGGGGTAGAAAGAATCAGACTATAAAGAACAGGGCTTTAGTGAGCATTCAGGAACTAACACACAATTTTTTGTCTGTGGTCATGATCTGCTGTTCTCAGGTTAATGCTCTGTTGAGGTAGGATGGAATTTCTAATAGAACACACTAATACAGTGTGATATTAGAACAATTATCTGTTTAGACTGGTTTGCTTTGTGCTGTTAACAGAGATAATGAGTTTGAATTGTGTTCCCTCAACAGTTTGCTTTTTTTTAATCTAAATTTTACTGGGAAAAATTTCCTGAATTGTAATTAAGGAAGGTAGTAAGAGTGTTAAAGCCAAGTTTTCTGCATAGTGGTGAAAGAGAAAAATTTTAGATCTCTTTGGAAACTCGGAGATAGCTCATCTTGAATTTCCTTACTTGTAGTCACCTTCCAGGTGGTGTTAGCTCTCCTACAGGAATGATTATTTTCAGGATGACTGGGTGGGGGATGGTGTTTTGTGAGGGACGTTTGTCAGCAACTCGTTCAATGTTTTTTGTTTCATTTTATGTAGGAGGTAGAACAACTAAGACTGGAAAGGCTCCAAATCGATGAGCAGCTGCGCCAGATTGGGATGGGCTTCAGGCCTTCCTCTGCTCGAGTGCCCGAGAAGGAGAAGGGTTACACCACTGACGAGAGCACCCTGTCCTCGGTGCAGGGCTCCAGGTCCTACAGCGGGCGGGGCAGAGGCCGCCGGGGCCCCAATTACACCTCTGGCTACGGTGAGCGAGTGAGGCCTCGGGATTCCTTTGAACCCAGAACTGTCTCTGGATTTCTTTGTCTTCAGCATACTTGGGTGAAGACAGGGTTGGAAATTCAGAACTGCTGTTTTATTTTGTACATAGCTCAAAACACCTCGTTAGGTTTGCAGTCTTGAAGTTTAAAACTCAAACAAACAAAATTCTGGGAACATCTTACCCTTCAGTGTTAGTAAATAACATCATAAAAGCTGGGACAGGAGCTAGAGATGCTTTTCAGGAGACACAAATTGAAAATACCTGAAATTAGCAGTATCTGTTTTGACTGAGAAGGAGAAAAATTGTTTGTCTGTGATCATGGCCATCTTAGCAGCATATTTCTGAAAAGTGAACCAAAATGGAGACAGCACAAAATCCTGTGGCTTTTTTAATTTGGTCAGGAACTAACTGGATTTGTTTTAAGATATAGGGAGATATTCTGATGCATTTCTGACATAAAAAGCACTGTTCACTTGCTGACAGGTGTGCACATTCTCAGCTCATCCAAGTGGAGACACTGCATTTCATTTATTCAATACAGTAAATTACTCTGGATATCCACATGTAGCTCATTTCTGTTAAAAAATCAGACACCCTTTGTGTTTTAGTCTGTCCTTGGCTATAGCTTCCTGGATTATACCATATGTTAGTTGTATTGATTCTGATGATTGTTTGTAACTTCATTTTTATTGTTTCCCAAAGATCTGACTGAACTGTAAGGAAACTTGTTCACTTTGCTTATATATACACATACTCTGATCTGGAAAACTTAAATTATTTTTTTTTCCTCCCAAAATGGCAAGAATCACATTGAAGCCTTATGGGTCTAAAACTTTATATTCCAGACTAATTAGTAGGGGGAGTTCCTGGATACCTAAAATGAATAATAGGTGTTGGGTTTTCAGGTAGTAAAATGCTGTGTGGGTTTGGGTACACGGAGATGGCCGAGTATTACAGATGCTGTTTAATACAAACAGTGAAATTGTTCAAGCAGCATTACAGCATCCAGAAGGGGTTGCTTAGCAACAGCCATGGCTATAAGGTGGCAAAGTTGTCCTTGGGAATTTCAGAGAAGTTGCCTAGAAACTGCACCAAATGACTGCAGTGTGTAGACAAAGAGAGGAAACACTGCTTAATCCTTGGTTTATCTGTGTACAGAAATTACAGATTTGGTGATCTTTCAGCCCTTATTTCACATGTCAGTACAGACAAATTTAGATTGAGAATCTTAATTTAAGTAACTTCTCTATATTTTATGTTTGTATATATTTTTATATGGGTATATATAAATATTCAAATGAATCTATGATTACATACTTGCACATATATTAGTTTTTATATATATATTTATATATGCCTTTTTTTTTTTTTTAAATAACATACATATATAACCAGCTATGCTGGCTGCAATACTTTTCTGAGGATATGAAACCAGAATATAATCCCCAAATTTGTATTAATTTCCAATTTTCTTTTCCTTCTCATACAAGGTACAAACTCTGAGCTCTCTAATCCCTCTGAAACAGAATCTGAGAGGAAAGATGAACTCAGTGACTGGTCCTTGGCAGGAGAAGATGACAGGGAGAGCAGGCACCAGCGTGACAACAGACGACGTCCTGGGGGCCGAGGACGTAGCGTGTCTGGAGGTCGTGGGCGTGGGGGACCTCGTGGTGGAAAGTCCTCCATTAGCTCTGGTACTGTGTTCCAAATGGCTGTTGAGTTGAGATTTTCTTCCTGGCAATTTTCTCTGTCACTTCTTACTCTTTTAAAATACTTCATTCTTACAGTATGATCTTAATACCTTGGGATTTCAGTGCAGCTGTGTGATAGTTGTGTATTACAGCGTGTTTTAGATTTTTATTTATTTTCTGTTTGTGGTGATCTTGGTTTTCTTCCTCTGCTTCTCACACGTAATAATGTTACCCTCAAAGTTGATAAATCTTTTGGCTGTGGCTGCCTTCTGAGGTAAGCTTTTGTTTAGATAGAGAATGAAAAAGGAATCATTGATGGAAGTTCTGTTTTATCAGAGTCTGTGCTAATATAACACTATAACAAGTGTCAGAAGTACCACACAAATACAGAGTGAAAGGTGTACTTTCTATACAAAACTCAAGCAGTTTTGAGTAAAAGGTCCTTAAATGTCACCTTGGAAATGTTTGTGGTGGAACAGTGCAAGTTCCTGTTGGGTTAGAGTCAGAGGATCCAGTTTGAGGTCAAATACTGCAGGTCTGTGTCTTACTGCTTGGCTCAGGGTTGCTTTGTAGTGTGAAACTTTGGGGCATGGCTGTAAGTCAGCCTGGAATGGTTTACCCGTGACTGCAGTCTCTTAGATGGACACTCTCTGTTTGTCAGTGCTGAAAGACCCGGACAGCAACCCTTACAGCTTGCTGGATAACACGGAGTCAGACCAGACCGTGGACACGGACGCCAGCGAGTCCCACCACAGCAGCAACCGCCGCAGGAGGTCACGCCGGCGGAGGACTGATGAAGATGCTGTTCTTATGGATGGAATGACAGAGTCTGATACAGCTTCTGTTAATGAGAATGGTTTAGGTATGTAAATGGTTGGATGTTAGTCCCAGAGCAAGCTAAGAAAAAAATGTGTTGTCCCTGTAAGTGTAGTGAAGCCCTTGTTTGTTTTTGTAAGTGACAAATCGTTGTTCTGTTCAAGGTTGCTGTCTGATTAAAGAAAAGACTCCCTCCGTGGCAGTGCCATGGAATCTTCTGTTTACTGAGCTCCACTAGCCTTTTCATGTGCCTTTTTTGTAAAAACTGTCTGATGGAGACACCAAAGACTTGACTTGTTGTTTCCCATTGGTACTGCTGCTTTGATAGAAACAGTACTGTCGGATCAACGTTCTGTTTTGTCCTTGGTAACCCCAGTCTGGGTGTGGGAAAGCTCCTTAAGTAGCTGTTAATTTGTCTCTACCCAGCTTCTACTTAAGAACTTTCCCTCAGTAAATTCTCTGGATACTCACTGGGACAAGAATACAAGCTGTTGCTTAATGTAGAAACAAAAAAAAATCTGGGTTATGTTGCTAAAATTTGACGTATGGTTACTTAATAAATGAAATCTGAGGTCATTAAGCACGTGCCTAAATGTTTTAATGAACCAAGAACAAAAAGTAAAATCTAGCTTTTGTGTTACTGTGTATGCTTTCAGTATAAAACTTTCTTTTAGCTTTTCTGTCTTACTTAGTCTCTGTCTTTAACAGAAGCCATTTTAAATGCCCCATGCTGAAACTGCTGAAGAATTTACTTATTTTATGATCAGAAATAGTTCATTATAAACTTTGCAATTGCAGATGATAGTGACAAAAAACCCCAGCGACGCAATCGTAGCCGCAGGCGTCGCTTCAGGGGTCAGGCAGAAGATAGACAGCCAGGTAATTCGAGTGGAGCTGTGGGTAATCTCAGGTCAAAAGCATGAGAGAATGTTGTGTCTGCTGTTTTACATAGAGCTGCATAATATCAAAAGGTTACTCAATAACTAATAAGACTACTAGATAAAGACGAAAGACATTTCTTCTACTAGGAAAACCTCTAAAATCTGTCTAATGAAACTAATTGATGTCTAACTTTTTGCTTGGACATACAAGTTTCGCTTCTGATCCAGTTCTCACTGAAGTCAATGGCCAGAGTGCTGTTGAGTTCTGTGGTCCAGGATCACGACAAACGTGAAGGGTCATGGTCTGCACTCACTGCATCTGTGCGCTTGCACTGACTGGGACACAACCTTTTCAGCACTGGCTGAGCAGCAGTGTTGGAAGGGCAGGATGTGGGGCCTGGCAGAGCTCAGTGAGGGAACTCACGTGGGGTTTGCCAGCCCCACACCTGCATCACACTGCTGCTCTCAGTCCTTGGCTGTTGGGAATAGTTTTAAGTCATCTGCAAATTGAGGGTGGGAAGGAGGAGGAATTTAAGTGAAATTGCATGTTTCCAATTTTTTGTTGTTGTGGCTTGTTGCATTTCTTTTGTGTGTACTAACACTTGAAATGTTAAAGGTGAACTGGCTAATTATCAATACAGTGCCCTGTTTAGAAAATGCTTGTACATACACGGTGCAGGGTAGTAACAGAAGGTCTTCTAGATTGACAGGTTCAAAATTTCACCCATATTTGTCTTCCTTGTGTCTGTGGTGCTCATACAATATTTGATTAAGAAGAAAAAAGTTGTTCTGTTGCACTAACTAAAACTTGGGGGAAGGAAAAAATCAAACACCTCACCCCCCTAAAAAACCTCAAACCCACACGTTTCTTCTCAACATTCCAGTTTTGTAGCAGTGATACAGATTTGTAAAGGGCCAGAAAAAGTGAAAAGGATTTCAGCTTTTACTGCTAAGAAACTAATTTCACCCAGCAATGTAAAGAAACGTTAGTCATTTCTGGAAAACCATGGGAATTCTTTTAAGTATTCTAAGAATGTAACAAAATTTCCCAAACAAGATTTCTCTGACATTTTTGTTAAAATGCTGTACTAATTTGAAGTCTTCATAAATACCTAGTAAGTGTGAGTGAAACTAAGACAGAAGGAATTCTTCCCTTCTTCCCCCCACCCCCAGTGCCAACCACTGTATTTCAGTCATTTAGTTGTATCATTTGCTTTACATTGCTGTATATTATGGGGCCTTATTCATAGAGGAATACTAAGAATGCACTGTGTGCATGAAACATGGTTCCTGTTTACTAATATTAGAGGAGTTGGGTACAAAACCTCATTTTAAAGAAAAAGCACTTGTGCAGAAACTCCGTTGGCCTTAAAATGGAAGGACCCCATTGTAAGAAGTCCAGTTACTGTAACAGAAAATTCATCTGTTGTAGTTCCCAGCCTGATTTGGACTTCATGCACAGTCATTCCTAAATCCAGAAAAATAACTCACCTAAATACCTGTTACACTAAATATAAATGACTGTACAGTTCAATAGGTAATGCTTGCCAACTCTGATGTGCTGTAGCTCATCAGAGATACAAATGTATATTTAAAGTTGCAGTACTCTGTATTCTAAAAATAGAACTGAGTCTTGGTGTGGTTACAGGAGGGCAGGATCAGACAAAACCAGGCTCCAGAACATGTGCTGAGGTGGTAAGGAGAGGTCAGAGCAGCCCTGGGCAGCCCCAGTGAGTGCAGCTGCACCAGCACAGGCACGGCTGTGCTGCCCCTGAGCTGGGCTGGCTCTGGCAGCACCGCCTGTGTGCACACTCCCTGCAACAGCCACACCCGAGCCAGGGCACGGTGCTGCTGGCTCCGTGTGGTGGCACTCTCAGAACCTCGAGGAGGACAAGTTCCCTTGCAGTCACTTCCTGACACACCAAAGATTCGAGGCCGCCTCACCTTTAGTGATTCCACGCTCTGACCTGCCCTGGTTCTGGGCACTGTGTAACTGCCCTCATTTCATTTCATTAGTGTGAAATTCTTCACTACTCAAGCTAATAAAACCCCAGTGACACACAGTCTGTAGTTCAAAGAGCCTGCAGCCAAATCTCTTCAAACCTAGTAGAGAAAGCCCTTTTCCAATAAAATTTGCAATTGGGCCAAAATTTCTGTTTTATTAAGAGTCCACATTCAGATCATTGTTACCACCGATTTTAGTGAAGACTGTTTGTAACAACAGAAAAAATTGATCCTTGCTGTGTGGTTGATAACCTGTAAGTGTGAAGGCCTTTTGTGAGATGTCTCCCAGTTAGAGCATAACTTGTGCAGAAAAGACATGATGGTTCATGCTGAATTGACTGCTGATGTGAGCATCACTGTGATTTTTTTCCTTGAACAGTAACAGTAGCTGATTATATATCACGAGCTGAATCTCAAAGTAGACAGAGAAACCCTCCAAAGGAGACAGTAGCCAAAACCAAGAAAGAAACGGTAAGATTTTTTTAATGTGCATTTCCTTTTTTCTCCTCTGTTGCAGCAGAACAGTAAAGGAATGAAGGCTTCAGTTAGCTCACCTTCCTCTGACTACAAGTGCATTTGAGTTGGAAAACAAATCATTACAACCAAAAAGGGCCCAGAGTAAACAGACAATGACTTATAGACTTTTATTGCAGATTTTAGGGACCAAATTAAGTCTGTACACATTTTAAAACACTACACTTGGTAATTTTGCATTATGTAATAAAATGTGAAAATTGCCCATGGTAAGTCTTGAGAACTAACCCTTAAAACATGTTAGGGATAGAGGATACTGTGTGGCATTTTTAGTGACTTGTATAAGCTATTTTAACAGGAATTAGTTTTACAAAGACTGTGTGATTTTGATCCTTTTTCCTTAAAGGATCAGAGTGGCATTACATTATCCTGAAAATAATCAGAACTGAATAAAGCAGAACTTCTTTACTTCTAAAGTGCCAACATATTGCCACAGGTTATGTAAGAAAGATCCATTAACAAAATGTCATCTTGCTGTAGACTTCAAAAGGGGTGTAAAGCTCAGTTTTTCAGCAGACTTCATGGGCTTAGACAATAGAAATAAAAGAGCATTCTGGGTGTGCTGGGGGTGTGCAGTCCTGGGGTTGCCTTGGCATGATTTCGTCACAGTGGCTGATACAGAAGTATCCCGCCAAGGATGAGGTAAGTGATCCCATGCTTCAAGTGACAGGATACAGGCACGGGCAGACAAGAGGTGTTCCCTCTTGCAAAGCTGCTGTGTGATCCAGATGGAGATTTGGATTACACTCTGTATTGTTATGGAATTTTTAATACTCCCCCGTTCTTGTTTTTGCAAGGCAAAAGATGCGATTGACGAGAACAGCCCTTCTGAAAAGGCAGTGAATGGTCCTGCCACCACCTCTGGGGATGAGCCTTCTAAACTACAGCACAGCCCTGATGAAAAGAAAGTCACTGTTCAGGAGGATGGAAATAATCAGGAAGAAGCAGTGCTGAATGGTGTTTCATAAACTGAAGTTCCTAGTTTACAGTTCTTTTACATTACATTTAAAATAGTGCTTGTATAAGCTTGCCAAAGATAGAATATGGATCGCCAGTCTTGACACCGCACTTTCAGTTCCTCCATTTTGGAATACAGAAAGGGGAGGGATCCTGGAGAAATCATATGTTAAACATACTTTGACACCTACTGTGTTATAAATATATCATCAGATGTGCCTTGAGATAGTATATGTAACATTTAAATAAACAAAATTGCTGGCTATAGGAAATGTTATTTTGTTTTCAAAATACGGCAAAGATGTGAGGGGGATCCCTAACATAATACTCTTTATGAAAGCATTAGCTGCTTTTGTTACATTTTTAATAATATGCAACCACTTCTTCACCTGAGGAATACTAGAAAGAAATGCAGTCTAAAATATTTTGCACTGAAATGTAATTTCTCCATTAGTTTAGTCTGGAAACTGGTCTGTTTTAATACATGTTTTTTAAATGCTGTATGTAGAGGAAAAATCTGCAGACCACTGGAATACATTTGTTAAATTCTCATAATCTGCAGGGATACTGGGTGACATTGGCAGTGACTGTTCTACATTGAGGCTTTGTTTGGTTTATTTATTAAACTGTACAGTATTTAAAAATCAAACATAGCTTTAGTTAACACTAAGCTGAATTAGTCATGTCCATTAAGACATAACCTGAACTACTGAAAAGATCAATTTCCAGAAAGTTTATTCTGTATAAACTACATATGTTAGTCCTTAGTAGAGTATTTTTATTTTTGTTTTGGTTGTTTGATGTGCAATACGTTTTTTTTGTATGCTGGTAGTAAAAGAAAATAAACTTTGATCTTCCATCTGTTGACTGTTTCTATCAGAAATTTAAATTACTATTGACTTTAAGGTTTTCAAGCTGTTAACTAACAATGGCAACTTGTGAGGCAGCTTGAACCTCTGACTCTTTTTCCTAAGAGTTTCCAACGTGCTGATCTTCCTTTTGTTAAGGTGATGATGTCAAAAAGTTAACGAGCCTAAAACCAGACTCCTTATCTTGGAGCATTGCATAACCTGACTAACATATATAGGAATTAATGCAGATGTAGTTTTTGCTAAGCTAAAGCACGACACACCCCCCACGTTTCCAGGCACGAGACAGAGCAAGGAAGCACAAAACTGTGTGGAAAGACGTGGGTAGCAAGGTGTAAGAAGTCACAGCAAAGGGCAGCCTTGAAGTTGTACTGACTTGAATGAAAAAAATTGTCTTGCCTGATTTTGGCAGAAGTAAGGACAAAACCAAGAGTTCTAAACCAGCTGCTCTGCCTGCCAGAGCTACAGCAGAGCTGGCCCAAGCAGGGATCCACGTGTGCACTTTGTCGTAGGACTTCAGTGTTGGACACTCAGCAAAAACGTTCCCTCCGGGGGAACACACCCAGTTAAACCTTGTAACTGAAGTGTGCACAAGGACCTCAGCTCCTGGGGCAGGCACAGGAGTGGAGAAAATAAAACGGAAGGAAAAAAAACCAGAGCTGTGTTCAGTAAGTCAGTAGTGCTTGGCTGGGAAACACCTAAGTACAGAAACATTCTGCACAGAGCTTGGAATGTGCTGACTCCAGCACTGTGCGGGTGGGGTTCCAGCCGTCCTTCACCCTGCTTTAAATTCTGTAGCAGAGCAACCTTACTGCCCTCCTAAGGAGGCTGTGAATGTTACCGATTTGATGCCCTTCCTAAAGCCACCGAACTCATCCCTACTGCTGTCATCCTGCTGAAACAACCCAGAACTCATCCACAGCAATGCTGGGGCACAGCTGGCAGCACTCCCACTTCAGCTTCTGGGAGTGGAAGCTTTCAAAGCCATTGTGTTTACAACCAGGTGGGCATTCACTCCCACAGGTGCTGAGCAGTGTTTTACTGTGGTGGCAGAAGCACTGGGAAGGCTCCTGGAGTGTGACAGGTCCCTGGCCCCAGCTGAGATCCTCACGAGCTGCTGGGTGTGAGAGGCTCCACAGGGCACTAATCCAGCTCAGGCATCAGCGACTGATGCAGAGTCCTGTTTCCTCATCACCATAAATGCAAACTTCACTATGTGAGCTCTGGCTTTGCAGTGTACAATGATGTATAAAACTGCAGGACTTCTATTACAAATACGCAATTTATTAAATCCAATTAAAAGTTACTAAAAAAATCTGGGACATTCCAGATCCCTCAGTAACATTTAACCAACCTTGTTTTTCACAAGGCAAGGACAAGGGAGTACATTGTTTCCTGCACTTTATTTCTCCAGGCAGAGACAACCAGACATCTCTCCCAGCTCCTCCCGTCCAATAAATCCTCTTGGTTTTTCCACCCCCTTTCCCAAACAGGTTCAGTGTGCTAATTTTAGCAGATGGAAGAGCAGCAGCGTGAACTTTACTCAGGGCCAGTTCAACAGAAATTGGGCACCAGCACGTGAGCCCACCTGTGCCTGGTAACACACTGGCCACACCAAGTTACTGCTCTCAAGCACTGAAAATACTTCTGAGTGGCAGATTTCGCTGTTTAATAAAGCACAGCTATGAAAAAATCTTTAAGCCTCACTCCCTCACGTATTTCCAAAAAAAAGTGACCAAGTGGGGAGGGAAGCACCTCCCTGGATTTGTATTTCCAGCTTCATTTATATTAAGTTAAAGACTGACATTAGAACTCTTCTTAAGCCATTTATCAAAAATAATCATTTGCAGGGACAAACCCTCTGAATGAGTGATTTTCTTTCTCATTCATTTTTTAGCTTGATCTTCCAGTAGATCCTTAGCTTCATTGATTTTGGCTGCTACATATGGAGACCCACCTAGAAGAAAGAGAACCTCAAATCAGATAAACACCCAACATTTATCTTCTGTGTTGATAATAATGCCACAGGAAAAAAAAAGCATGGTCTGAGGTTCTGCCAGTTAAAGAACAAACTGGTTATGACTGAAGGCACCTAAGTTCTCTCACAGTCACTGCAGGAGCTGTGTCAGACCACTCATTCCTGTTAGGCTGCTTTTAGTTTACTGGAGTGGTTTTTTCCCTCCAGTTTTATCAGCCATAAATGAATTGGTCTCCAATGACTTAGCACAGTCTGTGGTGAATACAGAGCAGGGAACAAACAGGTCTGCAGATAACCTGGCCCAGCACAAAGTGCTGCTGTTCCAAGGGACCAGATCAAAATTATTTAGGGAGACTGAGACAGAATCCACAGTGCAAGTGCACCAACACTCTAAAGCCATGAGCTACAACGACTGTGGTGGCAGCATTAATTGCACTATAATGTTTTACTTGAAGCTTAATTTAATATGTTCAGGTCATGTACAACACAAAATGCTATTTTTAGATCCTGCATATATTGAGTAATGTTAATTTTGAAGGTAACTTCCATTGCATACTATCTATGAAAGGCATATCCCCATGGATTATTTTAGATTTGGGTGCACAGAAGTAAGGAATTCAACAGTCACTTTAAAGGAAGCCATTTTACCTTTTAAGCAACGATTAAGAAGTTAAATGTCAAACACATGATTATGACTCACTGAACAGAATTTAAAATAGGTTATAGATGCCCTGAGTTACTAACTTTGAGCATAACTAAATTCTGAGCCTTCAGAGTACCACAAACAGGAATATTTCACTGTTTAATGTCTTCAGCAGCTGTAGAAGGCTCAGTATCTGCCATTTATGGTGAACTCCTGAGGCATTCACATAAACTCACCAGTGGTACACAAAACACACAAGGTACTCTGGGTTTTCATTTAAAATTAAGGCAATTTTAAGTCTCATTTCAATAAATCATATTCTAACCTGCTATTTGCAGAAGCTGGAGCAGCTAACAACCTGCTGAATCCGTCTGCTTGCTTTTAAAACATTCACACACAAAAATATGCTCTAGACCCACGTGGATTAAGGCACCCTAAGATTTGCTTTCACTCAGTTTTTTGTGCATTTTTTAGTAGCTGAGGTAGTTAGGTATCACTCACTTCCTCCCTACACCATTCTATTCATCTGTGTTAAAAACATGTATTAACTAATCAACATGACTGAATTTCCTTACCTTTATCTGGATGATTCAGAAGCATGATCCGTCTATGAGCTTCTCTAATTTTATTTCTGTTGGCTGTAGGGCTTTGAAAGAGAGAGAAAAACTGACTTAAGGGATCCTCATGAAATTCCCCAGATCATCAAACGGCGCCTGAGAACAGTAGCACTCTCTCTTACCCCCAGATTCCCTAGCTAACATGTATGTTTCTCTTTTCCTACTACTGATAGGCAGTGTCTAAATCCTGGAGAGCCTTTCCAGGGCTTTTCCTCAACCCTGTGTGCTGAAAAAGGCTACAGCAGTCTATGGGCTGGGGGGCATCCACACAGTTCAAAAGAAACAGAACTATGTTGCAACATTTTTATTGGGAGAAGGTCCCAAAGGCTGTAAGACAAAAAAGTTGCTTGATTTATTAAGGTAAAAACCAAAAAAACTTCACAGCTGAAGGTTCTTATTTGACAGATTTGTGTATTTGGCCTTAAGTGCTTTGGCAGGGATTGCCACCATAGTCAGCTCTACAATGTTCCACACGAGATGAATTTATTCAAGATGCAAGAAGTGGGTTTGCAGCACCTTCACTGCATCCACCTGAAACTCCTCAGCACTGGCAGGAGCCACAAGATAACAGCAGATTCCTGTTCCCCACACCAAGTGGCCCCCAAGGCTTCCTGAAATGGCTCATTTGGATCACACATGGCCTTGGAAAGTGCAAGGGAATTGCAGATGTCTGGAAGTCCACACACAGTCAGCTTCAACCAAGCTAAAGTGCAGCAAAGAACCCCCAAAAAGCACAAAGTCCTGAACAGCCACTTCATATTTCCTGACTTGGCAGTGACACTCCCAAGGGATGCTGGGCATTGGATGAGCTTTCCAAACAAGGCCAGCCCCCACCTCAGCCCCCTCTTCACCTTTCATTTCTGACAAATTTCCTTTACCTCACTCCTAGTATTAAAGCTGCTTCTCGTTTAGTCATTTTGGGTTCAAATCCACCTCTGTAATAACCACTGAAGGCCTGTGAAAGAGAAAACATATTAGATTAAAAACACTAATTTCAAAGCATCAGTTAAAATAACTCATTATTGCTTTAGTAGCTGCTGAGCTTTCAGTCTGTAAAAACAGCAAAACTTCTGCACTTGTAATAGGAAATTCAGTTGAAGTACAATATAATCATTTAAATGATTACTTAAATTTGCCCAAACAACTTCTCTATTAGCCAATCACCACCAGAATTGCTGCAATTACTTGTTGTTACTGACAAAATATAGGAGAAAATTCAGCTACACCGAGACAACAGTCTGTAGTTATTTCACCAATTAAAGATTTAAATAAAAAGATGCTACTGATAAATAAAAACTTACAGGTTTTGGTAGGTTTTGAAGGGCTTGTTTTACCTGTGGCTCCATTTGCTTCAAAGCTTTTACTGCATAGCGACCTTAAAGAGACCAGCGTTAACTGAGGTTAAATACAGTTCCATGAACATTCACCAATTCAGTGCAGCCAGTAACTTGTGGATTAGAATGAGGAATAAACTTTTTCGGGACATAAAATAGTAAGAACTTCGGTCTCTTGTTTAATTACAGCCTTTAACACAGGCTCTCCCCAAAGAGTGTCCTGTATCAGCTATGAAACTACCTTGAGGTCAGCCCTGAAGCACGGGGAAGTACAACGGGGTGCGCGGCCACAGCCGGTGTTGTTCAGAGTCCGCCCGGCCCCTACACACCTGCGAATCCGGCTGCCGCTATGGCCAGGCCGACCGCCACCATCGTGCTGGCCTGCATGGGAACGAACAGACGCGGGCTCTTTAGCGAAGGAGAAGGGCGGGCAGAGCCGCCTCGGGCAGCGCGCACGGCTCGGCCGCACCGCCCCCGCCCCCGCCNCGCGGCCGCTGCCGTAAAGCGCTGGGGCGGGGACGGCGCCGGGAGCCGCGCGGGGCGCGGGCGGGACCTGAGGGGCCGGGCCGGGCGGGGACAGGGCCCGGCAGGGCGGGGACGGAGATGGGGACAGAGGCTGCACAGAGCTCAGAGCTACGGCGTTGTAGAAGTCATAATACAGACCTCACTCAATGTAATCAAGCACTTTCGACCCTGATCTAGAGGTGAATCACATGCCAGATTGGTTTTCTAGAATAAAAGTAGTTTTCCAGTCCTCACTCCTGAGGTGAATGTGTCCAGTTCTGGGCTCGTCGGTACGAGAAATAAAAGGAGCTGCTGGAGAGGGTCCAGCACAGACGAGGTTTGGGGTCTGGAGCGTCTCTTGTGAGGGGAGCTGGGCCTGGCCAGCCGGGAGGAGAGAAGACCCACAGGGGATCTCATTAATTCCAATAAATATCTCCAAGGTGGGGGCCAAGAGGATGGTGCCAGACTCAAATTTTCGGTGTTTCCCAGCAACAGGATGGGGAGCAATGGCCATAAACTAAAACGCAAGAAGTTTCCCCTCAACACGAGGAAAAGCTTGTTCACCCTGAGGGTGGCTCAGCGCGGGGACGGGCTGCCCTGGGAGGTCTCGGGTCTGCCTCTCACCGGGACGCGCTCCTGCATCACCTGCCCCAGGCGACCCTGCCGTGTTAGGGGGGTTGGACTGCATCATCTCCAGAGGTCCCCGGCAATTCTGTGGCTCTCCCATTTCCCCCGCGTTTTGTGTGAGCGCCCCGCTTCCCCTGCCGCGCTGCCGCCGCCTCCCGCGGCGCTGATGGAGCCGCCCCGGCGGGCGGGCAGCGCTGACCGGCGCAGGGCTTGATTGCCGCAGATTGCTGCGGAGCGGGGCAGAATTACCGGCACGGCGCTTGTCTTTGAGTGTTATTAATGACACAGTGTCATCTGTTAATAGCACGGTGTCCTACACAGCGCAGCAGTCGAGTGAGTGTCCGTCTGTCTGTCCGTGGCTCTGGTTCGAAGGTGCGGTTTTGGACACCGAGTAACGCCAGCCTTTAGCCCTGAGGTCCTGCTGCAAATGTCAAAGCTCAAGGCTCAGAGTCCTGCTGTCGGACTGACATTTAGTGAAAGCTTTTCTGCCATTCCCTGTGCTTGTAGAACGTGTCAGTGACCTCGGGGACTCCCAGAGGACCCAGTGGCCAAAGCCAGCTGGGATTCACAAGCCCTCACGCGAGCACTTTAGTGTCAGAGCTGACCATTGGCCAAGAAACTTGAAATTTTGCTGGCTCCTGCACTGGAAGACAGAATTTCCTTCCTTCCTGTATATTTTCTGTGAGTAATGAGTTCGCTTTGAATGTGTCATAATTTCACTTTGCTCTTGAATTGTTTTTCTCACTAAAATTTCAAGTGCCTGATTTTACATCTCCTAAGGTAATATTTGCAGGTGTCTCCTGTCTCTTTCCTTCCATGTCATTCTAGTAACACTACAAGGAAGTAACATACTTTAGAAAGGATGGAAGAAGGGTTTTGGTTAAGGTACTTGTACGAGTGTTTCCTGAGGTGGAAATAAAAGGGAACTTTTATGTTTGATAAAGGAATTGAATCCATTCATTGCAGAGCACAAGGCCCCTGCCCGCCTGTAAGATGTTCAAATATGGAAAGGGGAGTCAGCAAGCAGAAAACAACTTGATGATTTACTGGAGGAAAAAAAAGTCCCCTCAGTAAAAGTAAAGGTGTACGTGTCTGATATACAGAAGAGGATTTGGTTTTAAGATGGCTTCTTCTTTGTCCCTTTTCTATCAAAAAAGGCAGTTCAAAAAATCCAAAACCACCAAAACGAAAAAAAAGGGTAATGACTTTTCTAGGGTATGACTAAGATGGAATTTTTCATATCATATGGACAAAAAAGGTTTTTGCATGAGGTTTAATTCTTCCATTTTGAAAGAACCTTTTGCTAGATCCAGGTCTTAGTGACCTTCAGGAGAAAACTGTCTGAAAGGAATTTTATTTAATTTCATCTCTTTCTTTCCCCAGCCCCTGTTTAGAGGAACTGGTAGCTCTACTGGCAAAGGGACTTTTGCCAATTTATACTTAGAGGCTCTTTCTGTAGTGAAATTTCTCATTTTTAGAGGAAAAGGACAAACATAACGAAATATGCAAACTGGGCTGGGAATGGATTTATAATGTACCTAATTCTTCTCCTGTGAAAGCCCTTTAAAGAAAATCCAGAACAGGAGATCTTGGGAGGCCTCTGCTTGCTTAAGAGATTTCATCTTTATTAAGGAGAAAGGAAAATTAGTAGGAAGAGGTGGCAAGAGTGGAGGTGTGATGGAGGAATTTGCATTATTGGTACATGTAATATACCAGCAACTGGACAAGACTGAGCCTAGGGGTGGAATAATTTTATTTTTTTTATTATGTGAAACAATACAGCATTTCAAGATGAAATGTCATAATTCCTTTAAAGCATGCTGTATATATTTTTACTCTGAGACAACTCAAACTATGTTTCTTCCCACAGTTGTGCTTCTCTCTCAGAGCTAAAGGATTTGTCCCAGTTTGGGCATCATGGAGAGTGAAATCAAAGTTCTGTTTGGTTTGCCTGGTGAGTTCATTTTACAGCACCTTATTCCTCTGCATCTTCTATTGCTCAGCCTTGTGGTGGGGTATGGAAGGTGACTGCCAGGGGAAAACCAATAAACTCTAATGGGCTCAAGTGAAACAGGTGCACTGCAGTTTTTATCCTTTCTGCAGAATGTCTGTATTTGAAATCAGGAGGGAGGCAGAATTATTCAGTGTTTGAGAAATACACTCTCAGTTGGAGTATACAACCTTTTATTTTGCCTGTGTTCCTAAACTGTTCCCTTTTTATAAGCCAGAGAAACCCTGAAGCTTTTGAAGTTTCTTCTGTCAAGTGTTTTTCTGTACTGCTTTCTTCAGGTTTCCCCTCTGGGGTTACATTGCCTCATGACAGAAGATTATATTGGAAGCTTTATCTTATAGGATGATCCAAAGCAGCTGGTACATGGTACATAAAGAAACTTTGCTGGTTAACAGACTCTTTCTGCAGAAATCTGGCTGTACTTCTTCTTAACTGTGTCTTCCACAAACTGAACAGAAGGTGAAATAGACAGCTGTGCTTTCAGGAGGTTCGTGGTGTAGCTGTCAAATGTCTTTAAGGCTGTTTAACTTTTGTTTAAGCTAAAATCCCAGTTCTGTGTTGTCACACGCACAGCTGGCCAAAGCTTTCACTGCTTGGTCCTGTATGTGCAGTGACTGGACTGCCAAGCTGTCAGAGGCTTGCAGAACTTCTGCTTGGGGCACCAAGACAGAATTTCTCAGGCATTTTTAACACATTACTTTTTAATATTTTAAGATACGTATAATAAAAATTTAATTTAGATATAATATCTTGGGAATTTTTTTTCCCTGTGAAATTTATTCCTGTTTTATCCCCATACATCACCTTCTTTGGCTATGACAGTCTGCCATTTATAATTTTCATATCTCTTTTCTTTTTCTTTTCATTTGTCCCTTTTCAAATTCTGCTCTCTTTCTGTGTGCCCAACTTCTGTACCAGAGTACAATGCCAGTCTCTTACCTGTGGCTAAATGACCCTGGTATATGTAGCATCATTCTGTCATTAAACTGGTAATAATAATTATTAGAGCATAGTGTGGATGACACTAATTATAAAGTGAGATTCTCTCACTTGGTAAGAATGGTTGTGGATTTTCTAATCAAACAAAGCAAGCTTTCTCTGTACTTTGACAGCAGGTGTGAAGTGTGTGTGACTGGCAGGTAGCATATCCATGTTCATGGTACTCACAAGAGAATCCATCTGATTTACAGTGAGCCTTGTTTGACTCCCTGGCTGAGTTATAAAACAGGTAAGATTCTGGAAAGTGATGGAGGGGCAAGGTTTGTCATTGTGAGTAAATGACTCACAAGACTCCTTGAAGCTGAGCTAAGGAATACAGAATATAGATGTGAGTATGTTGTCTCACAAGTTTTTAAAGTCTAGTTTGATACTTACTATTTTTTACCTTCATTATCTTGAGTTATGCTTCTTATTGAGGGCCCAGTGAGGAGCATGAGAGAGCTTGAGATTAACAGGGAGAGAGAGCTTGAGATTAACAGGGAGTCTGTCTCATGACTATGACTGAAATTGTGCATAACAAGTGGTCTGGAAAATTGCAGGTTCCTGCTGGAGCGATCCTGAGCTGGCACAGGGCACTACTCTCACATGCAGCCCCTTGAGTTTCAGTGCTTTTTACCAAGGGTCTGTTTGTGAAAGAAAAAAGCCAGAAAAATTTTTTGGATTTGTATGGACTTGGCTTCTAATGCACCCTGAAGTGTTCCTTCAGGTCCTGACTGTGAC
>VZRX01004641.1:55205-57705 GCA_013398075.1 Notiomystis cincta | reverse complement strand
GTGCTGGGGCTTGGACTGCTCTGTTAATGGATTGCAGTCCGACAACAACATTTCTAAAAATGAGCATGTTTGGCTGGGAACGCTGAAGCTCTTTTTACTTCACAATATTTGCTTTTAATCTGTGCTGTGTCATCAGTACAGTCTTTAGAGTCCAAACCAGTCCATGTTAGATGCAGACATAGAGGTAAGTGGTGGGAAAATTTTTTCTTTGGAAATGAAGAAATATCAAAATCAAAGAAAGGTTTTGAAGTTATCCCAAGTAATTAAATCCTCATACCTACCTAATCTATCTCTGTAACACTTCATTTATATGGTTTTGCATAATTAAAATGTGTGTAATGTCCTTTGTAACATTGTTTTATCAAGCGTATTCAAAGAAACAGATGCTTTAAACTTTTGGCTATTGTATTTGGGGAAATAATTTACTGTGTTTCATATGTCAGTAAGTACAGAATACATTTTGTTGTCAGTATTTGATGCTAAATATACCCATATTTAATAAGTGCATTATAGCAAGTGCAGCATCAATGACCCGACAGGTTGATATCATCACTATAGAGCTAGAGAAACCCCTCTAATAAATTTAGAGGACCCTCAGGGACATCAGTACAACTGAGGGATGAATTTGTTGCTCTGACAGTTTCTATCCCTGGCTGTAGCTGCTCAGCACCACACTGACTACAGAGGTCAGTTATTTATTTACCTTCAGCCCAGTGCATTTTCAGTAAATTCTATTCTCCTAGCAATCACTTACCAAATGATTTCTCTTCACTCCTTTTCCTTGAAGAAGATTGCAGTCTGTCTTGTCTGTTATCACTTTCCAACTCTGAACCTGAGATGGGAGAGGGAGAGGAGAAGGAGCAGCACACTATTAATATGATATTTGCTGCTGTGCTGCTTTTGCATTACCTCCCACTGAGCAAAGCGTGAGTAGCATCAGTGGTGCCTTGTCTGCTCATCACTTTGGAGAGAGGAAAATTCCTCAACAGCAGACTGTGCTGTGTATGTCAGAAGTTAAAAATATGCCATGGTTCTAAGCCTCTGTTTCAGATTATGTTTTACAGTAACCAACCAGGATCAGACTGTCCATCAAATGGCAGCTGGAAATACCTCTCACTGCAACTCTAGGGAAAGCCTTATCAAACGTACAGAAACGCACACTGGTGTGCAGCATGGAGAGGTGTTTGCTTTTGCTTCTGCAGTTCATGAAGAGACCTGCTGGATTGTCTGCATTATGGCAATAGAGACACTGCAGAGAATTTTTACAGATGTCTCACAACAATCTGACTGAACACCAGAGTGCAAAACGGGGGATGGGCAAATGAACAAAAGGTGCTTTGCAAAATTTTGTTCGGGACTAGCAGATGTTGAAAAATCTAGATTAGATTATAAAAACAATTGTATTCATTGCCAAATTCGTATTATTTTCAGATGCAATCGATTTGGGAAATATAAATGTGGTTTTATCTTCAATGTGTTTGATAATATTGTAGTGACTTAGAATGCAACTCCCCAGTCTATTTGGAGCTCAGTGAAGAGGCAGCACCATTAGCTACCATAGACTAAAATACTTTATAGAGATATAACTGGATGCAGTATAAAATAAGATGAGTGGCTGTGTGTCACTGAACGAGCTGATAGGAACTCAACAATTTTAAGTACGGACTGCAAAATTAAAACATGGCAATAATGCATGCCATTGACAAATTGAAAAAAATCTTTAAAAAATATCTTGATTCAAAAGAAGCAAGTCTGCAGCAGCTCCAGTCTGCTTTGGAACATGACTTGGAACTGGAAAAAATAATGGAACTTATCTTCGGTTTAGTGTCTCATTTTGTTGCTGGCTGCATTTGTTAGTAGGTGAAGTTGCAACTCGCTCTATTTGCATGGTTCTCGCTGTTGCTGGAAATGCAAAACAATTTTGATTGAATGAGTCCCTGTCATTCTGAGAAAGAGACTATCAAAAAACCTCAGCCCTTAATCAAGCAATGTCTGGCAAGTGGAATAAAAAATCCGAGCAGTGAAAGTAAAGCACCTCCAAAACTTGCAAAATGTTGTATGTTCTCCTTGGTTATTCATCTCTAATTGGGACTGGTGGTGGTGGTGATGATGATGATGATGATGATTTTTCTTTAAAATAGGTTACTCACTTCTCTTGAAAAGGATTTCCCCATGATATGCTTCATGGTATGAGATGCTGATGCTTATTCACTTTACTAATGAGTTTAAACACCAGGTAGCCTCACTGTCAGCCTTCTCATAGTGAGAAAGCATCAGAAGCAACAGAGATTATAAGCATTTGTACTTCTTTATTTCAGAGATGACATTTTAAGTATTTTGGGAGGTGTATGTTGATGCAGGATTTAGTACTGTGCAAAATAGAGACAAGCAGCTAATTTTTCTTCAGCACGTCTTCAACCCCTGGTCTGAAACTCTACCACCATTACAGAAAAGAGAATTAGAGAACTTCCTTCCTTCCTTCCTTCCTTCCTTCCTTCCT